>VXBJ01002483.1:613470-811635 GCA_013400055.1 Nycticryphes semicollaris | reverse complement strand
TTGTTTTTGTGTGGTTTTTGGTTGTTTTTTTTTTTTCATGTGGTTGGACTCGATGATCTCAAAGGTCCCTTCCAACCACTAAGATTCTGTGATTCTGTGATTCTGTGATTCTGAGATCATCTAGTCCAATCCCCTGCCAGAGCAGGTCCTCCTAGAGCAGGTTGCACAGGAACGTGTCCAGGCTGTGTTTGAATGTCTCCACAGAAGGAGACTCCCCCACCTCTCTGGGCAGCCTCTGCCAGGGCTCTGACACCTTCAAAGTGAAGAAGTTCCTCCTCATGTTTAGATCTCTTCGTCTGAAGCACATCGCTGCCCATGTGGCTCTGTGACCACTGGATTCAGCTCCAAGGACACTCTGTTACTGGAGCAAACCCCCCCCCGAAGGCTGGAAGCTGAGGTGGCCCCTGTGGGGCTGCTCGGGCACGGCTGGTTTCGAGCAGGGGTTTGGGAGTGACGGGCTGTCAGTACTGCTTGTGAAGGAGCTTCAAGGAGCCGTTGTTCTTTCAGATTAAAACATTTAAACATTTTAAATCCGAAGCTAGGACTGCGGGCTCGTTTTAATTATTCCTTTTGTCTTTTGGAACCGCTTTCCTGGCGCTGATGACACAGCTGTCACACAGACATCACCTACAGTCGGGATACATGACAGTGCTTTCCCATTAGCTGTCATTACTGTACAAGGAAAACTGAAAACCACTAGAGCAGATGTATTAATTTCGAAAGAAGACACTGCTGGTGAAGTTATTAAAATAAAAGTGTCTGAAGACTCCAATTCATTTGATTTGTAGCAAAGATCTGCTGTAACATCTCCTGACAGCTGAGGTGGCTGGGCTTTTTTGGCTGTCTGAGGGAGATGCTACAGACCTGTCTGCCTGGTACCCCTCCTCAGGGTGAGGAACTGTGTTCAAAACAGTCGGTGATGTGTTAGTCATTCCTCCTCTCTAAATCATTTCTGTCAGCAAGATAAATATATTACTGCTCTACTATATGTGGTAATCTCAAGCAGTCATGAAATCTCAGTGTCTCCACTCTCTTTACCTGCCGGTCGTGATTCTGTGCCATTAGTTATCAAACTCAACATTCAATGTGAAACAATGAAAGAAATGTGTGAAAAATATGACATGCTTTGATTAAAAATGTATCGACGTTACCAGGCCTTTTTGGTGATGACCAGCATTTTTAAATCACTTGAAGCACTCTGCACTTCCACCATTGGGCTCATAACTGAGGAGTAATTATCAGTATTAGAGGAAAAGAACAAAGTTACATAGCTACGATTTGTCATGGAAGAATGCTGCTGTGTTATTGCCCCTCTGAAGTCACCAATATTCATCAAAAACCTTAAGGGTGACTCCAGGTCTTCCTAAATTTTAGCACATGTTTGAATGGTTTCATAAACTGGCTTTCTGGAAGAAAAATAAAAAATAGTGGGTGTGTGGAGGGGGAAATACAGCATATTTATAAAGCAGACCATTTTTGTCACTTTCCTCCTTTTTTTAGTCTCTCTACTTGCCTGCGGTTTTCCCTGCCGGGCGTTTCCTCTCGGTTTTTGCCCCTTCCCTGGCTCTGTGCTGTGAGGGCTCCCCAGCGCCAGCCTGGCCGAATCCTGGGGGCAAACGGTTGAGTTTTGGGGCACCAGCTGAAGTAATGGTTCTGAAAATGGAGTGCTTTGAGAAAATTTCTGGTGGAATTGTTTTGGTTTAGTGTCCATTTAACTCATTGACCGGCTTTTAAGCCGCAGTTAAAAAGTTTACTCTTAAGACTTAAAACACTTACCCTTTGCTACACTTAAATGTGGTTCAAAATAGTTACCAAAATAATTTGTCTTTCCTGGGTGAATTAAATAGATGCTTTTTTAGTTACTTCCCTAGGCGAGGTTTCAGTTGGCAATCCTGGGCTCTGGCACAGCAGCAGCGGTGTTTGTTTTTCATGGCCATTCCCTTATTTCTTATGAGAGGATACACAAAACAGAAAATCAAGAGTTCTGTGCACAAAGGCAGGATGGAGTTATTGCCATTTACTGTCCAGCCAGGTACAGTTAATTACATAGGCCTCTTCCATGTCTAATCTCCTGAAATATATAATGTAATTTTCTTTTCATTTGTATTTGCAGCATTGGTTTGGAAATAAATACATGCAGTATGTTTTCTGAGAGTTCCACGAGTATTGTAGAAAGGGCAAACCAAATTGATTTAATCACAGATATTGTTAAAGGATTTTTTTTTTAATGGAATGTGCTGTGATTGCTACTGTTAATGGAAGATTTTCATTTTTTTAGGTTGTTATTCAAAGAGAATATGCATGTCTTGAGAATAAACGACTAAATTTAAATAAAATATAGAAACCCCAAACAACAACAAACAAGATATAGGACGAAAAGATTCTTCTATGAGAGTAGTTTGTGTAAGAAGAGAAGAATTGAGTGTATGATAGAATTATTAGGAAACACAAACTTTCAGACTCCTGTTTATGTAAAGTTAAGGGCAGGGGAGAGGAGAGGATGCCTTTTCCTAGAAGCCACTGAGTTCAGGTAGAAATAATCCGATCCGGGATGCTTCACCTTCACTGTGAAGGTGACCCGTGGAGTTGCTGTCACTAATGGCTAATTAAGAACCCGGAGAGGCCGGGGATGGAGCCCTGTGTGCTGCTGGTGACTGCTCCAGTGGGGTGTTGGTGGTTCCTGTGGTGGTGTTGGGTGCCGGGAGCTTTGGCGTGGGAGCAGATGTGTGTCTGGGAGAGGAGAGGATGGCTTTAACAAAGGACATATTCGATGGCTACAGGTAGATGCTATTAGACTGGAAGAAATGGAAATAATTAAAGCTTTTAATATCCTATTATGCAGGTTTCCTCTTTAGCCTCATTATACAGGACAGGCTGCACTTTGACAAGGACTATTTTCTGCTTCCTTTCTCTTCCCCATTACATTAAACTGAGTGGCAGAACGTGAACAGCTCTTTATGTAAAAAATTGCTGTCTTACATTGTTTGCTTTTAAATTCCTTGGCCTAAGCTCTGTTTTCCCAGAGTAGGTGGTGTGAATTGACTTTGTTAAGCTCTAATTTCAGGGTTGGGTGTTGGTTTTCTTTTTTTAATGCAAAACGCTCCCCCTTGCTCCCTTGCAGGTGAGATTCCTGAGGAGCACTACCATAAGAGGCATCCAGTAGAGTCTCTGCTGGGGTGATGTGCAAGAGGGGACGTGTTTGTGGTGATGTTGCAAATGGTGCCATTGGTTCTATTTCTGTTCCTCACTAAAGCCCCAGCCTTGCCAACACGTACTGGTCCAGCCGTAGCCCAAGCTGTTGGCTTTGTGAGGTCCCAGTTCAGGGGGTGAGAGTGTATCCGTGAGCCCACGCAAACAAATACAGGAGAGAATGAGCAATGCTTAAAGTAGTAACGTGAACAGCCAATGTCCCATGGGCTGAAGTGGCTTTCCTGAGATGCCACACAGAGAGCGAAGTATGAACAAAGTTCAGAGATCCTTTTCTTAAAAATTAACGTTTGGGGTGGTTTGGTAAAATCAAAGTGAACCAGGAAAGATGGTTGGAGTATAGGCAGTGTGTAAATATTTTCAGTGTCTGAAGGAAGGTTGCAGCTTAGGTGGTAGCAGAAACCCATGGTCAGATCCCCACTGGAGGTTCCAGCCATCCCTCGGCAGAGACAGTCAAGGGGGCATTTAATTTGAGCAGAGCCTGAAACGAAGGAGTGGCAATTAACAAATGAGCACGTGGATACTGTAGATTCGTGGACTGACTGGGTATCTGTGCTAATCCTGATCGTCATGTCTTTAAGTAGTTTCCGGTTTCTTTTCACATCTTGGCATAAAAATATAAATATTTAAAGGATAGCACTCTCAGAGGGATAGCATATGTGTCTGTGAAGAGCCTCTGATGATGTTTAAATGCCAACATGAACTTGAGGTGCTTTCTGAAGTGTAGAAGTCAGTTATTACAAGGGCTCTTCATTGGTGGCATCATTATTCTTTTCATATTGTTCAAGAAAAAAAATCCAAGAAACTACAGCGTCAAATTAAGGGAACGCATTTTTATATTCAAGTGGAGCTTTGGAGATCACTGGCTATTTCTCTGGGCCTGATTTTCACAGCTGTGGAGATGGGAGCGTTACCAGGTGTTACAGGGCAGAGCGAGCACAGCGCATTCTCATTTCATGTTCTTACAAAGCACGTGTGCCAAAATCGACATCCGCTCCTTACCTACCGCTGGGTTTTTCTGGTGCAAACACTCGCGTACGGAAATTAAAACTTCTGTCCTAACGCCTGTTCTGCATTGTCTGATACCCATAAACCTCCAAGTGCTAGACCTTGTCTGGTGCAAATTTTAATAGGGTGATTTTTTTCTTCCGAGAGCTGTTTTGGTTTTGTTTCACTGCTGTGGTGCTAGTTCTGTGGTGGTGCACTCACATCTGCGCTGGATGTTCCGGTCCCGTTTTCTGCGTGTGGAAACGTCCGCGCATCTGCAGATGTCCATCAAATTCAGAGTCCGTATTAAGCAAGGAAATGAAGATATGCAAATGAAACTTTGAGAATTAACCACGCTAATTTATAATAAATGACTGCATAGCACAAAGGAGTCGAGAAATACAGTCAACTTTGCTCAATCCGAAATTGAGTTAAATTAAAATATGCAATTCAATTACAGTGTCACTTTAACACGAGATTAGTGATTTGTGTCTTCTACATCTCGGGCAAGAGCCTGGTTGGGTGGCAGTCCCAAGGAGCTCCCTCGGACCTGCCCTTCCAGGGAAGTGCCTTCCTGCTGTGCTGTGGTGAGGACCCTGTGACACAAACGATGCAGAACGATGGGTTCTCATTCGGCGTGTTCATGTTCTGTCTGGGGGCAGTTCCCGATGCCCGTGTCACACATCGGGGTCACACACCCTGGCCGCAGGTGGGTGCAGATGAGGAAGAAACTTCCTTAATGTATCTGAGCAACAGCACCTCGCTCCTGAGCCACAGTCCCTCTGGTATTGCCACCATGAAGACTTCTCTGGCCGCCAGAGCTGTGCGGTGGCTCTGTGCCCTGCACTCCCGCTGGCCGGGGCTGGGGGAGGTCTTTGACCTCAGACAAATAGAATGTAATCACTGGCCCTTGGAGGTTTCCTTTAGAGTTGAGGTGGCTTCTGCCTTACACGGATGTGCCTGCTGAGTGTTGGGGAATTGGCTCACCTTATGAATGCCTGCCCAGGGGCCTGGGTGTCACACACCTGAAAATACCCAGGGGTGGGGTTTTTTTATGGATAAAGCTGGTCTCTTGCAGCCTGAAAAGAGCACTTTGCAGTGCGAAATCTTGTCCTTTCAGCATTCCTTGCTGTTAGTTATAGCAACTACTTTTGCAACTGTGGACCAAGTCCTGACCAAGTAAGGACTCGTGTAGATGTTCCACTTCCTGCACTGCCAGTGATCACATTGAGTCCAGGAGGGAGAGGAACAGTATAAAAGGTTAGTGCTGGTGCCAGATTTGAAGTCATTTGGGCCTTGCATTTGTACTTCCCTACTCGTCCCCCAAGTAGTCTGGGGCTCTAAATCCAATTGCCTTTGCTGCAAATTTTAGTGACTGGATCCACAGGAGAGAGATAATGTACTTGAAACTGTGTTCCTTTTTAATTGGGATGTAAGGATAGGAACTTTTTAATGTGCCTCTATAATTTTGTGGAAGCTCCAAGCTTAGAGTAGTTAAACTTGTAATACACAGTGAGAGTCGTTGTCTTTATGCACATGCATTGAGCTAAAATCTGATTACCAATACATTAAAAACAAATGGCTTCAGTTGCCAGTAGAATGACTGGGAAGAAGACCCTGTGTGACTAAATCGTTTTGTTTAATGCAGGATGCCCCCCTTCACGGTGTGTACAGGGGCAGCTCTCACCTCGGCTGTCCCACTGCAGACTCAGAAGAGGGAAGAAAATGCCTGAAATGGATTTCCCGAAGGCAGAGTTTGTCTGTAGTTTGTCTGTAGTTTGTCTGCTGGTAACGGCGATGAATTCTGCGCTGAACAATTAGTCATTGCCACCGTTCACTCTTCTCCCCTCAGCTGAGCCTTTCTCACGTCATCCCCGAGGTTACCAGCACCTCCAGACCGGTCCTTTTGTCCCCAACGAGGTGTAAGCTGTGGGGAGCTCTCTCTACGGGACACGGGGTGGTTTTTGTATGAAGAACCCCGCTGTTGCTGTAGATGAAGCCCGGTGCTGGGTTGCTTTGGCGATGTCTCTGCTACAGAATAGAGCCACCTGGTGATTTGTGAGCCGCACTGCTGGGGGGAGCCGCTGCCGGGAGGAACCCCAGGGCTCTCTGTTAAACTGCTGCAGGGTCCCTGCTGTCGGTGCCTCCTACGCCTCCGTGGAGCGGAGGGGTGCAGTAACAAACACTGCTCCTATGAAGAGATGCATTCAAATCCTGTCACCTTTTTTTTTTTTTTTCATTAGAAACCCCAGTATGTTGATAACTGTTGATCTGCATACATTACTTTCCAGAGTTCTTAGCTCTTAGCTTTTAATTAGTCATCTTATCTTGTGTCATCAGTAGGGCACTCACTCTTCCCGAGAAGCCCACCATCACCGTGCCTTACGCCGAGGACATGCTACAGAGAGCAAAGCAGACATAAAAAGAATATCAGAGCAACATTATCAATTTATACCAGCTGAGAATCAGGCTTGGAAAGCAAACCTGAGAAATTGGTGGCTTTTTTATTACTGTGAATGTGCTCTGAGGTCTAAACTAGCTTTGCCCTCTTAAAAACTCCACCTTTCTGCCGTGGCAGCTGGTCACATTATGCCAAGTAGGTGGTTGTCTAACACATAGTATTTTTTCATTCCTGAATGTTGAAAATGAATCTTCTTTTTGTTTTATTTTTTCTGCCTCTCTCCTGCTTGGTCCCTTGAAGATCTGCTCTTGGCTGGGGAAGGTCTCTTGGGGACGATGGGAGTTCGGGGACAGGGTACCAAAGTGTTTGCACCTCTCAGGGGCTGAGCTGGCTTTGGATCCTGCAGGTGTTCACACATGTCCTGTGTCAGCCTGGACAAGTAGCCCAGACTCAGGCTAGCCCTGTAAATGGAAGGTAACTTCCCTTTGTACAAGAAGGTGCCATGGAGAAAATGTGAAGTATTTGTCAGCATTGAGCTAGTGCAGTCACGGGACCCACGTACAGTCTTAGAATACAGACCTGTGGCAGTTCCCAAATTTGAGCTTTCTGATCTCTGTGGGAATAATCCCCCAAGGAAAGAAGCTATATCAGGATTTACCCAACTTGCAGGCACTTTTAAATAATTGCAAAAAAAAAAAAGTCTTTTCCAGCATTCCTTCATATCATAACCAGAGGATAATACAGAGCATGCAAAATTCACCACAGCTGAATTAACAAAAGAGGAGGTCGTTATATTTAAGCTATGCATTTTTCTGTAATTAAATGGGTTTCATAGAGAGAATGTTCCTTCTTGAGAAAATCTCTTAATTGGCAGTTATGTAGGGTTAATGAACTACTTAGAGTACGGAAGGGGGAAAAAAGATAGGGGGAAAAAGCCCCTTAAACCCCTGACCCCCCTGATGTCAGAACTCAGCAAAGCCGTTATCAGAGAGAGCTTTAACCAAAGCGCAGTGAGATGAGCCTGGCTCTGAGGGAAGGCGTTTTCTGACAGCGATGCTCGGCAGGAGCAGGGATGCTGTGGGTGAGAGCAGTTGGCTACAGAATGAACGCTCAGGAGAGAGCCAGGCATGTTCAGGAGGCCATACGTACCAAAATCTTAAATAAATAAAAGGCAGGGGATTCGGATCTGGAAGGAGATGGTGGATCTGATTATTTCCTTTTTTTAAAGCGCTGCTGTGGGGAAATTGGAACAATCTCAGTTTGTGTTATTTCTGCATTTGTGAGGTTGTTCACTTAACCTGTGCGGTGACCTGGAATACTCGGTGCCACCGAGACAGAAAGAGTAACTGAGAGACTTGCGATTTCAAGGAGGAATTTTATTGAACAGCAGCAGATTTACTTTACACTTCAGTAGTAAGTGATAAGAGAGGAATTATTCAACATGCCTTCTTATTCTGGCCCTGGGAGGTGGTGTAAATTTTGAGGGCACAGAACATAGTGCCTTGTGTCATGAAAGTGGAATCTATTTTAAAATTAAGATGAGAAGTGCCATGTTTCATAGACATTGTTTAAGTTTCTCTAGAGTTCCTCTGAACTTAAAGTTTCTAAGTCATGGTAATGCCTTTTGACAAGACATTTGGACAAGAGCAGAGCGCTGCAGTGATTAAGAGACGAAATCTGAAATTTACTTAGAAATTTCAGAGGGCAATGGGTTTTGGCAATATACATAAACACCAGTTATGATGTGTCAGTCTGTATTAGACCCTGCTTTTCCTATCTTTCCATGGGCAGATGTTGCTGTTTTCACTGGATAGGTTTGTTAAGGATTTCGGTCTGTCTTTCTGGCACCCTCAGGCTTCCCATCAACCTGACCAAAAAATGCATGTCATACAGGATTCACCTTTTCCCGTCAGATTAGATACTCCTGCGTGGTCAGCTGGAAGCTTTTTATTTCCCTCCATTTGGTTTTTTGAGGGGGGTGAGGATGGGCTGGGAAGCTGAATGGACTTGATTATTGGAATTTGACTTCATAGCTGATAAGCTCCAAGGAAACAAACAGAATAGGGTTTTTTAACAAGGTAATCCCTCTGCCAATTAAAATAAAAAGGCTGATCTGAAAAAACTTACGCACCCAAAAGTGCCATTTGCACATTGGGTATTTCTCCACGTGGTGTTCTGTGTCTGTCTAATTGGTGGTCATTAGTGCTGTGTGTAGCTCCGTTCATGCAGGAGATAGTTTGGATCAAATCTTAAAATTCAAATCAGCTTTCTGCAATTCAGTATTGAATACACTGCTTTGATTTTCACTCAGAGGTGAAGCATGATGGAAGCCTTTTTTCCTTAAAGAACAGACATGGTTAATAGCCCTTCAGTAAGACACTAAAACATCACTGTGATTTAGCCAATTTGCTTGCTAAGGGGAGGGAATCGGGTAATCTCTTTTTGGCAGGTCTGTTGGAGGCTGTGTGCTGCCATTCCAGGTGAGACTTGTGCGGATGTACACTTTAAATTGTTTTAATGAACCCTCGGCTCCAACACCCCCTTGGTTGGTCGGGCTCCTGCCGCCGCCTGCGTGAGGATGGGGCTTCTGCGGGAGGCGTGTGATCAGTCCGAGCAAGCGTGTGCCTTCTGGTCTGCGGGAGCTGTTCGCCAGGGGTTTGAACAGGCTGGAGCAGCCTTAATGTATTTCAATATTTTCTAAAGATGTGTCTTCAGATTTTTCAGAAAGAGAAAACTTTAAAGGCTGATAGTTTTCATCTCGTGGATATTAAGTAGGTTGCACGTTTTTTATTAACACAGTCTTCTCGTACCGATGCTGATAAGACATTTTATCTGGCGTTTCCAGGTGTATGTAGAGGATCCCATGAATGCTGTCTTGCCTGGGCATCTTTGCCTTTGCATACAAACTCAGGAATTCTGAATAGTATGTGCTAGACACACATCTTCTCTATCCATCTACCCACCTTTCCCTCCAGTTTCTGAAAGGCTAAAGATGCACCTACTTTAATGCAAAAGTGCATGAGGTTTTGAATTAATATAAATATATACAAATGCTTAGTGTAAAAGTGAACAGTTCCGTAAGATGTACATTTTTTAATTTTTTTTTTTAAGCTCTGCCTGCCCTGTGTGCTTCTCTGCCAGCTTTATCTGCAGAAGAGCTAGGCCACCTCAGAGAAACAAGTGCTGGGGTTTTGGTACAGTTTTTTGGAGCTGAGAGAGACAAATTTGAACGTATAAAAAAACACACGGAACAACACGGTAACTTCTTGTGATTCAGTGCCTATGAGTTCATAATTACCTCTGAGAAACCACTCTTAATATGAATTAAACAATACTTTTAAAATGTTTTATTATATTTAGTTATCTGTAGTGCATAGCGCTTGCAAAGGTTAATTGGTTTGTGTAATGCTTGAAACTACCGTCCATGATACATCTACGGGTCTGAGTTAGCACGGGGGCTGCAAGATGTTCACACCAGCTTCACCAAGGATCTGATCGCTAATTTGAATGCCTCAACCATCAGAAGCCATACAGAATAAAGCTGAGTTTAATGGGGAATCTCTCTAGAGCAGAACTGGGCAGTGGAACCAAACTAGGTCAGGTAGTTGCGTGACGCAGATTTCATTCGGTGGAGACAAAGTTGTTACCAAAGTAATTTTGCTAAGAACAAAGTCCCCAACTTCAATACCTTGGGAAAACAGCAGAAAAGAATGATACTTTCATCCAGGTCATGCATTTTTACAATTTTTCCCTATTTAATATGCTTAAGCCTGGAGATGTAGAATTTGGTGCATGTATTAGGCAAGTCTTTGGAGTTGCTGTAGGTCTTCAAAACACAAGGGATTTGGTTTCAGCGTTGTCTTTTTTTTTCTTTAACATTCCTCACATCTAAAGGTTGTGCTTCCAAATCCCCACTGAAAGCCAAGAGAAACTTTGATCATGGGGAGGGAGCGTTGGCAGGGACATTTGCCGAGGGAGTGGAGTGGGCGGTCTCCTGTGGAGCACGGAAATGAATGCCCAAGAAGAATATTTGGGGAACAAGCTTTTTTCTGTCCTCATTAAATGGGAAACCCCAGCATACCAGCCTCCAAATGGTAGTACCTTTAGATAAAAGTTAATAATATGTATGTGTGGAATACACTGGGCCATGCTTCTCTCCCCTTACCTGGTACAGCTGAGATCAGGGTCCTGGTAGGTACCTCACCTGGTTTGAGGACCCCTCTAAATTAGGACAATTACTCTCCATTGTCTTCAGGAAGAGTTTTCAGCTGTTCATCACTAGCTGCTCTGCTTTAGGTTAAGGCAATGGTTTTGACCTCTTTACTTGTGTGGTAATGCTTAAACCTTACTGGGTAATGCAACTTCAAGCTGCTTCAGTAGCTGGTTGACTTGCTCTGAATTTAAGACCTGATTCTTCTAACGGCTCTTCTGGCCCATTTCAGTGGGATTTCTGAGCTAAGGTAGGGATGGGTTTAGGTCTGTGGGACGTTCATTCAGAGTGGTGAATTGTGGGAAGAGGCTTTGTAAACAGTGTGCATGTCTGCATCCTTTCTTCCCAAACTTAGATGGTTTTCCGTGGTCCAGAGAAGGGCAGTGGAGCTGGTGAGGGGTCTGGAGCACAAGTCTTGTGAGGAGAGGCTGAGGGAGCTGGGGGTGTTCAGGCTGGAGAAGAGGAGGCTGAGGGGAGACCTTCCAGCTCTCTCCAACTCCCTGAAAGGAGGGGTTAGCCAGGGGGGGTCGGTCTCTTCTCCCAAGTCACAGGCAATGGGACAAGAGAAACAGCCTCGAGTTGCACAAAGAGAGGTTCGGGTTGGGTAACAGGAAATGTTTTTCCATGGAAAGAGTTCTTCAGCCTTGGAATGAGCTGCCCAGGGCAGTGGTTGAGGCACCATCCCTGGAGGTATTTAAAAGCTGAGTTGACACAGTGCTTAGAGACATGGTTTAGTGATGTTTTTTATCAGAGTTGGGTTGATGGTTGGACTAGATGATCCCTTTCAACCGAGACAATTCTATGATTCTATTCTGTGTATTGTAAGGGAGTCGTTCTTTGCTGAAATACTTGTACTTCTCTACCACCAGAAGGATTTGTTCGAAAGTGAATGAAGGTGGGAGGCCAGAGACACTCAGTAGGACGTGCAGCTCTCATTTGGGCTCTGAGATAGCAGGGGAGCAAAGCTGGAGATTTCCAGGGCTGCCCATGCGTGAACACTGCTGTGAAAGGGGAAGTGCCCAAGTGTGACTGCCTTTGGTCCAAGGTTGGTGCAGATCCGGTGGAAGTGACAGCCACTTAATAGGAAGCAATCGTGTTTGATTGTACTGTGGCTATTTCTTTGCTTCTTTTATCTTAAAGTAATTTAGAAAAGAGTTTTATGAGTAACAAGTATGTACTTACCAGTGGTTAACACATCCTGGAAGACACAGGTCAGTGCTTGTATCTGCAAGCTCAAAAAGGAACGTGAACCGTCACTGTGCCTGTGAGTACCAGATAAAATGTCCTAATATAAGCCAGGAAATAAAACCTGCTGCTATCTAGGCTTAGGTCTACTTTTGGAGCTGTCTGACTGCTGTGACCTGAAGAGCCAGATCTTCTCAATCCAGACGTGCCATGAGCATTGAATGGGTTTTTGCTCTGGGGGGGGTGCCTATTCCTAGGAACTTTTAGGCAACAAGTCACCTGCTGCAGTCGGCGCGATACACACACCTAGTTCTACACTGTCTGCAAATCTGCACATTTACACTTTTAGGCAGTACTTTTATTTATTGTGAAAAAGAACTTAGCTGGACAAAATACATTAAACTTGCATGAACTGGAGGAACCACTTCATTAATTTCACCGTTCTCGTGCCATCACTATGATCCAGTGTTTTCCCTTTGTTAATGAGAGCCGTCGCCTTGCCTCTCCCCTCCATCGGTGTGTATCATAAAGGCTGCCTTTATAATATGCTTCTTAGGAAGACCTCCTTCCTTGGAAGCTGTCCTTTGCTGGCAGTTCAGAGGAATGTTATGGATTCCCATGAAACTTCTCAAAGGGATGTGATAACCCCACTGCCGGGGGCTGCCTGAGCCACTGGTGAGCACGTACTCAACAGTCCGTCTGTTATTAGACAAACCCTGGGAAATAATAATAGTAAGGGAATGGTTGAATGAAGTCAAACTTTGTTGGGTCTCGTTGTAATAGGCAAAAACATTCAACAGTCAGAGTTAGGATGTGGAGAAAAGGAAGGTTTGATGAGAAGCAGCATGGGATGGAGGTGTTCAGCTCCGGTTGGCAGCAGGTGCTGGTCCATCCCGGGGCGCTCTGAAAAGGAGGAAATCGGAACAGAAATGCTCTTTGCATGGAGCAACATCTCTTCACGACTGCACCTATTTTGAAATGACAGACACAGCTTGTTTCTGCTTCCAGATGCATAATTTTGTAACTATTTGCATAGAATTGAATATTACGGAACTTTATGGAGCAGCAAAACAGGCAGCAAACGGGTATTGACCAGTGCCTGAGACCAAGGGCAGGCAGAGGGTCCGGACTGTACCCACATTCAGCAACAGGAATCTAAATATTCCCTTCAGCTGTCAGTAAACTGTTGGGACAGTGTCCAAAGCTGGTCGGGTGATACATGAATGTGGGCTGTTGAGGATTTCCTGTTGTTGTTACTTCAGGCTTTTTTCCATGCGTGTGATGTCAGTCAATCCTACCGATATATAGACTTGGGTAAATCACTTTATATGCAGCCTCCGAGTTTCCCCAACTTTTGTAATATGGGAAACAGATTTTCTCTTTCATAGAAATATTGTGAAATAACTTTTTTTTTTTAATGCAGCAGTTTAAAAGGTATAAAAATATGATTTATTTTGTGAGAATATGAGAATGCAGTATGAGTAATGAATCAGCGATTGTATTGACCAGACTGTCACTGGGATGAGCTATTAAAATCTAGGATATTTTATCATTCTCTTAAATTGGATTCAAAATCTATACATAGCAAAGGATATAGTTATTAAATATCACACTAGTAATACTGGAACACCTGAACAGCAGGCATGCTGGTGGTCACAGACCTATGGAGTAGTCAAGGTTGGACGTCACCTGTGGAGATTGTGTGGTTTCTTCTGATGTGTACATGGAATTTGGGGTGTTTCAGTATGTGGGTGTAGGGGCTGCAGGGGCTGTGGTGGTGCAGCCGGGGATGCCGAGAGACCTCCGGAGTCCTGAGGTCAGTGCTTGCATCGTTTCAGCTGCGCTTTGCTGGTTGCACCTCTTTAATCCATTATTTCCTCCAGACAGTTCTAGATACGTTTGATGGCCTGGGCTGTCAATATTCAGTGTCAAGACACTAGTAATAGTAACTTTTTCCCTAAGCTCTGCATTTCTTGGAAAAGATTTTCTATTGTGGCAGAAGTGCCGGGCATGGCAAATCCTGCTTCGGTAAGTCAGAACGAAGTTACTGTGGAGTAAATCTCATTTAATGCCTTGAAATGTAAGAGCACATTCCTATTCTGATACATACAGACAATAAATCAGGTCTCATGAAGCTGTTATCTGTCTGAGAACAGCAAAGTACAAAGAGAACCAAAATGAATTCATATTGCATATAGAGTTAAGTGTTAGCCCTTTCTGATATCCTGGATCTTTTTTCCTTTACAGTGTAATGACTTCTCTCAATTCCACAATAAGCAGTTATTATTCTAGAAGACCAGCAATACTACTTCTAGCTCATGGCATACTGATTTGTTATGTTTGTTTCCCTTTTGTTTGCTTGCTTTATGCTTTGACCCAGAAAATTTGGGGCAAGAACTGTCTCCTTGGGTAACTGGAGTGCACTGGACACTTGTTTGTCCTTTTTACTGGTAATACAAGCAGTACCTTTTGCTTCACTGGCTGTTCATCTAAATAGGAAATTTCTTCTTTGTTAAAGCTCTTGATATAACTCTTGTCTTGGTTGTCTCCAAGCTTGGTAATGGCCATGAGGGGCTCCAGGATGGAGGGGGGGCTCCCAGTAGGGGCTGGGCTCAGGCTCATGGGCTTGGCTTTTAACACCATCTGGAATTTGCACGGTGCCTGGGGTAGCCTTCAGCTACAGCGGCATTTTCATCCCTGAAAACAGGAGTTGGGTTATTCAGCCAGAGTGAACTCCATCTGAATTCTCACGTGTTTAAATGCCCTTTATTGGAGTCAGTTGACTGCGTTACCAAGTAGTTAAAAGTCGCGCGAAGGAAGAAGATACCAAGCAGTTTGAAGTTGCAAACACTTGGATGCCAATGTCATTGTAACCAAGCCCGTTTGATACCCTGCTTGCTGAGGTCTTTGTAGGTCTTTTCTTTTGAGCTCTGCTTTACATAGTTCATGTAGGAAGCAGAACACAAAAGGGAAGATTTCACAAAATTGACATCTCATATTAGCAGTAGGGTAGGGATGTGTTGTCTTCCTTGGCATCGTCTGCTGCTGACGTTCAGGCAGTTCTAATTACCTTAATGACTCCCATAGGACCCTTGTCTAACTGCTGGATGATGCCTGAGGACACTTCTCATAGGTGGGAGAACAAAGCCAAGGAGCAACCAGAGAATGAGCTTCTCTTCTCGCAGGCAAAAAAGTGCTGTACTGAATGAAGGCCTGTGGAGTTACTAGGCCAGACACTTGCCTCTCTCTTTGCCAGCCGTGCCTTCTCGTTCTGCTTCTGGGGAGTGCTTGTATCTCTGAATTACTTTGGATTTCAGAATCAATACAAACCCTCTCCTGTCTTCTCTTCATTTCTTTCATATGTAGATAAATGGTTTTTTTATTCTATTTTTCTCAGAATATTTTTTTGGTGGAGTTAGGCTATAAAGTTTTCCCGTCAAACTACATAAAATGTCTCCATTTCTCATCCCATTTTTATATGGTGAGCTACAAACACCTGAGATTATTTGATCGTTCCATCTGGTGGGAGAAGATTGGCATGTTTTCTTGGGATCACAGGTATTGAGGTTTGACTTCCTCCTCTTCTCTAATCTTAGACAGTGCTCGCTTTCTTGAGATGCACCTCCATAATGGAATTGTACATTATTATTGGTGTTCTTTGATACAAAAGAAATTCAATACCTCCAGGGCTATAAATATCATTGATTCACTGCAAACAGAGAAAGATACTGCAATATTTTTTAGATTATTAAGACTTTTCCATTTACTCTCTGATGGGGAAGAGTTATGAATTTGGTAATCATTATGCCCTGGGTGACTTAGGTTAAGCAATCAAGACCCCTCTTTAAAACATAATTATGATGGTTTTCAAAATTTGATATTTTTTTCTTTCTTTTTTTTTTCTTTTTCAAAATATTACCTTTTAATGCCTGGAGCGTTTTTTGTTTACTCTTTCAAAGAGCCGCTCCTGTGGCCTGTGTTACAGTAGGGGGAAGTCTTAGTAGCTGTACGACAGGTTGTATTTCTCACCTGCAAAGCTTTTATGGAATTATTGAGCACTTCAAGATGCTGTAGTATGAATCCAAGCTTGCAATAAACATATGGATTTCTTCTTCCCTACTGGATGACTAGGATGAAAAGCCTCAGTGTTCCCCATGTGAATTTCAGTTTCTTGACTGGTTCATTTAAAAAAAAAAAAGGGGAAAAAAATTAGGGAAAAAGAGGGGAGAAAATGAAGCTTCTTGGAGATGCTGCCTTGAGTCTTACGCAGTTGGTAATTGTTCTAATCAGTGATACAAAAGTGTGTGAAGCAGAAATGTAGCAAAAGTTCTTGTGGGTGTTTATACATCACTCGGTAATAGATGTGAAGTTAAATAAGGGCCGATGCATGCACATAAATCCTATGTAAAACTAAGTTCTGAATATCACAAGTGCCTTGTTTTTAAATTCACTTACACTTCTAGAAACATCAATGGGAAGGGGTGACCTGTGGTGCAGGCGCCTTCCCTCGCAGAGCTGACGGGGGGCCCGGGGTGCGGTGCTGCACGGTGACACCTCTGAGGTCATCGGTGGGGTTCCTTTGGAACTTTCTGGGGACAAAGGTGCAGATGTGGAGGAGCCTGGTCAGGGTTCATGGTTTCAGATATGCCACTGTCCACCACTCTTGTGGCCAAGTCGGGTAAAGCACAAAAGTCCTGCCATATTTAATTACTCAAACTGCTGCTTGTGAAGACTGGGCAGCAGAGAGCTCTCAGGACAGAGCTGGTGGGGCCAAGTGGCTTCCCATCACATCTGCTCTGTACCCAGTGGTACCTTTCCAACCAGATAAACTTGTGTGAGGAGAAACTCCGGGTGTGGCGTAAACAACCCAGCAGCTGGGAGAGGTGTTCTGTAAAGCCACCAGCCTTGGGTGCTTTTAGAGGTTCCAGAAGGTTTTTCAGTGGTGGACGTGAAACATTAGTTAAAGCACCTTAAATGGTGTGTGGATGTTGATAGGAGAAAAACAGTTTTAAATCTAAAAGCTGGGAGGGTGACGGTGCTCTCTCGTGGGAGTGTTTGTTTGTACTGGAGATTAACGTGCTGTGACTCCTGTGTGGTGACTGCACCCCATTAGTGCATTTGCCTCAACTTTCCTGAAGGTCCTTACGTTGACGTTGGCCTTTGGTCCTGCTCCTGTAGACATAAAGCCCCGTCTTGCCATGGATGGACCTTACTCTGCTGGTGTGGCGGTGGGTCCACTTTGTCAGCTGCTTAATGAACCTTTTCAAATTGCCTCCTCAGTCCCAGTTAGAAAGGGTAAAGTCCCATGGCCTGTTTTAGTATTTAAAATGAGAAACCCATGTTCATCACGGACGCTTCGTTTCCTGCAGAACCATGTGCCTCAGAGCCCTTTCCTCTGCTGGACCTGATGCTCCTGAGGATGCCTCCGCTCCGTGGGCACATGCTCTCTGGCAGCCCTGGTCCTGGCTTGGATGAGGTTAAAAGACCTGATGAGGTTTTAACCTGATGAGGTTAAAAGAAGATCGTGCAGAATGGGATGATGATTCAACAGTTAGGGTTTTTATCCATTGCAGGCTAAATACATTCTCAGCAGGATATTTGGGGGTAGAGAAGGGATGGTGAAAATGCTCTGCTCTCGTGTATTTCTAATAGGTTTAGTAATGCTCAGTGGAAATGGTATCTTCGGTTTTCTTGGTACAGAGTTCTCTCTGCTATAGAGGCAATTAATTGCCTGTCTGATGTGCTTACTGTACATCAAAATCTGCTGTTTAATTGTGAGTATGAAACTGTGACTGCACAAAGGATCAATTTTTGATTTCCTGAGATATTTAATGAAAGAATGTGTTATGAATAGGAAAATAAGCCTGCAGTCAAGTTGAGCGTTTTATTTCCTATTTTAAAGTAATTGTCAAAGTCATGAAAATATTTATGCAGCAACTAGTGTTTTAGTTGTCTGATTACATAAAAAAATGCGAATCTGTAGAATTTAGTAGTAGAGAATGAGCTTTTTTTTTTTTTTTCCCTGAAGAGATCCAGCAGGTTTAGACACATTTTGCAATTAATCTAATAGAAAACATGAGACGCTGACACCATCTCAAAATAGGCGTCTAATTTAGGAGTCTGTCGGGAGCCCAGGGTCTTCAGATAGTCCATAAAGTTTCCAGAGAACTCTGAGTCATCCTTTGGGGATGGCAGCAGTTGGGTGGAACCTGGGGCTCTAAACTCCCCACCCTTTACAAAGGTGTGAATGGTCTCATGTGTGCCTGAAGCCACCTCTTCGGGCTTTGTGTCTCTCTGGAAATACACATGATTGATAATAGCATTTTAGCTGATGATTGGCGATAAAATAAACATTGTTTTAGAGTGTGATAGTTAAATCTGAAAAAAATTATTTGATATATGACAGTCTGTTCTATGAAACTGAAAGCTACATTATAATGGGATTTCACAAGAAATTCGCAAGTGATACACGAAGAATTAATTTGCTTCTAGGTTTGAGGACAGAGCAGTTCCAAAATTATTAATAAAAATTGAGGGGGAAAATATGATTTGTGACTGCTTTATGATCTAATTTTGAAGAATAAAATCCTTTGTTCTTTTCAGTTGTGCTCTTTCTGTTGGTAGAAATCCATGGATGATTACCCAGCATGAAACTCAAACTTGATAGAATTGGTGAGTCAACCATGGAGTAAACTGAAAGTACTGAAACAACTCTAGGACATTCCTGACTATCCAGAAAAGAGAATGTATGTGTTTATCCAATTAAAACTCCAGAAACAAACAAGCACTTTAGGCACAATCTCATGATGGAGTGTGAATTTGGTGGAGATGATGGCAGGAGTTGACAGCCAAGAGCTGGAGATGTTGCAGGGAATTAGTGGCAGAGTGTGACAAGTCCAGGTCTGTGTCCTGGGCAGCCCCACAGCCCCCACCCCAGCGAGCATCTCCTTCATCCCTCTCCTTCGCTGCAGCATCCTGAAATAGCATAAAACATAATTAAATAATCTTGAATTACCATTTTTCTAAGTGCTGCTAATGGCACCATTTGAGACAGTGAGATGAAATAGTTTCTAATTTTTCTGGTTAATATTGTTCTTTTAATTCCTCTTGCATCGAAGCCTGTTCTACATAAAATAGCTCTTGAGGAGGGTGGTGCTGCATTACGAGGTATCACAGAGCTTTGGATACTTCATCTTCAAATCTTTAAGGAGGAAAGAATTTATCTTTTTTTTTTTTTTTTTTTTTTTNNTTTTTTTTTTTTTTTTAGATTCTCTATAGGGGCAATCTCTGCTGTAGAAAGTCCTATTTTTAAGAAATAATAGAAGATATCTATGGTAATACTGCCTTGTTTGCAAGTGTTTTTTCACAGACTGGTTCTCTGCAGTTACTGCTGTCTCCCAAAGAGCAGCTCCATTACAGAGGATATACTGGCAAAATTCTTTTTTAATGTGATTAACTTTGGCAAGAGTTTGATTCTTTAGCAGTGAAGTGAGCACCTGTGGGCTCAGGGGATGTGTGTCTCAGCAACACAGTTCTGGAGTTTGGTTCTCCCTCTCCGCCCTGAAAAAATGGGGGAATCGGTTTAATTCTCCGGATTGCAGGTTTTCTGGGATGATTTTTGCGCTCTTTGTTTCCTGTTTCCCCTTCTGGCTGTTGGGCTCGGTGACAGCACAGGGGTCCAGGGCTTGGGCCCACTTTGGGATTGCAGCATCACTGACATCCCACATGCCTGCAGGTGAGTTTAGGTGCCGTGGCCACCAACTGCAGTTCTGACTGCTGTGGATGGTGTGGGTTGGTGTTTCCTGCCCAGGCACTCACTGCTTTGAGCCCGAGGCTCTGAACGTGGCTTTGGCCACGTCCTGCCGAGCCGCGCTTGGCTCATCTCCCGTAGACACCAACAAAGTGGTGTAGGATTGTATCTGCCTGGTACTCTCAAAAATAGGCTTTTTTTGCATCTGTGTGTGTAATGAAGTGGAGCGGTGTAGTACAGCAGAGACTTTGTGGTGGTTGTCTAGACAGGATGATCTCTACCCCTTGAGATAAGTTCCTTTTTACCAATTAAAAACAAAAAGATAAACACTGTGTTTTGCTTACAAGGTACCTAAGAGTAATGCCCGTCTCACGGTCGGTTGCTCAGCTGTTACGGTGATGTTGGGGATATTATTGAGCAAGACTGAAGTAAGTGCTGATGGAGGATTAGCCAGTTGAGCTTAATAGCCCAGCGTTCCATATTTGGGTGGGAACAGGCATTTGCAGCTCTTTTAGGAGAAACAAGTAAATTAGGTTTTTATTAAGAGATTCGTCTGTGTCAATAATTATGTCCTACAAGATTTTCTGTTGTAGCAGAGACTAATTCTTTCCACACCCAGCTCTGGAAGCTCTTGCCAGCCCCAGCCAACCTGTCTGTCACGAAGGGGACCCGTTGTTCAGCTTTTTTCCAAGTAATTAATACAGCCTGATGCTACAGGCTGCGGAAGGAGCAGGAAAATGAGCCTCTTCTTTTTCTCCTCATAAGAAAAACTGTTAAATTCTTAAATGCCAACTATTCTTTTTTCATCTCCCTGTGGAATGCCTCGGGGCAAGGTTACAGTAATTGTAAGTTGTGTTGCCCTGCCGTGCGGAATCCCGGTATCATTTCCCTCTGTTTTGTAGGGTTTGTCTCTGGGGATCAGTGGGAGTAGCAGTTGCAGGAGGTCGGTGCGTTGTTCCGAAAGGATCTGCCCCATGTGTGTGTTCCTCGGGAGGGAGGATGTCTTCATCTCCTCCGGGTGCAGTGTTTTTCCCTCCCTCCCTCCTTCCTTTTTTTTTTTTTCTTCTTTTTTTTTAAAAAAGGGGATGTTGAAAAATTAGCATTTCTTTAGGCAAAAGGAAATATTTTTGTAGGTTAGGTAGAGAATTGTGAGTTTGTCGCTGTCAAGTAGTTTGTTATTCCCTGGAGGAATACACAGTGCATGGCACCCATCCCCAGGGATGCTGCGGTCCTTCCCTCATCCCTCCTTGTGCCTGTGTCTCTTCCCAACTGCTCATTCTGGTCAACCTGACCCATTTCCGACCAGAAGTCTTTATCTGATTCAGGGACAAATGAACCAGGCATTACGTGTGGAATGTCAGTTCTTGTAACGTAGTGAAATGCTGCTGAGCTCCTTTGTTCCTCGGAAGACGGGAGTGTGTTGCTGCTCCCTGTTTGAGGCTTTACCTGCTGCTGGTACGGACTGAAGATCTCGTAGGACACAGACAGATACCAAGTGCTTTTTTTCTTAAGGGTTGCTAAGCCCTTACTGTTACAAAACAGGAATTTCAGGAGTTAGACTAGATTGGTTTAAGATCTATTTGTTTTCCCTCAGTTCGACCAGGTTGGTTTAAGATCTATTCTTTTTCCCTCAAGTCGCTGTGGGCTCAGAGAATGGGTTCATTTGTGCTTTGTTTCCTGGCAGGAACATATTTCCAATGTAATCCACACACCTCTATATGTCCCCACCATTTGAATTGTGCTCCAGAACATCTCAGACATGGGAGCAGTTAATATGGATTGTTCCTCTTGACCCTGACCACGTTTGTCCCCATCGATCCATCTCCTTTCAGAGGATGATTTCCTTTTGGCGGAGTCTGAGGTGCCTGAAAGCTTTGCTTCCCCCAGGGCTTTTATCAGCTATTTTGGATGCCAGAACACCTTTGTAGCTGTCTCACACGCTGTTCTGTACTGTTCCTCTGAGATGGGTGCTTTAATGGAAGGACAGCTTGAGAAATACAGGGTGCAAGCAGTGGTTTTAGCTGTTCCTGCCATCGGTGGGAGTTGGTCTCCTCGTGTTCTGCTCTCCTGACCTGTTTCATCCCAGCAGCCAGAACCAGTCGGACTTGCTTAACATGGATCATCCAATTCGTTGCAGTTGTTAAAAGAGAGATGGTGTGTTTCAAGGTGTGCAGGCAGCAACGTTGCCCGGAAGCTGCCTTGTAGCAAAAATAAGAAATTCTGTGGAGGTGGGATGCATTAAAGATTTAAAATGTGGGCAGTATTTCCCATGTTGTACATACACAGAGGAGCAGTAGGAGCCTTTGCTTGGGGATATCCTGCCTCTGTCCTCCCGAGCTGGTCTCCTGTGTCTGTCTGGAGCCCAAAGGCTTTCCCCTCCCTGCCTTTGCTACCCCCCCGCAAACCCAGCGCCCCGGCATCTCCTGGGTGTCCCTGGATGCTGTGCACAAATCCTTGTGCAAGGTTTCAGTCTGTGGAGCCTGAGTTAGCCCTGTCGGGTTTCCAAGAGGCGTTCAGCACCATTTGTATCGCCCCTGGACTGTAAACTCTGCTCAGATGTTTATCGTTCTCAGACCGAGCCTGCCGCCTTCCACGCAACTTCTCCTGATGGGGTTTGTCTCAATAAACCTTCACGCCTAGCAGCTTCTCTGCTGGACAAGGATGTGTTTGTGTTTTCGCTTCTGAGTCTGTGGTCAAGCTCTGTTGGAGAAGAAAAAGCTTGAATGTGGCACCTGAGTCCTTTTCATAAAACTGTAAAGATGGGGCAAAATACTTACCACGAACAGAATATTTTTTTACAGAACACAGCAGCTTGTGCTTTTGACACTGCTACCCCTGCTCCGGGGTCTTGTCTCACTTTCCAACAGCCTCAGGTGCTTCAGCAGGGAGCTAAATTGTGTTGGCCGTCCTTTGGTGAGTGATTTGAAGTCCATGCAGAGAGAAGAAACAGCCGAGTCCTCTCTGCCTTTTTTGTTTCTTTCTGTGTGATGCCGAGCAGTGAGTTCTGCTGTCCTGTGCTGAGGAGACAGAGGTTGGAGCTCACTCCCTGCAGGCTGGTAGGACCATGAAGAACCACAGCAATGCTGTGAAAAGAGGTCCAGAAAAATTGGTCCTGGCGTCAAGCAGTGCCAAGTGTCAAGGGTTGGTGGGGACGTGGTGCGAGGCTGAGCCCTTCTGCCACCCAGGCAGGAGGTGGTGGCTGGGCAGGGACAGTCCTGGGGACAAGGTGGGAGCTTGGTCTGATGAGGAGGTTGGAGCGGGGCAAATTTCTGCATGCAGGACAGAGGAGGAGACAACTACCAAAGTCAATCTACTGAGATGTTAATATGAGTTACCCAAAAGAGACCCTTCTCTGGAGTTGCAGGTTTTCAGCTGATTCCAGTCGTGGTTTCCTCTAATGGAGGTGATTCTACCTCTCTGTGCTTGTGAGACCCCACCTGGAGTATTGTGTCCAGCTCTGGAGTCCTCAACATAGAAGGGACATGGGACCTGTAGGAATGGGTAGTGGAGGGCCATGAAGACACTCAGAGGGCTGGAGCACCTCTGCTGTGAAGACAGGCTGAGGGTGTTCAGCCTGGAGAAGAGAAGGCTCTGGGGAGACCTCCCTCCAGTATCTGAAGGGAGTTCCAGGAGAGCTGGGGAGGGACTCTTTGTCAGGAAGTGGAGTGACAGGACAAGGGGTAATGGTTTTAAACTGAAAGAGGGGAGATTGAGATGAGGTACCAGAAAGAAACTCTTTAGTGTGAGGGTGGTGGGACCCTGGCCCAGGTTGCCCAGAGAAGCTGTGGCTGCCCCATCCCTGGAGGCGTTCAAGGCCAGGTTGGATGGGGCTTGGAGCAACCTGGTCCAAGGGAGGTGTCCCTGCCCAGGGCAGAGGGGTTGGAACCTGATGATCTTTAAGGTCCCTTCCATCTCTAACCATTCTATGATTTCCCAGCTCCACCGAGTGTGTGAGGCTGTTCCCGAGGGACCTGAGGGCAGCTCCTGATGAATTACAGCCCTACTAGGCCTCTTAGCTCCTCTTTAATTTGGTTTTCTTTTGTAAGGTGAATTTTCTTTGGTTTCATATGGTGGCTGGAATGAATTTTTTTCCACTGTGTGCAGAGCATTATTTTATAAAGTCTCTAAGAGGATTGGAATATCAAAGCTCTGGATAAATCTTGCATTTGAATTTTTGTGACTTCTTCACAAATGTATCATTATTCATTTTCACCTTTACGGGTGTTGCTTTCTGTATGAAATGCAGAATAACCAGCTGCTAAGTGAGTTTCAAATGGAGCTTTTCATTTTCTTCTGAGAAAATAACACGAGCTGTGGTGGTAATAGATCATCTATATAGAAGGCAAATCTTTTTTTTATGAGCGTGGTATTTTGATGGCATGTGCCAAAATTATATAAAAATAGGAATACGTATTGCAGTTAATTAGTTCTAAGATTTTTGTTTTGGTTTGGGTTCTTTTGATTGTACAATGTCTAACTTCTACATGGGCAGAGATGAAGAGAGGCTGCTGTAGATTGTCAACTTGATTTTCACCCAAATGGGTACAAACAAATTGTCAAATGACAGGATTTATCAAGAGGGATAGGTGTAGAACAGAGAAAACAGGAGCTGGGTTTTGAAAGCAAATCTGCCCAACTCCACCTGCCTTCAGCACCAGGGCAGAGTGTGTTGGGCACCCAACAGCTCCTGTAGCCAAGATGAGAACTGGTTTTTGTGGATGGTTGTCCCACTGACCCAACTCTAAGCCTGTCCTGTCACTTCTGTGCCTTTCCCAAGCCCCTCAGCCAACCCCCAGCAGCTCTGAGTTCCCTTTTGCTTTGTTTTCTCTGAGGGCCAGAGGGTCTGGGGGTGGTGAATCCCTTGTGGAGCAACACAGAGAACAAGGACTATGTGGCTGGATCTGGAGGAGAGCTGTCACGTTGAGAGAATAAAGGCTGAAACCAGCCTCTTACAGGCGCTGCAAAACCGTACAAGTTCCTCAGATGCAAAACTGAAGCAAATGCTCTCTAGATGATGCCATTTCATGCATGTGCCCCGCTCTCATTTGTTCATTATAATGTTTTTTATTTGCCAAATAATGAAAAATATTATTGCCTAAGTTGAAAATGAAAATTAAATTTCTGATAGGATATACTGGAGTAATAAAGAAAAAGAGAACATGAAAAGGATTCTTCCATGATAATTAAAAATTATAAAGTCATTACTTAAACTTGCTTTCTGAATTACAGAGAGAATTAAACTGCTTGTTTCAGAGCAGAATCCTTGTAGCATTCCTTCATTAAAATTCTACATTGTCAAAACGGATAAAAATGCATATACAATGACTAATTTTGTTCCAGCCTTGCCTCTGCTTTGGGCCTTATCTCTCTCCACAACAAAGCTCACCTTGAAGGGACTGAAGTAATGATAGATATTTGCTGAGCTGGAAAAAGAAAGAAGGAAAGAAAGAAGCATCTACTTTTTGCAATCTGTGTTCTTTCCCCTCCAGATACCAAGCAGGGAAAGACCTGTGGGGTACTAAAGCTCTCATGTACCATAAAGTGGTATTATAATGAAAAGTATTACTTTTTATGGCATCTCTACAGTATTAGGGGAAGGCATTTTTCTATAAATGTTAATCTTTAATCTTTATAAATTGCACTCTGTAAGACTGGAAGGTCTGTAAAGCATTTGTCCTGAAGGCTTAAAAGGATAAAAATAGTATTGCAGACTCTTTTTTCTTTCTCTTTTTTTTTTTTTTTTTAACTTAGAAATATTAGCTTGTTTGGAGGGGAGATGCAGGAGAGTGATGTGAGCCTTTAGGCTTCCTTTCCAGGTAGCCCTTCAGCTGATACTCAACTTTACATATCTACTTAAGTCTGGTTGAGTCACTGGGACTTAAGTCTGGGCTGAAATTCCGTCTGGAATAGGAGGATTGAGGAGTGGAAGCCACAGATGCTGAGCTCTTCTCCCAGATTTCTTCTCGCTCTAATCACAGGATAATTTGGGCACGTGAAACATCTACACTAACTGACATTACAGGGAAGCTCTTTCCAGGTGACAAAAAAAAATAAACAGATTTGTCAGATAATTAAAACTGCTTTATACATGTTTTGCCTTATGAGATCCTCCCTCGTTCTTCTTTCCAGTGAATTTTCTTTTATGTGTTATGCTCTACCTCATTACAATCAGCCCTTGCTGCGGGTGCTCTTTCTGAGCCTGCTGATCCTCGTTGCTGGGACGAGGCTGCCAGAGGTGGAGCTGGGGTCTTAAAATCCTGGACTTGGGTCGCACCCTGAATTCAGATCTTAATATGAAAGTTTTACTGCAATGTCATCTTGCCCTGGTGTATGTGGATTTGTAAAAGTCTGGATGTGGGGCTGGCTTTTCCAGCTGGTGAACAAGGGCTTTCTTAAACGTAAATTGGGAACACTAACACATCAGGGCTGAAAGTTACGATAAGCATCAGACGTTTCCAGTTCTGTTGAACCTTTTAAAATCAGTTAGTCCTTCTGAAATATACATATTAACGGCATAGTAATACTTGGTATCTGTTTATCAATGAAACCTTACTATAACAAAGTATTTCTGATACATAGTTATAATTTACAGTGAAGGTTTGTCCAACGCAGTCTCATTTAAAAGCAAAACTTTCCCAGAAGTTTTCACTCTGCCTAATGTGTCGGTTTTTTTGTCTTTTTTTCTTTTTCCCCTCTAGGTAAGTGTCTCCATTCTGAAACTGCAGGAAGGTTCTCTGAGTGCCAAAAAGCTGGATGCCTGTTGAACAAGTTGGTAAAATCTGCCACAGGTTTTTAGCACTTTCCAAGTCTGCAAGAACATTTTTGTTGCTTTGTCGTTTTTGTGTGGTGGGTGTTGGGCTCTGGAAAGAGGAGCTGGACTCATGTGCAAATGGAATTTTTAATTCAGCTTCAGGTTTGAGGCTGACTGTAGGTAAGGACTGAATGGAGTAAACAGAAAGCTCCCTGCTGCAATGTGGCGGGGTTTGGAACTGTATTTATTTATTTTCTTTTTTTTGTAAGTTGAGACACTAGTTTATACGGTTGTGAAGCTGACTGCAAAGTCACACTAACTGTTAAATTGTGTGTAAACATGCACACAGACTGAAACAGTCTGTTGCTTGTTCATCTCAATGGGTCCAATGATGCCACAAAAGTACAGTGTAAATATCTATAATTTTATCTTTCACTGCTTTTTGAGCCATGGAGGGAGGATTAAGGGCTGTCAAACTTTTTCTCCTACATAGTCAGGTTTGCAAAGCACTTTATTTGGTGTTGGTAGCGGCAGAGATGGGTTTTGGAGTGGTGCTCCATGACAGTGTGTCTCCCTTCCCGGGGGTAATGAGCCGGCGGGTTGTCCAGCGGGAAAATCTTTCTGGTGCAGTGCCCTTATCCTTTTTTTTTTAAAGCAGGAATTACTCCAAGTATGGGAATTTTTCTTTTTCCCCTGGGTTGATGGTTTTACTGCACCTGGGTCCCAAAAGTTTAAAGCCCTGGTGCTCTGGTTTCACTCCTGAACCCAGATCCCCACGGTTTCAGGGCTAATCCAGTTGCACCGTGTTATTTTCTGCCTTTGTTCGTGCGGCTGAGCTGCATCTGCCTTCAAGATTGAAATAGTGAGGGTGTGTGTGGGGAAAAGGAAAAGAAGAGGTTTTTGTTTTGTTTATTACATGAGGTTAAGAGGTAAATGCACTGGTTCAATGCAGATGTAAATTGTAATTGTGGCTTTATGGCGTATGTATTAGAATAATGACCTGAATTGATACTACAAATATAATTACATTGATTCTTTACTGATGGCTATAAATAGTGACATTTCCCTTGATCTCTGAACAGAGTTAGTTATAAAACACATGCTCCACTTTTATATTCACACATTGCATTCTCATCACTTTTGTCTCTTGCTCCCCAAGGGCTTGATTTAGAAGTGTCTGATTTAATGGAGGAAATGATGAAACAACACAGACAGCGGTTCAGAGCATTCCTAGTGTTAAAGGTGTTTCTTTTTGATTACGTTCCTCAGACTTCATTGCTTATATGTTAATATATTGCTTAAGAAAAATATGATGCCGGGCTATTTTCACTTCTTAAATTATTTTAAAACATGCATTTGCTTTCATTGATCTTGGAAATGACCCTCACTGAAGTAGAGCTGTTGCGCTGATCTGATTTAACAAATCATGCCCTGAACCTCCCATCAGGTCACCAGATTGGAAACAGCTTTTATTTGAAAGGGCAGAAATTAGACCCAGGAACTTTGGACACTGCAGTTTTTACTAGTGGCAAATATATATGTCATAAAAATAAGAACTAAAAGTTAGGAAAACGGTTTGGTATTGCTGCTTTTAATGTAACCTCCTGGCTTCATCCCACAAGTTTAGCAGAAAACCTTCCAACTTATGCCTAATGTTCTTCCAGGTAGGTATTGACGAAAAATGTTCACAAATAAAGTGTTTTTTAAAAATTGTGGAATCATAGGATGATTTGGGTGGGAAGGGACCTTTAAAGGCCATCCAGTCCAACCCCCTGCCATGAGCAGGGACACCTTCAACTAGACCAGCTTGTTCAGAGCCCCATCCAACCTGTCCTGGGATGTTTCCATAGATGGGGCATCGATCACCTCTCTGGGAAACCTGAGCCAGGGTCTCACCACCCTCAGTGTCAAAAATTTCTTCCTTCTATCTAAGCTAAATGTTCCCTCTTTTAGTTTCAAACCATGACCCCTTGTCCTATCACAACAGGCCCTGCCAAAAAGTTTGTCTGTCTCTTTTGTCTAAGCCCCTTTTAAGTACTGAAGGGCTGCAAAAAAATGTGGATTTTGTTGAAGAATTTAAAATGACTTCTGTTCACTTTTCTTGTTCTTTAGACTGTGCTGCTGGGTTGTGGTTGTATCTCTGGGAAGAGTTCCTGATTTCTCTCTAACATCCTCAGAATCATCATCCTGAGGATATAGTGAAATGAGACACAAGTAATTGTAACTGAGATTGCTAAATATGCTGTCAGAGCTGAGATTATAAGCGTGATTGTTCTGGCAGTGTGCTGTGATCAAGCCACCGTGTTGTTTATCCTTATTTAGAGAGGAGTTTTTCTGGAATCTTATTTTACCAGGCTACAAAAGAAATGATTATAATGTCTTGTTTAAGGAGACAAATGCTTCTGACTGCTTAAACACAAAACAGTTTTGTGTACCACGCTTAAAGAAGCAGTAAGTCAAGACAGTTTTCAATCTCAACAAGGAAAATACTGGTAACGGCATCATATTAAAATATTTTTAACATCCCCCCTTTGCAAGGGGTCTCTGTTTGACTTCTAAGAAGCAGAGCCAATGAAGCTGGGGTTTGTGTGAGGCTTCTGTATAAGCTGGTTTATATATAAAGAAGTAAAAAATAATGAAAGGTGGTTTTTCCCCCCCTCCACAACCTGGAATGGCATTTGCCAGTGTCTCTCATTAGGAGATTGCAGAGTAAAGCGGAGCTGTCTTGATTATAATAACCATCTTTCAGATAATGCAGCACTACATTAGCACTTTACAGTTGACTCTTAAGTAGATTTGCTTTATTTTCAGTTGCCAGTAGAAGCCAAATGAAAGTGGCTTACGCTTTTGACCATCACAAAAGAAATTCCACCCAATCTCCTTGTTGCAGATTTCAGCTGCTGCTTTTGGGACGTGTCATGTAGTTTAGGGCAGATGTTACCGGTGACCAGTGGTGTCAGGAAGAGGGAGCCATCCCCAGGGGCCCTGCAACCCCTGCTGTGTGAACACTGGGCCTTTCTCTTGTGTTTCTCTCTGGACTAATCCACATATGACACTTTACAGACCCTGGAAGTAGAAATGAGTCTCTTCAGAGTCAAGTGGCCTATTTCCATAGCTCCTGAGATATTGAAGCCCTGAGTGTGCTGGGAGGGCAGTGGGTGGCCAGTGTGGGACAGAAGGTCTTGAATATGTTGTTGGTTTGAGGGTAACATGAATCAGCCACAAGCAAATGCTCTTTGGCCCCATCTGAGCCTCAGGAGAGACAAGTGTAATGAAATGCATCTGGCCCCTTGCCTTGACTGAAAGGAAAGTCACATCTCGCAGTGTTGATGGTGTGGAGATTGAGGTGGACACAGCACCCTTGCAGGAGCAACCACAACATGTTGTTCCTCGCAGAGTTGGTGGACACTACCTTGCCTCAGTCCCTGCCCTGGCAGGTAGTCCTTGTCCTGGGTTTGCTCTTCTGAAGCACGTGCTATGGAAAGTACCATGAAGGAGGCGAAAGGAGTTGGGAGGTAACGGGTATATTCAGTTATTGCAGTAAGTTAGATGAGAGAGGTCGTCAGTGTATTTCAGCATAAAGTCCTCGAATCAGGAGGCCAAAGGCAGAGGGATTTCTGTTTCAGATACAGCACTGGCTGTGGTACAGAAAATCTGCTGTTACTTTAAATACCTGGGGCAATTATCACTGGGGTTTTAATATTGCCTACGATATTACTGTGCTGTGATTAGCTTAGTGATATATTCCATAACCTCTGGGCTATTCCTTTGAAATGTATTTCCATTTTAGAAGTCTAATACTATGACCATACTAAGAGGAAAATTACCAAGTTCAAAAGTCATTGATGCTGAATATCTTTAATGGCACATATAACACCATGCTGTCACATCTTGCAAAATGTGCTTTAAATGTGCTTTAAATGTGCATCTCTCCCTAACTGAATAGACGCTGTTGTTTTCCATATCATGTAAAAATATTGCCCTTGCACTTTTGTCAATTGAAAGGAGCTTTTACATAGGCAGAGTTATTTGAATTATCTGATCAGAAAGCGCTGGGAGGGTGCTTGGATATTTAAAGCATTGCATCTGTATAAATCATGTGTCAGATCCACTTCCCAGTCACACCGGTGTTCCTGAGGTTGGGCAATTGATTTATCTGGTGGAAATATTCAGCCCTTTCAGCATTCGCAGAATACGTTTCTCACTAAATTGTTGCACACAAAAATACCTGCATTAAGGGGTGTTAAAAAGGCAGCTAAACAGAGCACACAGACTTTAAGGAATCCTCAAATTAAGATTGTCTTTGCAACCTTCAGTTGCATCTCGTGGGCATCTGCATTACGATAAAGCCTTTATGTGGTCTCATGCTATGTTTGCTCAGGACCTTGGCCTCATTCAGCACACAGAAAGTCAGATGCTCGGTTAATGAGAGGCTATTCAATATTTTGTTTTCCTTTCATTAATCAATCTGTCCCTTATGTGTTATTTCTGCTCGTAATTCAAACTGTGTACTGAAGACAGAATTACTAATTTCCTTTTGGGCCCCTCTGTAGTGCTCATCATTTTAGTATTTGACTGGTTCAGAAGCACTTGGGAATTTCTTTTCTTGAATTAAAACTCCTGGTGAGACAAGGGAGTTCCACTTTTCCCCCACACGATAGGATTGGATTGACCAACAGGAGTTTAAGGTCAAAAGTACCCATTAGTTTCAGGTGTCCGATCTGAGGACCTGTTTTTTTCAGCCCGCTGAGGGATGTACAGCATTTTCCACAGCTGAATTGGAGCTTCCACTGAGTCCATTTGAGCTGTGAATATTTAGCCCCTGCACTTAAGCTGATGAAATCAGAGTGGAAGGACTGTGCTGCTCCGTGCGGGCGGAGGCGAGGAAGGGCTCCCTTGGCAGCGGTTTCTCCAGGAGGGATGTGCTGGAGCCCGTTTGCTCGGACTCTGCTGCCTGTACCCACCCGCTCGGGCAGGTTCCATCCTTCCCCCTCTGCCCTGTCCCTCCCCGGCCTCTGCTCCTCCTGTGCTCTCCCCTGGAGCCCTGACCTGTGATGCGTGAAACGCTGATCGGTTTAGTACCTCTAAGTGTTTTGCTCATTGTGTGGGGACTGAGATGCCAGTTGTCACAGGACGAGAAAAAGGACACAGCTCCTGTTCAGAGGCTGCTCTGCTGATTTCCCGGTTGTTACTCAAAGCTGTGCAGATAGGATGGCTTTTCAAATAAGAGATTGCCAGATTGCTTTAATGCATGCAAACATTTTATTCACCCTTATCTTGAATCCGGGTCCCTCTTTCAGCTGAAGTTTTTGACCTGGGCCAGAGAGTTGGAAAGACACATTCTGGTCAGGCAGCTCGTGCTTCGGTCAAAAACAGCCGAGAAATAGGATTTTACGAAGGAAAGATTTAATGCTAGCCCAGTTTTAACACATCTGGAAGGTACCACACGCATGAGACATGAAGTAAAGCTTTGGATCATAAGAGCATTTCTGTTAATGATTTATATTGCACAAAAAAGCACTCTGATAACCCGCCGTGAGTTGAGGATGACAGCAGGTATTCAGCACACATTAGTTTGTATGAAAATTAAATGTAGTCATTGTCTTCTCTTTCTTACGCCTGTGACAAAGGCTGTGATGTTTGCTGTCAGAATGACAGTGTTGGTTGGGTTTCAGGCGGGTTCCAGCTGATGAAGAGTTGTGTCTCCACCTCAGAACACAACCCAACATAAAATCGCAGTTTCTATTTCCCATCCTAATGGAAAACAGACGCAATTTCTATCTTGCTTTTATTAAGTGAGTGAGACAGTCACACCTGGAGTAGATTGGAATTGATCATACGCGATTCCTGTTCCTCTGTGAACCCTCATGGCATCATTATTTCATGAACTTCTGCATTCCCTGTGATGCATTATTACTGGTTTTTAAGGAACACCTGTAGCATTCATTTTTCTTACATGTCTGACAATGCAGCACTACTAAGGATGTGGAAGGTAAATGAGGCAACACGCCGTTGTAAAGAGGGAATTTTGTTAATTGGTGAGGACAGTTGTCTTTGTTTTGCCACAGAAAAGCTATAAATTTTTATCCCAAAAACGGGTTGATACGATGAAGTGAATTGCTGAAGTTCTGGTCTGGAATTCTCTTTGTCTACCTACTCGGTCTCTCTCAAATATACTAATACATACATATTTTATACTAATATTCACATGTATATAGTAATGTAGTTGTTATATATATAAAAATTATATTTTAAATGAGGAAAATAAGAAAACCCCTCTCACTGAGTCTCTCTGGTGTTTTAAAGTCGTGAGACACATCTCTCTGCATTGTGAATGGAAGGTTTTTTTCCCTCTTCACTTCACTGGGTTCTGGAGAGGGACTCTTGAAGCTGTTTCATAAATGAGAGATAAAATGAGGACACACCATATTTCCATGTTCTCAGAATATCTTCTGTGGCCGTGGCTATTCCATGCTACTTGGAGACCTGCTCCAGTTTTAACAGTTTCCAGAAGTACCACAGGCAGAAGGTGATAATAAGAATTCCAGACTTTTGCAAAGATTGACAAAATAAAGCTGATGGGATTTTCTCTTCCCTTGAAGACTGGGTTAAGTGATAACACCTCTGTGTGGTGTTCAGAAGTAACATTAAGTTTAATCAAGTAGGGATAAGTACCTTTCCCTTCCTGTCTGTGGCCAGTTTGACCCGTGCAGCAGCGGCAGAAGGACGTTGTTCTCGGGTGAGGGAAGAGGCTGTGGAGGTCCTGGGATGCTGGTTGGGTCTGGAGGGTGATCTGGAGGTGCAGCCAGGTGCTGTGAGGACAGAGAAGGATGGATAGGAACTTGGTTTCAGAAAGGAGGAGGAGAGGTGGGGAAGGTTGGCTGAACAAAACCTCAGATGGGCTCCCTTGTCCCACCAGCTGGGCACTGGTGTTGGCATCTGTGGTGGCCACGGGATGAAGAAACTCTACTCCTCAACATGGGTGTTCAGCAAGATTTCCTTGGGTTTTGCTCTGTAAAGCAGGAGGAGACAGACTGGTGCTTACAGTAAAAATACTGTATTTCCTTCTCATAAAGTGAGCTGTGACTAGAAGGTCTGAAGAATGGAATCCCATTTTTAGTGCTATGATTATCCATTATTGTCACTGCATAAAGTTAAATACCAAATGCACTGGTACAACGGCAGCAGCTGAGCATTTAATTCACGTAAACTGGGAGAGCATGTTAAGTCTAGAGTTAACTTTCGTATATTGCCCTTTAAATTCTTATTAACTGATGAATGCATTCGTAAATATTTTAAAAGTACAAAAACCACACGCTGAAAGATGCTGGAGAGTGGCATTCTCCTGGTGAAGCATCGAGTTGGATGCAAAACTTCAACTTCTCTTAAAGGTCGTATTGTGCGAGGATGCCAGGGCTCTGTGAGTGCTTCCTTCTTAGCCCTCTAAAGTGGGTGAATTCACCCATGGTGACGAATTTCCATTTGAAATGAAATCCAAGCGACTTCTGAATTGCAGCCTCTATACTTCATCTCCCCTGTACTCTCTGGGTTAATTGAGGTGGATCTCACCTGGAAAAAAAAAGAAGTCTTCTGAAGAGTTGTGTGCCGAGTTTCTTACTAGTATTCAGGAAGAGAGAATCTATCACCTAAGGACATTGATACTACAATAAATTGGAAGGAACCATTTCCACATCTCTCATGTATATTGTATATAATGAGTCTCTGGGATGTCTCCACACTGCTGATAAGCAGCCTGCAGCAAAGTAGATACAGCTCGTTTTATCTTGATTTCAGAGAGCAGTGCTTGACTTCTGGGACTGGGAAGCTGAGCGGCAAACCAAATAACGCCCTTCACAGGCGCTGACTTTCCTTGGGCTTCCTCTCCGGTTCAAAGTCGGATGATCCCCAGCTGTTTTCGTGCTGTGGAGCTTTTCAAGGGCGCTTGTTGCTGGTGGTGCAGGCTCTCACGTAGTTGAATCAGTTCCTTGAGCTGAAAACACCATCCAGCTTTAGCATTCCTGCATCGCTGCCGGTCCTGCTCTGAAGTGACTGCAGAGTACATGGATTCTGACCATTCCCCGGAGTGACTGCAGGTGACAACTTTTCCTCTCCTTTCCTCTGTGTCTCCTCTAAACTCCCCTGTCACATTACCATGGCCATCGTGGCAGAGTCTGCTGTCATGCAAAAGCACTGGCCGAGGACTTCCTTGGTAGGATTGGGTTTGGTGTGTTGAACGTCAGGATGAAGACTAAATATTAGGTGGAGTGAGTTCAATTGAGCGAGCTTTACCCAAGCAGCACAAGTCAATTGCTGCAACAGGCTTCGTTCTGAGGAACAAGAGGTTTAATAACAGGGTTCACTAAAATGTGCGTTACTACTGTATTACTTACATTCTGAGCCAGTTCTGCTATTGTGAGCCTTATAAAAGATAAAATAGGCCATCAGATGGAGATAAATCAATGGAAGTAAAATTGAATGTGTTCATAATCACTTTAAGATTTTTATATGGGCAGAAGATTAATTAAATAGACAAAAGTAATTTTCAAAAGAGCCTTTTCAGTACAAAGTCTGAGATGAAAGGGTAAGCGGAGAAATGTATCAGGAAGCTTCTAAGCATGGCTTGAAAGTGGTTGGTTGTAGTTCCTTACCTGAGCGTCAGGACAACTGCAAAAGGTGACGGCAGCGCTGGGACCTGTGCTCTTGGCTTTGCTCAGGGTTTGGGCTTCGTTCTTGTCCCTGCTCCGTGTCCCTGCTCCTCCCGGGGCAGGCAGAGGCACTGGCGGTGCCCGAGCAGGTCTGGGCTGGAGGAGCATGTCCTGTACCACAGGTCCCACTCTGTGCTGTCCAGATGTGACTGTGCCATTATTATTATGTGCATGATTTCTTACTGATTGTGCTAATCTATTTATGATGTCAGTGAGTGAAGAGGTGGCATGAAGATAGTTCACCCCTTACTTTATAAGTCCCTTTGCTTATCTCAAGTTAATTATTCTGTGCTGTCAGAAGCCAGAGGTGGGTCCGTGGTTCACTCCAGGGCTGTGGTGGTGTCACACCAGTGCTGTTCAGCCAGGTGGGACAGGCGGTGATGGTGGGGGAGAGCAGTGCAGTGGGATGACACTGATTTCTTTTCTGCGCTCCCAATCTCTCCCTCTGTTTACTCCTCTCTTGCTGCCTCCACTCTGCCCACACACATCATTTAAAAAAAAATTCTCATGGATAACAGACTTGTGTGGAAGTCAGTGTGATTTTGCAGATGAATCTGAAGGCAAAGTCTTGCCATCAGACTCTGTATTGCAATAACAAAGCAAAGCATTGGGAGCAGCAGTAACTACATGATGACTCATAACAATAGAACATCATTATCTCAATGTGCAGCAAATAATACCTGGATGTCCTAGTTCTTCCTCAGCTTCAAGGTGGTTTTTTGAAATTGAAGTCCTGATCAGTTGGCTCAAGCTGTAGTTTTTCCGTCAGCCAGAAACCCCCCAACCTAAGCAACCCTACCAGGTGTCAGTAACAGCGATGGCTGTCATTTCTGCCTTCCCAGCCTGTTTGCAAATGCCAGTTGTTGGTAGTATTTTCTTTAGGTATTTGTCCTGCAGGTATAACGGTGCTGTACGCTTTAGGTAGAGATGTCCCTGGCACTGAAGTTTCATGGAGACACGTACAGCGATTCAGCTGCGTCAGAGCCAAGTCAGAGCCTGGCTGCTGCAGGTCGCTGGCTTTCGTATTTCTGTTACCAATTAAAAAATAAAATAAAATCATTATTTGCAATTGCAAACAAATGGACTGTAATTGCATTTGACTTTTTTTTTCCCCTTGGAAAGGAAGGCAAGTAGTGTGCTTTTTTTTTTCTTCCTTTTTTTTTTTCTCCTAATAAGCAGTTATGAATGGATATATGTTATTTCCAAGTTTGAAGATTATGCTTGCACTTAGGAGATGTGAAGAGTGCTGGGATGGGAGCTCACAGGCTTTGTATCCCAACACGGGAGCCAGATCATGGGAATCTGAAGAACGTGTAAGAATTACAGGCAGAAACACTTCTTCTTTCTGGAGAAGGTGGGGTTTGTGTCACGGGAGCGTGACGTGGGATGGGGACTTGTGTGGAGAACACAGCTGTTGCTGGGGTTTTCCCTGGCAGACCTTGTTTTCTCTTGCTTGTTGTCTGTTTTATATGTGTAGTTTTCTTGTTACAAAAGAATTTTTTACCTAATTCTGTGCTTAAATGTAGAACGGGTGACAATTTTCTATGTTCTTTTGAAGTCATTTGAACAGTTGCGTGTTCCTCATGTACATGTACCCCCTGTGCCAAAGGACTGACTGTTCATCTTCATCCTGGGCATCTTACCTTGGGATTAAACAGTCCTACTGCTCTGCTGAAAGGTAAATAGATCTTCATCTCCAACATTCTCCATGATGTGATGATATAAATCAGAATATGTTGCACACATAACTAAAAACAGGAAATCGAGGATTTTCTGATTGTTTATAATGCCACTTCTTTCTGGAGGGAGGAAAGCAAGGTGAACAACGGTAGGAAACCACTTTACAAATGTTTCTTTAAAATTTAAATCAATTCACCTTGGCCATAATTGCATCACTTCACTTTTTGCTTTCTGTACGCATTTGGGCAGTCAACTTTTACCGCTGAAATTCAAAGCCAAGCCGCATTTGTCACAGTATGAAATCAGCTGCATAGACCGTGGAAAAGAAGGGAAAGCAGAACTAATTGAATTTTAGACGTTTCACAAAATCAAGGCAGGGGGAATGGCTCTTTCAGCGGTGGTGAGGTCCTTCTCCTGCAGTACCCCCTCAGGGAGGTCAGTGCAGGCGCAGGCTGGAGGAGCTGGTGTGATGGTCTTGTGAAGAGCGGCTGAGGGAGCTGGGGGTGTCAAGCCTGGAGAGGAAGAGGCTGAGGGGAGACCTTCTTGCTCTCTCCAACTCCCTGAAAGGAAGGGTGTGGCCAAGGGACCATCTCCCAAGGAACAGGCGATGGGACAAGAGGAAACTCCTCAAGTTGTGCCAAGGGAGGTTCAGATTGGGTATCAGGAAACATTTTTACAGGGAAAGGGTTCTGAGCCTTGGAATGGGCTGCCCAGGGAAGGGATTTGAGGCACCATCCCTGGAGGTACTTAAAAGCCAGGTTGACACAGTGCTTAGAGACATGGGCTAATGATGGTTTTAACAGAGTTGGGTTGATGGTTGCATTAGACAATATTGAAAGTCCCTTCCAACCCAGACTATTCTATGATTCTATGACACAACCTTTGGTGATGACTCCATGAGTAGAAGTTGCTAAAAATCCAGCAGCTTCCATGTTCAAGGAGATGATGTCTGTGCTCCATGGGTTTTCTGGAGTCCCAGACAGGCTGCCTTTGGTTGGTTGTCGCTGTCTTATCCCTGGAGACTTTACTCTTCTTGTGGTAGCAAGTGGGAGATCTCATTGCCAGGGAATGGGGGAAAGTGTTCTCTCCATAGCGCTAATGAGAATGCGATGCGTTCAGCTCTGGATGGTGTATGTGGGTAAATAAGGTTGAAGTAATAATGACTTTGCAGAAATAATAAGCAAAACACCCTTCACCCCAAGCTGCTAAATTTACGGTGCCTGCTGTTGTTGGTAGACATTAAATTGTTTGTCCCTGGTTGGCATTTACATAATACAGGATCTTACTGTTTTCTACATTTTTGTGACTTTTTCTAATAAAAGAATTCTGGCATTGTGCTGGCTATGATGAAAGATGTCAAACTGTTCATAGTGTCTAAACAAAAGGTTCCTTACATGGCTTTGTGTATTCATTACATACATATTATTACAGCACAACTCCAGCAGCAGCAGCACAGTTTCTTGCAAAAACAAAGTTTTTCCATTATTTAGCAACTGTAGCACTGGAGTCTGGCCAGGACTTCTGGAAAACAGTTCCTGTTGTTGAAACTGCTTTTGGTGTCAGCCCTTGTCCCATTCCCCACAGATGTGTGCAAGGACATGAAGAATGCAGGGAATAGTGTTTAGTTTTCCCCAGAAGGGCTTATTGAAAGTTGATTCAGGCTGAATAAAAATATATACTTTACAGTCAGAACCTGTTGTGGGGGAAGGCGCTGCTCTGTCACCTGCTGTTGCAGTCACTGAAGTTTAATTTGATCTTTTTTAATATCGTGCCCAGGTGTCTCTGTCTCGCAATGAAGTGGTTAGCATAAATCTACCATGTGCATTGGTATTTCATTTTTATTAGGTTTTATTTAACTGGTAAAAGGTAATTTATTTTTATTAATTGAATAGTTCTATCTCTGCCCTCTGTCAGGGGAAAAGCCTCACTTGGAGATTGTATTTTTTGGGGGGGAAAGAGTCCCAGACAAACCACCCAGAACACCAGTGTGCCCAAAAGCCAGGAGCTTTCTGTGTCTGACACCGCTTTCCTTGCAGTGGTCCACAGCAGCGCCTGTAATTGACTCTCTGGGTGACTGCAGCTCCTAGAATCTGCTCCAGTGCTCTCTTTCTCTCTCGGTAACAGACCAGGTAACTCCTTTCCTGGCTGCATGTTGAGTCTCAACAGCGTTGGTGTCTCCTCGGGTGCGCTGTGAGCGGAGCGGACCTTTGACGAGGCAGCAGCTGGAGGATGCTCCAGCTCTTCCCCGGGGTCCGTGGCCACCGGTGCCCAGCGTTGGTGCAGAGGCACCTTGTGTTGGGATGTTTCCCTGAACCCCGCTGAATACACCCAACAGAGCTGATGTCTGGTCAAACGAGCTGGTGATAAGCTTAAGAAGAATTTGTAGTACTGGGCTGCATTCACAGGGAACTGGCTTCTGGATGATAATCTTGAGGTTTGCCTGGCGCCGGAGCTGGGCTGTCAGAGCCCATTCAGGAGTGACTGCTGCAGCTGATTGATTTGGGGAGGGCAGCCCAGAGTTCTGGAAGGGAGTCAGGGAGATTTGAATTCCAACAATGCTTTATTGCTGTGCGCGGAGGGAAGTAAATATTGATGCAGAACGCTTATTTACTGAGCAGGGGTAGTGTCAGCAAAATTAAGGTGTATACTTTGCTCTTCATTTTACAGGAGAAATAGAAGAAATTGTTAGAGTTCAGAGTGATGTATGAGACAGCGTAATCCAACCCTTCCTGGGGTTTTTGATTAGGTTTTTTTTGTTGTTGTTTTTCCTCCTCTCTCTGGAGAGGTGGGATTGGGCAGTGATAGGAAACAGATCTCCCTAAATCCCACAGATTTATATATTTATTTTGGTGGGCCAAATGCCAAGTGTTGTGCCAGGGGAGGGAGAGTCCTTTCCAGCAGGGTGGGCTCCATCCTGTTTCTGTAATAGGCAGACTCCTAGAGGGGTGGATGGGTGGTAACCCTGCTTCAGCCCCCTGTCACCCCCCTGGGCTTACAAGGCATCACCTCTTTGATGGGCTTCCTAAGGGGGAAAAAGTGGTTCAGGATCGGGAAGGTGAGCAGGGCTGGGGGCGCCCACGTCTCCCAGCCTGGGAAACAGATCACCCCACGTAGGGGAAAAAATAAAGTCAGGGAATTAGAGTAACTTTTCTACTGCCCTGCTAATAATTGCTGCTGGATCAATGCCTTGCTGCTACGAGGGGAGCTTCAGCAGCATTGCGGTGTAGGCGCCTCCGCTGGGAATTAGCACAGTCATAAATGTAGGAGAGCTTAAAAAAGGAGTAGCAAGGGAAAAGTATTGTATATCTGTTAATTATAAACCGTAGATTGCACTTGCAGAACCAGTGTTGGGAATGAATAGCTTATATTGTCCTATTACCAGCAGCACTTTAGACTATGAAAACCGATTTTATTTTAAAAGGCTATTTTATTTTCAGCATTACTTCACTCAGCTTGATCAGGGAAGCGAGACCGGAGAGGTTCACCTTCTAGTAATCGTGTATAAAACAATGCTTCCGACTCAGTGCTGGTAGTAGTAATAGTGGTATTTTTATGATGATAGCCAGTAATTAAGATCAGAGATTCATTGTGCTGAGCACAGTGAAAACGCGTGCAAACAGACTGATAACCTCAAATTGCTTACATTGTTAAGAGCTGAATAATGCCATTGTCCATTTAAAAAAGACTATCAGGGGTTGGTCAGACTTTGACTTTCTCCATGTAACAACAAGAATATAAATAAGAAGAATTCAATACCCATGGATGGCGGTGGGAGGAACATCAGTGAAGGTGATACTTCTACTGAAAAGAAGGTTTTAATTATGATAAAAATAACACACCGCTCTTCCTCCCCCCCTCCAAAAAAAAATATATATCTGCCTACAGTCAGAATTTCAAAGACACTTCTTTTTCCAACAACCCAGCCTCCAAAATTGGGCTGGCAATTAATTGTATTTGTACATTTTGAGGCTTAAAGGCTGATATTAAGCATCTGCTCCATTACTGTTTAGCTTCCAAAACAGCTACATTGTAGTGCTGAACACTTTATTAGTGTTTGTTCAGAGTACGTGCAGAGGAGGTTAGATAGCTTAGAAATTTTAAATGCTAATTTGTCATCACAGATTGTTTATCTACTTTTTTTATTCATGTTATAAAAGCATTTTATGCAGGCATAAAAAAGAGATATTTATCACACTTGCCCCTTCTTGGCCCTAGCCCATAATCACTCTGGTAGAGTTGAATATGAAGAGCTGGGTAATTCCCAAATTGAGATATTGACAGAATTTTGTACCACCTTTTTTTTTTTTTTTTTTTTTTTTTTTTTCAGTGGCATCGTTGACATGGTTTTAAATAGTTCAGTCTTTCAAAAGTTCCTAAAAATAATTTTCAGCAAATTGTACAACTGAGCTAAGATGACTAGTTTTCTGCAAAATTGAAATTACTTACATGCTTATTTCGGTGACTAACTGCAAAATTATCAAATGATGTGTTTTAATCCAATTACATCCTTACTAGAGTGAAACTTGCCTTAGACTTCGTGTGTGTAGAGCCAAGGCTTTGGTTTCTGGCATGAATTTTTTGTTAGGAGCTGAACAGCATTTAAAGGCTTGTCAAGTTATCCGTTAATGCTTTGTTGAGGTCTCAAAGAGAGCCCTAAAGAGCAGGCAGAGTCTGATGGACTTAATATTGCACTAAAGGAAATTATTAGCAATACCAAAGTGTTACAAAGTTATTTTAATACTCTTAACTTTTGTGGCATATGTGTGAAAATGCTTAGGAGGGATGTGTGGCCAGAGACAGAAAATTCAAAGCAGTGGCAAGATTTCATATCCTTAAATAAAGTTTTAGAGTAGAGGAAAATAGGAGCGAAACACTGCTTTTCACAGTCTTGTTGAAGAGATGTGCAGCTGTACAGGGTGTGTGAACGTGAAAAATTGTAGGATGCTCTGTAAGGGCTTCTGGTTATACATCTGTCTGATCAAAAACCCTTTCCAGAAATGTAGAATCTAATTATGTCACATTACTTTTTAAATAGCTCAGTCTATGCCCATGCTATGCTCCTATTTTCAGTTAAGGATTCTCGACGCTTCCCATTGTAAGACTTTTTTTTTTGGTCGCCTGTTAACTTTAGCAAGTGAAAATAAATCATTCACGGCGGTATTTTGCCTGGTGTGTGCTCCCCCGTAGCTTTTTGAAGGTGTCGGTAACGGTTGTTCAGTCATTCTCAACAATGTGCTTTGGTGAAAAGCCATCCTGGTTTTCAAGCTCATGTCTTTGCAGTTTTAAGGTCTTGCATGACAGTGCTTTGGTGCAGGAACTTGACATTTGGTGCAAGGCTGGAGAAGGCAAAGCTTGTACTGTTTCTTACAGAAGTTCCAACTGGATTTTCGTAGAAAATACATTTGTGTGAACATGGTCAATAGAGATGGGTTAAAACGTGGATTTGGTTGTAAGCACCAGACAGGACAAGTTTGGCCTTTCTTGGATTTTGCTGTCACTTCTTTGGTGCCAACACAAGAGCTTGTCTACCTGTGGGAGTGAAAAGTAACCCAGTAAAAACCCCCAAACCCAGCTGGTGTTCGGTTGGAGCCCCCAGTGCCCACCGAAGGGAGAGTGAGGAGCGAGGGACTGGAGGAGAGGGAGCAGAATGAGCCTGCCCCTGCCAGTGACAGCCCACATCTGGCTAAGAAAACGACAGTGCACTCCTATGTTCTCTGCTGCAGGGTCCAACAGAGGGACACCATCCTTTCTCCATCGCCTGTGTGCCGAGGTTGTGTTAGGGAGTCCCCCTGGGGGCACCCCTAAACCTGATAAAATGTGCCAGGTGCTGTATAAAGGACTCCTCAGCACAAACACAAATGTGTCTCTGCTCCAGAGGCTTCTATATGTGCCCTTTACATTATGAGCTTGAAATATCTGAAAAAATTATAATGAAGAAGAGCTAATTATAAACCAGGTAATAAAATAGCTTATTCAGGTGATGCTGTTTTATTACCATCTCATTATGATTAAATAATTCCTATTAAGTTCTGGATCAAAGAGGAATTTCTCACAGGAGAGTTTACGGAGTAGTTTAATGGAGTCTATTTATTGTATAATCCCAGGGTGAGCATTGGCTTTTATACTGTCATATTAACTTATTGTGACAATTCTATGCAGGGCTCCTCCACGAACTCAGGAGAGGAGAAGGGTGGGGTTTTTCCTTTCTTTTTTTTTTTTAACGTTTCTGTCCAGCAGCTGCAGGGTGGTTATTTTGCTGGAGTCTTTTGATCCTGAGCTTCTCTGGCTTTAAATGAACCAAACTGACATCAGGCTGTCTTAAGGCTTAGATTAAGGAAAAAAAAACACCTGGATGGCTTTTCATGTTGTTGATGCTGATATTTGGAAGGATTGAGCCACAGGTTCTGCCCATCAAGGAGATAGGGAGCATTTGACTTTAAAAATAGGTAAAATCCCTGCAGAACTGTACATCCACTTCCTTTCTATGCACGTCGAGCTCTTGGCACTTTTCTTTTTCATTTTGTTTGGAGGGTTGGTGGGGTTTTGTGTTGTTTTTTGGGTGTGGGTTGTTGGGTGGGATTTTTTTCAGCTTGTGAAACCTTCTTTTAGGCTGAAATTTCACAATTCTGCTGTTTGATATGTTTAGGCAGAGCGGCTGTCTCTGGCAATCTGGAGTTGCCGCAGCCTGGCGAGGCTGGACACAAGATGGGGTGGTGATGGCTGCTGAGAAAATGCCATAAACAAAAGGAACGATTTAGAATCTTAAAAAGAGGAATCGGTGCAAAGGCATAAAGCAGATGAAGCAGGAGCTTTCCCAGTTACGTTTGCACCCTGACGTACCACATGCCAGGGATCCGTTCCCCTCACTGGGGGCATGATTTTGCTTGACAGCTCGATGACTGAAGGTGAGGAGTGTCCCAGGCAGTGCCAGCTGCCCCTGAGTGTGCTCCTGGGGTCTGGGGGGGCTTCAGCTCCCCTTCACGGTCAGGGAGCCGCAGACTGACCTTCAGCATCCCCTTGTGATAAATGGTGGTTTAACATGCCGGTTCCTGGAACAACACAAGTGTGAGAAAATCACCTTTTTCACATTTAATGTATTAATTTCTGTAGTAAATTTCTTAACTTCTGAGTGTTAGAAAAAAAGCAGCCTGAAAATGAGTAATATAGGTACATGTAAGATAAAAGGCAGTTTTAAAAGGACACAAGAGTTATGTATATATTGTATCTCATTTAAGTCACTGAAATCATTTTGAGGGGAGCTGACTCATGATGTTGGAGTACTTCAGGCTGAAACACTGGGCCTGGAACCAATACCATGTGATGGATATGAACCATCTTCAAATGAAGAAGAGCTATTGAAATACTTGGCACAAGCATTTCACAGTCATCTTGATTATTGGAAATGTTTGTACACATTTTTAATGCAGAATTTCAAATGTATGTGCAATTTGCTCTGTTTGGTTCATAAGCTGAGAAACAAATCTGTTGTAATGCAAAAAAACTTTTAATGTATTTGCTCAGTAGGTGAATTTGGGGAATAGCTCTTGCCTTGCTGTTTATACTCCCCTTTTCTGAAAATCTGGTTTCCCTTACTCCCTAAGGAAGAAAGGATTTATTCCTCATTTCCTTTCATTTTTATAATTGAAGATTGCAGCAAGGAGATTGTTTAACAGTGCTCACTGTATTTTCAGTACAAATGGTTGTCTGTCATCCTATGTATTGCAATTATAGCTCAGTGTTTTCCTGTTGCCCAAACCCGGCAGAAGGGATTGCTGAGCTAAGGTTTGGGTCCTTACCTTGCTGCAGTATCATTCTCCACCCTCAACCTGCCTCTGCTCTGCCCTCCATGTGCTTGCACTAATTAGGGATGTGGCTCCTCGAGCTGTGGGGAATTACAGTATCCTGGGAGGAGATCTTGGTTAGATCAGAAGCCCTACATTGCTGCTGGACTGGCTTCTTCCAAGCAGAGCCAGCTGGAGTACAATGCTGTGGTTCACAGTTAATCTTCTAAACAGGGCACAAAATTAAAATTGAAGCTGGGCAGAGTTTCCACAATGAGGTTTTCACACTGGGATTATGCCCCAACTAATGTTTGAACAACTGCGTTGTAACTGCAACGAGACGGCGAAGGTTGCTGCGGGTCAATACCTACCTCCACAGCATGAGTAAAGTCAATATATTTCATAGCTCTCCTGACTTACCATAGAAAAGGCTACTCCTTGCTTTCCTGTAAAGGACAACCTGTGGGGTGCCCATTTTCCCCCCACTTTCCCAAGGGTGGTGCTACCAAGATTTAGTAAGTTGGATGTCCAGGTGTGACTGCACTGCGCTATCGTTGGGACTGCATGGACAAATTTGGAGCTATAAGGCATAGATCTGTAGTTAGCTGCTGCTTGTGCTTATTTCCTAATGAATAACTGGTGCGTTAGTTTATTTGAATTATTACTCTGGACACAGGCTCCAACTTCAGGACCAGTGCTGGCTCTTCCTGTTAGAAGAAATGCATCACTGACTCAGGGGGTGATTAGGGCTGTTACTGTGAATGTGTGCAACTCACAAGAGTTTCCTGAGGATCTTATCATGGAAGAAGCCTCTCAGAAGACTTCTTTAGGTGTAGGTAAAGAAAAAAGGTGCCTTTCCTGTGTGTGTGCCTTGTGGGGCGATGCTTGCTGGAGGGTCCTTTGATAAGTGTTCTGCATTCAATAGAAGGTTTGGAACATGCTGGTTAATTTATATCCATATTTTGGATGAAAGTTTGCTTCCTCCAAGAATTCTGATCAGTCCTCACATGGATCAAGTGCATTAGTCCCAAAACCCTGTGTGAGAAGAAAGCCTTTCTCTTTGGATGAGGTACAAGGGAGACTGGGGGTGTCACTGGATATTGTGGGCTCTGCTCTGGGCACCCAAAGCTGGAAGTTATTTAGTCACTGTTGAGGGCCCTGAAATATAAGTGCCTTTGTAGATCCATCTCTTCACCTTCCTTTGCTGCAGACTGGGACCATGAGACAGGAGTGAGCGTTAGGGTGTTGGTGGGAGCAGGATGCCCACCACCAAGGAAGCTTGCTGGGAGCGAAGCCTCACACTGCTGGAGAGAGGATGAGGAGAAAAATCCTGAAAACTGAGGTGAGGGAGGACCAAAGAGCCCCCATGACTTGGCAGGGGCTGAGGTTAATATTCTCTGAATAGAGCTGGAAATTGGACGTGGTAACTTACTTCCCCTAGCATCACTCAGGGAGGCACCATTTTTTAAAAGGCGGATTTAGATAAAATTGCTTATTAGTAAAGTGAGGATTATCCAGGATTTTAAAGTTTGTTCTTATCTCTAGTGTTGTTCAAGTGTGCAAACTTGAGGATATTTCAGTCCTTCATCATGGATCTTCAGCTGTAAAAAGCCACAGTCAGTCTTACTGGACTGAAACCTGTCTGTAGCTTGAGGGCTTTTACAGCTGTGGAAGATTCATGATAGAACAGGAAGAAAAGAGGCCACAGAATTTGTTGAGAAGAGAGTAAAATTGTAAGCCAGAGCATCTTTCTTGTTGTTCTTCGAATCTTTTATTTCCTCCTTCTTTTTGGCATCAAATGGGATTATTGCAATTTTAAAGTGTGTGAGTGAAGTAGACCTTTTTATAATGTGAACATTTTCTTCTCCCTTGAAGTGCCTTTCACTTAAACAATCAAATCCTGACAACTTCTCCCTGCACCCACTTTTGCCATCATCACTCGCTGTCTGTGCTTGACATCAAAACCACCTCGTGGCAAGGGAAGCGCTGAAAGGTCTCCTTTTGCCGCGCGGTCCCTTGGGGCCCTGCCCCGTGCTGAAGCAGGGGTAGGGGGAGGTGGACGTGCCCTTCTTCCCCTCCTCAGTGATTGCCTGGCTGTTGAGTCGGATGGCAGACTTTGGAATTGTGAGTCCGAGTTTCTGGTGCCATCTGCAGAGGTGGGAGACTTGGACATGGCTAGAAGCTGTCCGTGATGGAGTTTGGTCATCGGTGCAGCTGCCTTCACCGATGGGCTTATGGGCCAACGTGGCATTTGTGGTGTCCCATCAGGACATTCTCCTGATTGATGCCTCTCTACCTACAGATTTGCCTGCATGAGTAATCGATTTTCCAGCCTGGCAACCAAAGCAGAAATATACCTCTGTTTTTATGGATGTACTTTTAAAGATTATTTTTTTCCCCAATCTCCCTTTCGTCACATTTAAAATGGGAAAAAACAAAAGTCACACCCAACAAACCTTCCCCCTCGTCTTTCACACATCCCTCCCCAAAAAAAAAAAAAAAAAAAAAGGGGGCAAAAAAAGTCATGTCAGACAAACCCTTCCATCCGAGCTGATACAGGGTGGTTCATTTCAGACACCTGTGGGAGAAGCAGTGAAAGGCTCAGCTCTAGGAGCAGAGCAGTGGAGGGATGTTGTGCTTGAACGATCTCTTTGTCCTCACCTGTGAGCACAGTGTTCCAAATGTGAGAGCTGCCAACGCGCCTTCCCTTCTCCTCCGGTGAGACCTGAGCTCAGCCTGGCTCACATCCTCAGAGATCATCCTGATTCCCGCATCCCTGGGGATTTGGGAGGAGGAGAGGGGCTTGCAGCTTCTCCTCTTCTTGGAGCTCTTCCACTCTGCGCTGAATACCGAGACAGGAATTCAGCCGTGTTTAAGGGGTAAATTTACCATTTGCTGAAGCGTTTGCAGAGAGTTGTACCAGCGACATGCTGGGGCTCACATCTCCCGTCTGGCGGGAGAGAGCAGGAGCGAGCAGCTCCCTCTCAAACGATGTGATGCACAGAGCGATGTTATTTTAGCCTTGGCAGCAAAGCAAGCTAGAAAGTTAGGAAAAGAAATAGTAGGAAAAGAGAAAACAGGGATGTGGCTTTTTTTTAAGGCTGCGGCTCCGACTGCCACAGCTGCTGTCGCAGGAAAAGCTGTTATTGCTCCTCACTGGCTGGCGTTTGCCTGGAGGGAAGAGCCTGTTGTGTGACTGTCCCGTAATGCACCCTCCTGGCAGCAAACCTCTCCCTCCTCCCTCACACCTCTGCTGCTCGCCTCCCCCTCGTTCTGCAAGAGGAAGGGAGTTGGTGGCAAACCCACTGCCGTCTTGGCTGTGTTGTTAGCGCCCTTCCATTCGTATAATTTCTGTCTCGGATCTGTTACATTATTGAGTGTAGGCATCTCGCGGGGTGGGGAAAAAAAAATCTCCCTCTTCCAAGGTAGAAAAATAGGATGAATTTCTTTCTTTCATATGGCGTAGCCCAACCAAGTGAATATTACACCGCCTCTGTCAGCCGCTCAGATACCTCAGCTCAATACATGACACTTAAAATGAGAATTTTTTAGAAGGATGATTTGAATTCTGTTCTGCTGCCTCTAAAAGACAGAGTGAGCTTGAATTTTTGCCTTTTTTTTTTTTTTTTTTTTTTTTTTTTTTTTTTTTTTGTTAAACTCAGCATAGACTTAGATTGATGTAAATCCAGTCTGCTCCAGATACAGAAATGCACGGGAGAGTAGAGGCTGTTGGTTTTTTTGGTTGGTTTTTTTTAATTACTGTTTTATGTTGTGTTTTCAGCATTATCCTGTTTCTACTTCCAGCTGGTAATATTGTGGTGGTGGTTTTGTAGGAGAAGCTTATATTTCATATTACGTGCAAGTGTATTTGCATTGTGCTAAATGTAATATTACTCTGTGGATTAGAAATATTATTTAGATTGTTATTCAAGGAAATGATAGGGAGTGGGAATGAATGTCCTGTTGTCTCTGCCGGCTGAATTAGCAGTGCAGCTCTAAAGAGCACTAGAGCAGGAATAAAAAGAGAAATGCACAAGCTGAACAGAAGATAAAATACAGAGAAAAATGGAGAAGGAAGGGACTGGTCTGCTGGTGTCAGAGTGACAAAGCTTAGCCTCAACAAAGGGGAGAAATTAAATGTTATGCTGAGTTCAGGAACACAGTCTAGGTTTGTAGAGATCCAAAGGTTTTCACACGGAATTTAGCTTGGGTTTTAAAATTTGTATTATTTTTACTACTGCTACTCCTCCTCCTCTTATTAAATCCTGCATTTTACACTCAACTTGACTTCCTTTCTCTTCTGGTGTCCATTCACAAAAATAGAGTACCTATAAAATACCATGTTTTCTAAAGATGACCTCCAGTATTTTATGATCTTAATGAGGTATGCACATAAACCTTGCGTGCATTTGAGGTGTGCCTTTCTGTGTGCTGGAAACTGATCAGGATCTTGAAATAGTGATATTGTCCCCCTGGCCCCAGATCTCAATTTTTCAGCTCTGTAGAGCAGTGACAATGTTACACGCTCATGTGCCCAAATTTGACAGTGTGAGGCTGCAATTCCTCAAAGCTTAAGCTTATACTTAACTTTAATCATGTACTTAGCGCCATTCCTGTACTGCTAAATGTTTTGACATGTGCTTTTGTCCGGGTAATACCAATGGGTTTTAGGCATATGCTTCAAAATGCTTTGAATGCATGAAAGTTCGGCCATCAGTGAAAAAGAGGTGATTTAGGGCAAAAGCAGTGCGTGTTTAAAAAACCACACAAACAAACGGAAAAGCCCGTGGGTCCTTATATACTTATCATTGCAGAGATTGAAAGGAATTCCTCTGTCTTTCTGTTCTTGATTGCTATTTAGCTGGTGTACAAATTGGGAGCATGTTGTAATTTCGCTGGGGAAGTGCTGACCATCAGCAGGCACTTGAATGCTGAGCAGATGTTACTGTGCTGATGGCAGAGTTTGCCTTTAGTCTTGCTTCTCAGCACTGGAAATTTGGGTCCTCTCTTGAGGCAGAACCAGCCAACAAAAAATGCAGGTGCTACCCAGCCACCAGTGTGTGCAGCAGCGTCCAGCAGCACAACTTCGCTGAACACTCAAAATACGAAACAATAAATAAAACATTCCCTCAGTGAGGTTGGTCCCATATCTCTCGTATTCCTAGGAGGTAGCAGTTGCTATGGCAACTCCTCATTTACTTGCTTGCTTTTTTTTTTTTTCTTCCCTATATTGATAATTATATTAAGCAGCGTGTAAAGGCTGGTGCAGAGCTGTGCTGCTGTCCTGGAGCTGCCATAAACTCCCTACCCTCCATTTGGAACATACATCCCTTCCTGTGCTCGCAGGCGGGCCGTGCTGCCCTGGGCAGGAAGCCCGTGGCAATATTGAGCCATACAATTGTTGTGTGCCTTTGGTTGTGTTCGTGTAGCCCTTGCCAGAGGTGGCCACAGCACCAGCTCGTTTCTCTCCTGTGCTGGGTCCAAGCCCGAGAGCCTTGTGCTGGGAGGTGTTCTCTGAGGTGGACCTTCATATCCCCTGCGCCGGCTGCTGGGCTGGAGAGTCTTCCACAGCTTTGGTGGGAATTGGTTTTGGGGGGAGAAGAAGAAGTTCAAACAGGAACCTAAGAAAACCAGAGCTGGACTGGGAGCATTGTAAGCTTGAGTGTAAGTTTCCACATCAGTATCACCAGATTTGCAAGGCCTCAGTGTCACAGCTTAGTGCCTGCTCGCCCGGGGACGTGCCATTTAAAGGAAACCAAAGCAAAGGAGCCAACATCCACCCGTCCAGCAGGACCCACGCTCCTTCCCGGTTGTGGGAGTGGACTGGTTGCAGGGGTTCTGACTTGAAAGCCATTTGTTCTTGGTCAATATTTTGTCAGTTAATTTTACATAGTTATTTCTCCCTTGTCTGTGGGATTACCACAACAGGATGGGGTGTAAAATGATTTTATATATTTTCAGCGTCATTGCCAAGTCAGCAACCTTAGTTGCTTTGTTCCAGTAGTGCTGGGGTTGACCGACTTGGGCACAATCCCAGCAACTTCCCGTGGCATAGAGTCATCATCAGACGAACAGGATATTCAGTTTAAAGCGTTTTCCCAGTCTCTCGAAAGCCATTTTCTCTCTGTGCATCACCTGTCGTGAGTGACTTCTCTTCCAAACAGAAAGTGGGAGTGTAGGAAGAGGGTTTGACCATTTTGCTTGTGCAAAGTAACTTCCATTAATTTTATGTACCCAAATACCTTTAAAGTTTAAAAAGCTGTGGTTTCAAGCTGAAAGGGGGTGGTGGGGCAGGGGGCATGGATTTTCACCTGCTCAGCAGAATTACCAAATTATTAGAGAACTGTTACATAGTCTGTTTGTTTGTTTGTCTGTTTTAGTATCAAGTTGATTGATACAGAAATGGATATTTTTTTTCTGATTGTAAAGTTCCTGGCAGTAAATTGTAACAGGTGAAGGTGATTCTAATTTCATCTGTGTCAGGTTCTTTTGTTACTTTCCCAGCCATGATACATTACCCTTACGAGAGTGTAAACACAGCACTACTCTCTTTAAATTTAGTGATAAAAATAAATTGTGAAACGTCTGTGATTTGTTGCTGCTGAGAAAACCAGCTAAGAATTTTAGTGAATGGCCTACTTGCAGCTATATGGCAGAATAATGCTAGGCTGAAATAATTTCTTAAACATTGTGTGATTACAAGTAATCTTGGGAGTGTAAATTGGCCTTTTGTAATGTTTATTTCAGCTGAACTACAGAAACAGTACTTTCTTTTCCCCTAATCCTGTTACATTAGAGACGCAAACACGAGGCCATTTATGGTAGCATGCAGTGCTAATTTTACAATTGCTTGAATTATGCTAAGTGATCCTGTGCACTCTGAGGAGCAGCAGCAGAGGTTTTGACCTTGCTTCTTTCTGCGATCAGCAAAGTTGAAATTAAAATATCAAGAGAAATAATTTCTGCAGCCAAATTGTAAAAGTTAATAGAGTTGAATCTACTTTTGCATTCCTGTTCCCGTTCAGTCAGTTCTGTTCACATTACATTTCTAGAAGCACATGAAAAAAATAAAGCCACTACTCTTTTGTTATCTTTGGTGTAACAGATAAACCAGAAAAGCTTTAAATTTAATTTCCTCACTGCACATTTAATTTGCATTTAATGCATCAGGTATTGTATGTTAATCAAATGGAAGGTTACCATTAAAAATTATTTATTAAGAATGCATTGCTTCGTGTTTGTGGCAGTTGTTGCCTGATGTATTTTGGACTGTACAGTGTGGGCCAGGGGACAAATTCTGTGCTGGTTTTTATCCCAACTAACTTAGTTTGATTTAGTAGCAGCGTGGTTGAATTTTGCTAATTTTATGTTGTTTAGCAGAGTTTCTTCTAATTAAAATCAATGGATTTCTCACAGGCTGGTGCTTCTCAAAAAGGGCATGGGCAGGAGGTGTGTGTTTAGGCTCTGGAACTGGTTGTTTCTCTACAATCGTTATAGTGGTAATTGAGTCCCCCCTGTCTGCTTCTCCATCCCAGAGAGTCATGTGTGACCGGATCAAAAAACATGTAAAGTTACCAGCCTTGAGTAGTAAAGAAGAATAAATTTTAGATCACAAACTCACTTTGCCTCACGCCATTGAGCTGAAATAATACTAGGCTATAACGTCTCAAGCTGCCACTGATAGTGGCAACAAAATTTTCAAAAGAAAGCATGTTTTAAGAAGGCCTGGTAATCTGATAATGTGTGTTTTTAAGGACATATGCAGAAAGGGAGATTGTACTTGTCACTATCTGGATCAATACTTTCAACAAATCATAATAAATGCTACTTACTGCTACTTACCAGAGCAAAATTAGTATTCAGTAAACCAATATTAAAATGTATGCTATGCTTTAAACTGTTTGACTGTATTAGCATTTAAATGCCCTATTGTGTATTTGCTATTTCTTCTCTTCTTATAAAACTGTATTCTCCAGAGTTCAAAATGATTAATTTCCTTTAGAATAGGTACAATGCGAGGATTTAACAATTCCTTGTATTTAATAATTGCTCAGTAGCCAGGCTTATTATTTCGCATAAGCACTTGGGTACGGAGTCGTCCAATATTAGGTCAATCATGCTAATAGCGAAATCTGCAGAGCTCTTCCCTTCCCCTGCCGGCCCGGCTGCAGCGTGCTGGCCTGGGAGGATGGGACAGGCTTCCAGCACCCGAGCACTCTACGAATTCATTTCACATGTCATCCTTCATTTTCTGCCTACGAGAACAATTGACAGCTGGATCAGGGGCTTGACATGTCTTCCGAGAGTTTCGCCCTCCTTGGCATTTGCAGACAATAGTACAGCTCTGTCTGACAAACAAAACCTTTTTTTTCCCCCATTTTTTTTTTCTCCCCCCAACAATCTGACTTTCCTTCTCTCACTCTTGCTCACGATCAGCTCTTTCCTCCTGTGCACAAGGGGCAACGAAGACCACCAACATGATTTTAACTCCAACTCCAGGTTCAACCCTGCAACGTGATGAAGGGGCTTCCCTCCACCATTGCGCTTTTTTATGGAAAGTCCTGTATAACTCTCAGGAATTATATTCCCTCTTTGTCTCCCCTCCCATGTAATCTAACCTTTTTTCCCTCCTGCAACTGCGAATAAGTTATTAAATACATGTCAGCTGAGCTGGTAAAGTGATTTACATCCTGCTTGCAGAGCTGGCCTTGAATGTGATAAGTGTGCCTGTCTGAAAGATGGAGCTAAAAAGGAAAAATCCCCCCCAAAAGGGTGGTGAGGTGACTTTTCTGTGAGCAAGAAGGTGTTGAGAAAATTTGTTATAAAAATGCCCATTGATTTTGGCTTCTGTTAGGCAGTGTATTGTACCTCCAGGCCCTGAGGTGGAGATGGCGCAGCCGGAGCTGCCCCGTGAGAAAGGGCTTTTAAACTCCTTTAGGAGGAAAGAAGCTGAAGCCTCTCAAGGGATCAACATGGAAAGCCTCAAATACAGCACCTCTTCCACAGTCCTTAGACCTTGTGGCCATTTGAGTGCATCTAGGGTGACTTGGCTCACCAGTTTGTGGGGAAGGAAGAACCCAGTGGTGATCCGGTTGGAGAAGCTTCCTGGCACTGGTGTCCTTTATCTCAGGATGGAGTTTGGGGTGTTTTTCCCATCAGCATTCCTGAGGTAAAGTTCCATTTTTCCCGTCTTCTCGGGTCCCTCCTGAGGTGCCAGTGGCTCCTGTCAGCCTGAAAGGTTCCTGCTTTGGGGAAGTGGCTGTCCTGTTCCTGTAAGGTAAGAGTGGGAAAATGGTCAGTTGGCCTGAAAAAAAGGCAGAAATGTCATTAGAGGTGGGGAGAGGGTTGTGGCGGGGGCAGAGGGTCAGCCTTGCTCCTTCCCCAGTGCCTGCTGGACACAGGGAGGAGAGGATGGGCAGGAGTCAGCCCCCGGCTTGCGGTTTTTACCTCAGGTTTTATTTTGCTGGGGTTTTATCTGAGGAAATCTACCCATGGACATGAAGAAGCCTTTAACCAAAGGAACATCTTTGCTGTTCCCCATCTAGGCGTTGCACCAGTGAAAGTTTGTAAATGGGAATGTTTCCTCATTCCTGCCATTTCTAGGGGTGGGAAAGAGAGCTGTTTCTCTACTTAAATGAAAATATGATTCAGCTTTTTAGCCAGATACAAGTAGTAATTTTTAGGAACAGATTCCAACCTCAGTTTTTTTTAAGAAATCCATCTTTTCTTTGATCCAGACATGGGAGCAGTTGAAAGAGAATTGGGGATGAAGTTTTAGAAGGAAGGGGTGGGCTTAATAAAGCTACAAATTTATTTAGGTGTCCTGTCAAGCATTTTCTAAAAGGATGCTAGGAGTGAGTTAGGGTGTTCAGCTGTGGGATGACCCCACTCATTCTCTGGTCCTGCTCTGGGCAATTAATTTTTGCCCTTGGAATCTCCACCTCTTCTGCTGGAGGGAGAAGGCACCATGCAGGGAAAGCGCCACTCCCCTTCTTGGAGGTTTTTTCTTTGACTTTTTATCTGCAGAGGCAGAAGCAAGATTGTATTAATGTTCCCCCAAACGATGGAATAAAGCCTTTTAAGGCACTGTCATTCACCTGCTGTTGTCTGGAAGCAGGACTTCTGCCTGCGTGGGGGAGCTGGGGACTGCTCAGGGTCCACTCCCCTGGGGATGCTCCCTGGAGGGGACATCAGAGAATCAGGGTCTCAAAACATCAGCAGTATTGAAGGTTGTAAATGAGCGTGGAAATGTTTTGCTCATCTTTCCTGAGAGGTTTTTGTTCCTCACCTGCAGTCTGATCAAATCTCCTGCCCTGCCACAGGATATTTGCTCTTCTCACGTGTTGGGGTGGCAGGGATGTGAGACTCCCTGCTCAGATAAGCCTCTGAGTTTGACTTTGCAGGCTGAAAGTGTAACTAAAAACCACCCGTGGCCTTGCAGTAATATTTTGTTTCTCATAAATGCAGGCTTTCTAGCCTCTGTCAATCTGTGCTGGATAGCCTTGAACAAGACTGCTGTCTGCTGCGGGCATAGTATTGATAAGTGCTTAAAGAAGCGCCAAGAATCCTTCTTTATCAAGGGGATTGTATCTCCAGTAAGGAAAGGAACAATAGGAGTTGGATTGATATTTGATTTGAATGAGAGGGATTTCTTAGATCCTTCGGTCTAGCTAGAAGATGAGAGATAAGCCTTACAGAAGAATTGCATATGGGCTCGGAAATACCCAACAAAACTCAGGTCCCTCTCCCTGTAGGCTACTTAGCTGAGAAACTCAGCCTTCTGTAGATAAAATTGCCGTTGAATCTGTCTAAACTCTCTCTGCTTTCAGAAAACGTGTCACCAAGGTGAAGATTTAAATCAGGCTTTTAAATTCCACTGGTAGTGGTAAAAACACATTTCACGACACAGCATTAATTGGTGAATTACAATTGATTTCCTGTAGAAGCACATATTATGTTCTTGATTATACCACATGACACACCATAACTAGTATTGTTACGGTGAATTCTGAATTAATTATTAATGCTTTGCTACTTATTTTAATGCTGCTGCTTGGGTCATTTGCACCTCTGACAAGAAACTGGTGTAAAGTGCATTTTCATTTTTCTTTCTGCATTTATTTTTGCTGTGATCATGGTGACTGTTGGATGTGCTTAAATGGCATCTAATGTTCTTCTTTATGAAAGAGGTCGTTACCCAAAGCCATGGTCCTTCACACCCTGTGAGTGCCAGCTTGTGGTGAGGGACTTCTGAAAGGTTGTGAGACCATGAGGACACTGTGTGCTCTCCTGGGTTCACTGCTGGCCTGGGGTTCAGCTCTTGGTGTGACAGGGAAGGGTGGTGACCACTGCTTGGTTGTGTGGAGTATACAGTGCCCTTATTGAGCTCTGCTGGTCATAAAACCACTTATTTGCATTTACAAGGAATGGTAAGGGGAGGAGAGCAAAATGGCCCTAAAAAGCTAAGAGAGCCAGAAGGTGGTGCATAGTGGCTTCGAGGAACCCACCCTGGCTTATAACATCTGAAGATCACCAAGCAGGCTGATATTTGTGATCACAAATAAGGATAAATATGAAGTTGAGATGCTCCAGAGATCGGCAGTATCAGTTTGATGGCAAGCAAGGTGAAGACTTGGAGTATGTTTATTCAAGACCATTATGTCTGACTGAGTCTTGAGGAATACCAAGTCAGGCTCAGCTTTGATGAACTAACTTGAAATATGAGATGCTTAATTGAGAGTGATAAGGCATTAATTTTAACTCTTAGAACAACATAGCATTTGACTAAGGAAAGAAAATACATGCCTCATGAAACAACAAATAGGATCATTTTATAAATTAGCCATTGATTTTATGACATGCACACGATAAACTTATGATGTTAATCATTATTAACCATGTTGAGTAAAAGGCACTGCTCTTCTTTCTGAAGAAAGAAAATAACTTCACAGTTGTGAAATGGGAATCCAAATCCATACAGAGTATTTTTGTAATAATGTAAAAAAATTAGTAGTTATGTCATGGCAAGACTGTGCAGTGAATTACAATTTCTGACTTAGAAGATGAGAATCTAATTCGTTATGAACTTTACAAAAGAAAATAACTACTATTTTGAGTCAGGTGAAAAATTCAGCAAGCCCCAAAACTTTTCTGTGGGCTCTAACACATGCTTAGGGAGTATTAGAGGTTTGCTTCTTCCCTGATAAATGCTTTCAGTGATCAATGATAGACCCTGTGTGCTTTCTTAAAATACTTTGTATTGATGATGAGCTTTTGTAATACTTCACACTGTTGTAAAATCCCAATATCTGATTCATTTTATACCTGACATGACAAATTATGGCCGTTTTCAAATATATTTTGGAGGCAGTGGATAGAAAAAAGTAAAATATATTAAGGCTATTAAGGTCACGTAGTTGAAAAATGCAAAAAATACTTGCCCTGATAACGTGTCATTAAATAGAAAACATTTAAGTCAGGTGTCAAGACAGAAATCCATCTTCGTGCCAGAAGTCTTCAACTGGCTACAGCTTTCCTATTTTATCTACGTAAAATCGGGCTCCGGGACACAATTAGTCCTCAGTGTTCTTAGATTTGGTGTCTGGAGACTCCAAGTGCTCATTACCTTTGTGCTCTTTGGTACCAACATCAGTGTGTAAGACAAGACCAATATATTTTAATTAGGTGGAGTTCAGCATGACAATGTTCTGTTTTCTCCGGTGGTTGAAAATGGCACAAAGCAGTGCCATGTTGTGTGATGCACTCACGCACTGTTAAACCTGAGAAGGATCTCTAATTACAAGCAGTAATTAGTGTAAAGACTGCTATGAAACTTTTAAGTATATCTGTATATATATTTGTATATATGTGAAAAGAAGAACATAATGTTGATCAAGTATGCGTCAGCGTTTTACACGAACTGTTCCTCATATTCATATTCATGGTTTACCACATTGATAGGAGTTTCGAATTGGGGCTTGAGGTGAATTAATATTCTCATCTCTTAAAGAAACAAAACAAAACAAAACAAAAAAAGACAACAAAGAAGCAAAACAAAACAGACTCCCAGATCCAGCTGTTTGCAGCCGATTTCTGTCTTTTCTCCACCCTGGCTGAGGTAGAGAGAGTTGCTGACATTAGAATCTCCACCTGGGGATGAGCCATCCCTGCTCCCCAGCCCGTGTGGGACAAGGAGAGGCCTCGTGGGGCAGGATGGCTTCCCTGAGAGCGGCTGGTTCTGGTGTGGAGCTGGCCCCGGGCTCCCAAGGGCTGGGGTTGCTGCCGACACACAGAGCCCTCACCCCTTCTGCCTGCGCTTGCAGGAGGCGACGCTGTGATGGGTATTAATCCCTGGCTTTAAGATTAGTGCTTGTAATAGGGAAACCAGTTCCATGTTCTCAACAGATGGCAAATGTTTTCATCTACTTTTTTTTTTTCTAAGTTGGTTTTATCCTTAACAGTTTTTTTTTTTTTTTTATAATATTTCTACCAAATTTTCTTGGATGCAAATGCTGTGTTTTTATTTCATTTTGATTCTTACTTGGCTATAAAATTCATCTTAAATAATGTAGGTTATGCTTGTTTTAATTTTCCACTATCATTTTAACACTGGCAGCTTAAAGTTTATTTATGATGCAATCCAGTGTTGGAAAATGAGCTGTAATATACATTACACTCAGTTTCCTACAATGTAAAAATATCTTTGCAGTTACTTTCTAAGCAATAACTGTCCTTAGGGGCTAAAACAGCACATGCAGTTTACTTTGTTTCTTAAAGTTAATCATCACAACTCAAATGTAAACTTAAAAAGCATTAAATGTCGAGATAAAATGTAAGGAGTGTTTTGTGGTTTCAAACCATGAAAGATAATACAAAACATTTTATTGCAAAGGGAATTTAGTCTTTCCTTTTGCAGAAATGCACTGGTGATCAAACAGACTCCTGCATGGCCCCACAGAAAGCTGCAATGCCAGAAAACCAGATCAGACGCAGCCAACTGCGCCATTCTGGCTGAGCAGCCAACCAAGGAGGAAACCGCTGAATTCCTAATTTTCATCCAAGTGACTTGTTACTTTTCATGCTGGTTGCCCGATGTTTTATCTCGAATCTATTGAGAACATAAATTTTGCTGTTGTGGCTTATTTATTTATTTGTTTCTTTATTTAAAGTATATTTTGGAAGTAGAGAGAAAACAGCAGAAAGATGAAACACCTCAGATATTTCGCTTACCTTCACGTTTTCAACCCATGTGTGAATTTCCAGGGCCATTAGTAGCAATCAGCCAGCCAAACGTGCCCATGCGCACTTGTGGTGCTGGGCAGCCTCCTCTGACCTGTTTTGTGCATGATTCATGACTCTTTCCTTGTTGTAAGTAACTCCAAGTCTGCTTCTCACGGAGAGCGTTTGAGTAATGCGTCTTTGGGATGGGCTTAGTCCTTAAGTGGGGAAATACCAGCATTAAAAGCAACGGCCTTTTGGTCAGGACCAGCAAGTTGTGTGTCATAAAATACTTTCTTTTTGGAAAGTTCTACACAGATCAACTGTAACAAGAGTAAAATAGGAGGCACAGGGTGGCTAAAATATATATAAAATAATATATGAGGAGCGGAAGAGAATACTGTTTCTCATTAAATGAGCCCAGCAAGTAGGATGGCATTTTAGTGTGGTAGAAGGGATATTTCCCATTATTAAGTGTATTTGTATGACATGAAATGTCTGAGACTAAAAGCAATTTATATGTAACTTAAGGAATAATCGATATTGATTTGGAATGAAGAATGCTATAATCTTGCTTTTGAAAGATTCATACAACTTGCAATTGTATGAAAACTTGATTCTATTACACCTTCCCTGCAGCAACAGACCATAAAGATTGATTATGCATTAAAAGCAATATTTGGGTGAAAAAATATGCTGCACAAATTTTCAGCTGTCTTTCCTCTAGCTGCTTTTGCATGATGTGCAAGCAGGAGTGTCTCCAAGAGGGGCCACAAGCAGACCCTGGGAGTGTAATCATACCTAGCACTTAGGTAGCAGCATTACACCTCTGCAGCACTACACAAATGAATGAATTCATTCTCAAAACACCTTTGAAAGAAGAACTCTTTGAATATTGCATATGAAAAGGGATTAATGAACAATCATATTTGTAACTTAGTTTTCATTTTCCAGGAATACTTGTTCAAACAAGTTCCTGCTTACAAGGCGGTTCGTGAATAAGAAAAACGTTTGTAAATACTCAAGCAAAATACACTGTGTACTCAAGCATTTGCATCAGTAGAATTTGATGGCTTTGAAATCTCTCTTGGAGATTAGGGAACAAAAGCAAATTCTACTTCAAAAGGTTACCAACGCATAGTTCAAGGTATAAACGATGTATACTCACAGCAGTAATTCTGGCAAGTGGTATGCATTGGCAGCTCTGGCTGGTATTTGGTAGTGCAGGGACAGACACTTTTTCCTATTTGCTGTAGCTTGTGCTTCAGAATCTACATTTTTATTAACTGCACTAAAAAACCTCCCCCTGACACACAAATAATGCTGTGGTTTTGCTTGAAAAACTTACCTTCAGAGTGCGAAAGAGAAATGTATAACAATTTTGTTTTTCATTTCTGCAGCCAACTAGAGGTAGAAGGTCTGGGCAGAGCGTGCCGTGGATCTTGCTGGTTTGTGGGCTCTGGCTCAGGAGCCTGGTGGTGGAACTGAGCCGTCTTTCTGTTTTCAGTCACTTCCTAATTTTCCATGTGTCTGGCACCCGGTAGGAGTTCCTGCACAATCGGTGTGAGCAGACCTACCATCTGAAATCCATCCAGCCTCCTCCAGTCCAATGTCAGATTATTACAGGAAAAGGCATCCTTAGGGCCTTGCGTGTTAAGACCAACCATTGAAGGTTCATGGTGGGGCTGTTGTTTCCCGTGCCGTGATTTGGTACATATTTATTTTGGGGAAAATTTGCAGCTTCACTGCACAGGTACGCTCTGTCCAGGGCTGAGGTTTTGGTCATTATTTGTTGCTGCTGAGGTAGTGCAAGTTCCTGGGCAATTATTGGGATAAAACATGACATTAGCTCTTGCCATGTAATGTGCCAGCTGGTCTGGGTCACTTGTACCAACAGTGGGTGGAAACAGAGTCGATGTGCAGGAGGCATTGCCCATGTGTTGAGGAGGATGAGGGTTATTTAATAACTGACACAAAAAGAAGTGGAAGCTCAAAAGTAAACGTGGAAGGTTTCCAATACCACCAAGATTGCAAGGAAGAAAAAATGTGTACAAAGCCTAAATTGAGAATGTACTTGGGAATTGTGCTTGTTCTCAGGACTTCAAACCACATGTGTGCTTCCCTGGCTATTGCAGCGTGTCGTCCGTTTAAACTTCTTTGGTATTTTTCCAACAAAATCCTGCTGACCACTTGCTGTAGATTGCACTGTACAATTGCTTGAAGCCACAATACCAAATACGTTAAAACATTTGGAGTCCTAAGCGTAGAGATGTTTGTTTGCAGTGGACAAGAATTTTGCACAGAGGTTGCCAGACGTGGGGGATGCTGTTTATCAGCAGATGCTCTGTTTTGCTGGTTCATGACTCAGAGCAGTGAGTTTTATTGTGGACTTGGAATCTAAGCCAACTGCTACTGTGGTAATATTGTAGGTTATAATATTAAAATGTAGTTTGTCTATGATGCATAATGTTCTTTTTTTTTTTCTATTTTTCTGAACATTCCTGAATATTTTTCTTTAGTGGAGATGATGAAGGGTATCCCTGTTTAGGTGATTATGAGGATGGGGTTCAGAACCTGAGCCTCAGAGGTCTATTAGCCACACAGCAATAATGCAGCAAGGAGAGGAGCTATGTTGCCATCATGCTTATTCCAAACAGATTTCAAGCTGTGACCATGAAATAGTTCTCAAGGCAGGTTAGATGTGATTTACTATTTTTTTTTAATGTGCTTCTCTGACATGAGGATAACTTCCTGATTTTCCTCTTTTAGAAGTCCAGATGTTTCATTTTTTCATTGCATTAAATTCCTGAAGAGTTCTGTCTTTTAAATTTAAATGATGTATTGGCTTAGAAATAAATGCATGGATGTCAAAATAGATCAATGAAATAATATCAAAGAATAATAGGAATGAATGAGGCAAACATTGCTATAAATGGGAAACAGTATGAACCCCTGCTCATTCTAATCTGACACACATCAGTTCGCAGTGAGGCTGTAGGCACGTTAAGTTAACCACACACTTAAGTGTTCCAGGGTTGAGGTCTGACTTAATACTGTGTCACAGAAGGGCATGATTAAATGCATCCACAAATTAAAGCACATAGAAGAAAGTAGATTAAACGGAATGAAGTACACAAGGCTTAAAAGTGTCCACAAACTAATACTGTTGTGTAATGCTTAACTGAAAACAGTTAGGAACCTGGTTTTCTATATGTAGTCCTGTATCTAAGCAACATGTACTCGTTCTTTATAGGATATTGTAATTGGAGGAAATACTCGAGCAATGCTCAGCTTTGTTCCTTCATCACCTTCAGCAGTAAAAACTGGTTTTGGCCTAGGATCTTATGGCATAATATCATCATTGGCTTCCATGCATGGCAGGAAAACCCTCTTGAAATTGGGAAGACATCAATTCAAGCCCAGCATAGACACATTGCTTAGAAAGACCCAATCCTCCCGCATGTTTTAGTGAAAAAAAGGCAAAATTCAGAGAGAGAGTCTAGACCTGTAAAGATGTGGCTTGTTTCTGGTTTATATGCTCGTAAATTCCATGATAGTCAGTGCAAAAGCTCACCTTGGAACCCGTCAGGAGGAAGGACACGGGTAGCACTGTGCACAGCAGTAGCCACAAGACACTGGTCCCAAAATGCCAGCTTGTGTACTACAAGTCCATCAGCTTTTTGATGGTTTTAATCTTGCCACTCTTTTCCTTTTTTTTTCCTTTTTTCCTTTTTTTTTTTTTTTTTTTTGTAGGAACAATAATAAGCCCATGAAAAGAGGTGGCTGTTGTCATGCTGATCTGAGGTTTGAAAAATGTGAGTTGGCTTAAACACGGTTGTAGGGCCTCGGCTCTTGCCGAGCCAGGATGATCTGCTTTTTAATAATTCTCATCCACCACCTCTGTGTGCCCTCCATTTCCTTCAAAAGTCTATATGGAGTGACCCAAAGCAAAAAGTGATATTGTAGCACCAGGCAGTGAAATCGCAGGGATATAAATTATATATCAGGCAAGCTCTGGCTATAGTGGAGAGAGGCCTGAACATGCCCAGTACTGCTGCCTGGCGAGTCACCTGTCTGTAGCGGTCAGCAAACTGCGGTCCCGGGGGACTCGAATCGCCAGCCCTTGGATGGGTTTGTTTGGCAGCGTTCTGACCCCCGCTCCGGTACTAATCTCTGATCAGTAACCATCTGCTCGATGCAACCCAAACAACTAAGCACTTTTCTAACTGTCAGGGATGACCTGGAGAAACTCATGGGGGAAATAAAACTATCAGCCCCTGATTGGAATACTGATGGCCATCGTTTAGTGCGGTGCTGCAGGAAACCAAATTACGCCTCTGCTCCCTGCCTCGCTGCTCGGCACTATTGTCAATTTGAAGTTAAACCTTCTTGATCAATCCGGGCTCAATTTTGCCACCTTTAGTTGTATTGAATTATGCTTCCTAATGGGAATAGTCTGAGGTAATCCAGTGCTATGCATCACTCCATAAGAAAGTGCAGTTACAGGATGCGGTGTCTTAAAAACAATCTCTGTGTTTTCTTGCCTTTCTTGGGCTAGGCTCCGATCTGAGGTTTTCTGCCAGACTGGAGTTACTTCTTTGGAGTGAAAGGTGTTGGGGCAGTTTCACTGCAGTGAAAACATGCAAAGAAGTTGAGTCATTGGAAATCATTGTATATGGAGGAGAGAGCTACTTTTGACTTGTCCGAGTCTTTAGTTTGCCGTGGAGATGGCAAACATTTATAGTTACTCATCTTGGAGCAGGAAACAGCCTTTTTGGCCGTGACTTGCGTAAACCCATGGAAGCCAAACACCAAAAATATGAATCCTTTGTCAGTCAGCATCGGCTGATTTCCTAAACATCTGTTCAGTCATTACCATATTAAATCTGCAGTACCACGAATGTCTGCATGTTAAATCAGAGATCTGTATTTTAAATGCCCTAATTGAGTTTTAAATGTTATTTCATTACCTAGGTCGCAGGACACAGAGAGAAATAAAGTTGTTTGTGAGAACTCCAAGCCAGTACTGCAATCCTCTGTTGGTGTTTGCTCCAGTAAAACTCTGGCTGGCTCCTGCTGGGGTTACGAGTCAGCAATGCAGTATTTGGCCTTGTGTGGGAAGGGTGATGGCACCCGTGATGCAGTGCCACGGTGATACCAGCCAACACAAAACCCATCACGCACCAACACACCATGCTTTTCTCCACCTCTGAGACTGGTCTCCCTGGCCCTCTCTCTGCTACCCCGTGGGGGTTGGTCTGATGCTGCTCTGCATTGTCAGCAGAAGTCAGGTAGCGTATGTGACAGGTTAACACGATATTAAAGGGTTTGGGAAAAAAAAGCAAGGCGACAACGATTTTCATGGAGGAGCTTATTTTGTTCAGCGTGTCATGTCTGGGAGTTTTTCTTCCCAGTGGGCAAAGAATGTGCATGGATGAACTTTAAGAGTGGTGATGGGAAAGATTCAAATACTGATGTGCATTCCAGGTGTGTTGTGAGTAGTGGGCAAGTGCTACGTAGTCTTTCTTAAATCTAAGCACTCTATTTCTTACAGGTGGGTCCTGGATAGCAGTTAATTTCTGACCATGTTCAATGCAAATAGATTTGTCATGTCAGAAAATTCACTGGAAGGAATTGGAGCACTGGAAAGAAGGTTTAAAAAATAAATTATCTATGGATAAAGGAATTTCTTTCTTTTCATCTAGTTCTAGGCGTGGATCTTTGCAATGAAGTTCATTGATTTATAAGGATTGACTTATCACCATGCTGTTTTACTGTGTCGTCTTATTTTCATTCTTTGTTGATGCATTGATTACTGATAGTATGTGAAATAGTTTCTCTTTCCTGCTAAAGATTCTCCTTGCAACTTGTGCAATCACTTGTACAACCATTTGTAATTTGACATTTATTCCAAGATGTACTTAGTACCTACTTTTATATATATGGGTCCTTTTTAGCTTGGGTCATCCTACAAATACTGAAAAGGGCTTGAGCACCTTTTTCAAATGGACTCTCAGGAGAGGAGCTGAAAGATGGACTGTGTTCTTCTGTATATTTGATGGCCACTGAAAATTTACTGTAAACTGCCTGGAAATTGAGGGAATGTATGGGAAGAGGGAGGTGCATTTGACAGAATGAGAATGGTGCAATGAGCAGAAGTGGGGAGGCTTCTGTGAGGGAGTTCAGGCAGTGAGCTAAAGGGGGTACGTGGTGGGATAAGGAACAGCTAAACGGGGGCTGGCGCAGGATCTCCTGCAAGAGCCCTCAGTTTTTCAGTTCTGGTGCTTCCGGGTGGCTCCAATCCATGATTCAGCTCCGGGGTGGGATTGACCAAGCAAGTCCCTTAGCAAATCTCAGACAGCCTGAGCCGAGGCTGGGCTCAGATCTTTCCTGGGCTTGTGGCCAGTGGCCCTTGGATGCCAGTTGACGGTGCTTCATAAGGGCAGATGGAGCACAACTCTCATGCCTTTGTGTTTCCATCGCCGCTTGTAGCACACAGTCAGAGCACGGTGTACCTGGCTCCCGTTTCCCACCTGTGGAGGGACAGTCCACTCATTTCTTGTTGGGGCTCTGCCTGGCTTTGCTCCCAGCTCCAACGGGCTGGGAGTGACGGGCTTTCTCTGGTGTGCATCAGCCAAGGGCTTGGCGGAGGGTGATGCCAGGCAGCACTGTGTGCTGGAGCTGGACGATGCTAACCCTTGTATTGTGTTGTAGCAGAGCCTTCCTTCCCTGCCCGCCTCCGAGGACACTGCGCTGGGCTCCAGTGCCGTGGTGCTGGGGCTCGATGCTGGGCAATGTGTCTTTGCAACCACAAACCGAGCAGCTGGAACTTAATCACTCCAGCTATCCTTAATTAAGCCTCTGAATACCCGTCTCTGCTAGCCAAGCTAGTGTTAGCCCAGTCCTACAGATGGTGAAACTGAGACACAAGGAGGTTAAGTGACTTGCCCAGGGCTGTGCAGTGAATGGTGACAGATCTGGGATTGGCGCTCACGAGTTCTCGGCTGGCAGTGGCTCTGCTGGACCGTGCTGCCCAGCCGACCGGTGTGGCCACGCACGCTGCTCGCATCAGAGCTCTACCAGCCAGAAAATCTTCTCTCCCATTTCCGGGGGGGGGGGAAATCTGTCGTCCTCTCAGTGCAATCAAATCGTTGAATATTTTGGGGCTTTTTCATATATTGATTTAGTTTTAACTGTTCCTTCAGCTTCTGAGATGATTTCCGCAGCCCTCCCAGGATCACCTGCCTCATCATAAAAGATACTTTACCATTTATGCACTGCCTGGAAATCCATAGATGTGGAATAGCTTTCATTGTTCACATGCTATCTGAAAGCCTTCTCAGCATCGTGCCATTAATGTGAAATCACAGCCTAGCTGAGGAGTGTTCTTTTTACCGACCATCTATACCTCATGCTCAGTAAATGGGTGCTTTGCAAATGGTGGGTGGTGCACTGGTATCATCGTAGGAGATACTGACACCAACACTGGTCTTACACCAAGAAGCTGTTATTTTTCAGAGCTACTTTGCGCTGAAAAGGTCACCTCTTCCTGTTAGAGGCAGTTGCATTTTTCACCAGTTAAATTCCCACCTCGCTCCAGAGATGTGTTCCCCTTCTGCTGTCCCAGGGGAGGCTCCATCAACTGGTGCACGACGTTTTCCCCAGCCCCGTCACACCACACCTCTCCATAGCATGGTGAGACCCTGGAGTGTAGCAGCCCCCTTCCATCCTCTGCTTTGCATAGGGACCCTGGGGGGTTCCCCACAGCCAGCATCCACCCCCATTTCACCATGTAGTCGATGTGGAACCAGTGGTTTCTGCAGCTCTCAGCTACATTAGGGGTACTGTGAGTGTCAGCTGGATTAGGGGCTGCCCCACACTTGTGTCGAGTGCCTCGGGCTGCTCTGTTTGAGGGTGGTTTGGTGCCCCCCTCAAACTCTGGAGACAGAGAGGTACTGTTTGGCCCTCAGATCTCATATTGTGGAGCAACTTGTTCATGTGAAAATCTCCTAAGGATTAAAAGGGAAGAAAAAAATTTAAAAAAAAAATGGTTATGTGCTTGTAATGCCATGGATGGATGAGAAAGAGTAGAATGTGGCTCCTGGCTACCAGGCTCTCGCTGCAAACTCTGCCTCAGATTGTTTAAATGTTTTTCTCTTTCATTCTGCATGTTGTGCATCTCCACACTTCCAGCTTCCTGCCACTACCACAATGTGAAATGTCAAAAGAGAAGGATTATTCCTGCAGTATCTCTAGCCCAACTGGAAGCAGTAAGTGCCAGAAATGTTAGGCAAACGCCTGTTCTGATTAGACTGCCAGCTTCGTTTTGCTGGCCCAAAGGGTTCAGGTAGGTTGAGTAAGCTTTGGATAAGAACCCGCGCTTCTGGGCACTCCTCGGAACTGAAGAGCCAAACGGTGTGAGATCTGCCCGGTGCTTCTTGAGACCAGATGTAAACCCATATTGTGCTTGCAGGGATGGAGGGAGAGCTGGCGTGCTTGGTTCTGCATGCTTAACAGCTATGAAGATATTAATTACTATTATTTAGCAATACTTTGCTATTAGAATGCAACTTTAAAAGAAGTATTTCTGATTTTTTTTTTCATCTGCCTCATTCTCTATTCACTTGATCAGGGCCGAGTAAATAATTCAAATATTTTCCTTTGAGGATTTCTATATTAACCAATTTTCTGTATTTCTTTATTGACCATGAAATCCTTCAAGTGGTTCCATATTTGAAATTATTTGTAAAAGTCTTTGAGGCATCATTCTGGGGTTTTGCTTTCTTTTTGGATTGCGATTACTAAAATTTGTGGTACTGGATTTCTGTATTATCCCCTGCTTTAGTTTCCTTTTCTGTATTTGACAGTTGCACCATTAGCCAGCACAGTATAAACTGAAGTTTAGAATTTAATACACAGTTGGAAGTTATTTACAAGCTCAAAATCTGTTGCTGTCTTACTCCTCAGTGTTAGCTACAAAACCCGAATGCTTGAGTGTTTGTGGAAAGTAATAACAAAAGCTTTGTAAATATGATTGAGCTGAATCTGAATCTTGGCTTTCAAATTCAAGAAACCTTTTTCCCCTCACTCTAGCTCACTCTAATTTCCATTGTAGTCCAGATTTACAGAGGCCTTGAGTTCATCTGTAAATCTGACTGCATTTACCCTGCTGCAGTTGTCTCCATTCACAACCCATAAATACATCCTTCTGCCAGGGATATCTGGGTGCCCATCACCGGCTGGGGAGCAGTGAGGGGGGGCGGCACAGCTCCCTTCTTCCCCGTGATCCATCTGCGATGGCTCCTGCAGCGTGCCATCTCAGCATCCAGGAAGACAGCCACGTCAAGGGAACCACTAATATTTTCTATCCCTGAAATAAACACATAAACAAATAAAAATCCCTAAGCGCTTGAGGTGGCAGGAAGTGCAAACCCCAGGTAGGCCTCAGGCATTTCCACACAAAGAATGGCTTTATTCTGGGTGGGACTTGAGGGAAGCAGAGCCCATCTTTGGTGTCTCTTGTAGTCGATTGAAGTTTAGAGGGTCTGAGAATGTTTTCAGAAGGAAAGGGGTACCACTGCAGGTTTGGCAGAGCACTAAAAGGAATACTCAAATGTACCAATTAAAAGGTGTGAATGGCATTTTTATGGCTTTGTTCTCATGCAGACTTTCAGTAACAAATGCATCCTGTATTGTAAGCCTGCTCTGGGCTGAAATGATTCACTCTGATTTATATTCTTTAATTAAAGGCTTTTAACATTTAATTATATTGGGAAAATAACGTTGGTGCTTAGGTCAGTTTATGGCACAGGAAATAATCTTATTTTTATTTTCTGGGCCGTGATTGCAAAACAGAACTTCATAATCTCCCTGAGTGGGCAAATCTCCCAAAACATTAGGTGTGCAGAATTGTGCATGCACTTGCACAGCTTGCGTAGCAACCCAATTATTGCACTTACCTGCTTTGCATGCATAATCACATTAATTACTTGGGCAAGCTAGCTCTGCATTATGCATATTTTTACAATCACTGGTTGTACTGTACGCTTGTAAATATAACTGAGCTTTTTCTAACTGTAGTATATAATGTAATGAGAAAATTATCTGTGGAGTGGTAAAGTGGTAGCTTCTATATTGCCAGGAAGGATTTCCAGCATGCAGCAATTCTAGCTGTGAACATATCTGATTAAATTACATGAGTTTAGAATGAAAGTTGAATCAGTAAAAAGTGTTTTCATCTTCTTACTGAAGGCCAAAATATTCAGGCTGGGTGTTCAGCATTCTGTACCAATTGTTCTCTTCTTCATCAGAATCCCCCCAAATAATACAAATAAGCAACTGCATATAGTTGATACATGCTTAACAATTAAAATAAAAAAATCTAACTGCTAACCCTCAAATTGTACAGTATGTATTTAGCTTCCAGGAGATGCCTATATTCTGCAAGTCCACTTAGCTTTTTATCTTAAATTCTTGGATACAAGCCTACCCTTCCAAAACTCTCAACACAAAGCTATCTCACAGGTTGTCTCTATCTGCCTGCCAAAAACTGTTGAAGCAGAAAGAGGCAAGGATGAGCACTGCAAAAAATCCACACTTCTTCTGTCACTCAGAGACATCAGGGTGGCTATCTTTTCTCTTCCTGGCACCAGTTATCTTTCTTACCTTTGGTATTACTGTTTCTCGCTGGCCTCCAGTTTTTGTCTTGATTAAGTATAGGAGTTGAATATTGGTGCAAGACTTTTCCATTCATTAGATGATGTCACGATTTCCAGGCACCGCATATGTTGCATTGCTAGGTAGCACTTAGCAATGTTTGGATCCCCATCTGTTACCTCAATTTGGCACATTTTGCCTGCACTTTAAACTCTAAAATGTTATGACACTGTTTCCTGCCTTCCTGGGTGCCAGGTGGATTGGAGCCATTCCTCGAAGGATGCGCGTGTGCAGGGTAAAGGAGTAAATGACTTGGAATGGGCACTTGTCCTTGCTGTGAAGGACTGAGGGTGTCATTGTTCAGTGCCCAGCACAACCCGAGCCAGCTACTTCCCAGAGTAATACTCCAGCTTCACGCTAATTATTCACTGAGAAGATGACAGCTATTTGGACGTTGTTGGCTGGTTGTGTTCGTGTTGGTAACCTGCACTCCCCTCTCAGAGCAGAGGGGCTGTCCCAGTACTGCGCCGCCGCACATCGCAGAAGCACGTGGCTGTATAAACCTCCCACAATGTGTCTGCTTGTTTCATATCCCCCTGGGCCAATGTGTTGTACCTGTCTGTTGCCCACGTGAAGGCAGTGGGAACTACCTCCATCTTGTCTTTGCCTCCTTTCTGTCAGGTGATCGCTTACCTGGTACAGCTTTGGAACAGTTCTTTCCTCTCTCTCTCTCAAGCCATCTTTGCCATCTCCCTTTCTCTGTATGTTTTCCACCTTTGTTAAAGCTTACAAGCCATCTCTCTCCTTTTTTCTTCACCCTTTTTTCCCTGGTTTGGATGAAGGGTTGGTCCAGGTGACCTCCTGAGGTCCCTTCCAACCAAAATTATTCAGTGGTGGTCTTTTGCTCATGCTCTTCCTGCCTCTCTCACTGCAAGTACCTGCAGGGCACCTTACCAGTGTTTATGGAACCATGAGCACTGGAATGGTGAACTCAAAGGCAAGCATTTTAATTATTTTACACAAAAATGATGAAATCCCCTCAAAATAACTTCACTAACTGTGACCTAAATACTCAGTTCTGTCTGTGTTTCTCCTAAAATTCATCAGGCTTTAACTCCCTGTTGTGTTGATAGACTTGAGAATTGGGTTAAAAGAGCTTGAAACCAGGGGAAATAATAAACTAGTTTGTAGACAGTGCAAATATTTCAGTACTGACCCATTTCCAACACATTATTTTTAGTGTATGACATTTCACATCACTTTGCATTGAGATTTGATGTGACAGTATTAATAAAGTTAAAACAAGAGGAAACAAAAAAAACCCCAAAAACCAAAACCACCCAACATTTTTTCTGAGCAAGTACTGCTTAAATTCCTGTGGTCTGAAAGAGGAAAGGGTAAGGGACTGGGAGAGTGGCACCCTCAGGGACTGGTGTTTCCCATTTGATACCTATAAAAAGATATCATGGAACAAGATGGTACATTTAAACCTCTCATTTTATAATTTAGCAGTCACCGCCTCAGGAGCCCAAAAGATTTCTCTTCCTTAGTTTGAGAGCATGATTGAAACACGGTGTTGAAAAATGAAATTATTTATCTTTTCCACTGTTTGGTATTTTGCATTTTTTTCTAGAATGTTCACTCTGCAGGGAAAGTAACGGAGCCCAGAAACCTGACTCTCAAAGAATTCTGCCTCTAATGAGAGTGTTTGGTTTGTAGTTGTTGCCTAATTAACCACAGCTTTCTCCCTGACAGGAGTTGTCACCAAAACCAGAGAATGAATGCTTGATTGAATTGAAAAACTTATGATTTGGACAACAATGGACTTGTTGCCATCCTGTCCTTTTTTATCTAAATGGTAATTACTTTCTTTATGTAACTTTGTGAGCAGGAAACACCGTATGTTCCTAAAATGGATCTAAAAAGTGGGCACACATGATGGTAAAAAAACCTGTTACAGTTTACAGGAAACAATCTTTTTCTAGACAGTTACAAAGGAGAAGGGACTTCAGTGCTGAGAAAATGCATATTATGAGCTGGAGAAGAGGCCAGTATATCCAGCATTTCAGCATCTTTTTATTTCTGTTTTCCTAAATTCTGTTTGAACGTTTTCCATGATCAGTTTTTTAAGTTGAAGAAACATGCTAAGTGTAGTCATCCAAAGCTCATTCCTGCTCTTTCAGAACGGAGCTTTCCCATTTATTCTTGACTGCTTGGTTGTTTTCTTTAACCTGAGCAGATCGGTGTTCCTTGCTGTGTGTGGGGAAGAGGGTTCAGACAAGAATGTGCAAAGAGATTTGAAGATGGCCAAAAATGTGACGGGGTTGAAATACACCTTACTTGTCCCTTAACTCATTCCCTCTGAGAAAAACAGCTCTACTCTCTGAATGATAAACTGACACAGTCTCAGAAATACATTAGAGGATAGATTTTGGGGGTGCCTGGCTGAGAGTATAGTGAGCAGCTCAGTATCCATTGAAAAAAAGTCTTTTTTTTTTTTTAATGAGGCCTCTGAAAAGAGCCAATAAATACAAGCCATTGTGAGATGTTTTTTTGAATTTGTTAATTGCATTCTTTCCTGTGTGCTCTTGACTTCCCAATGACCTACAGTTTTATGTACAGCTTTTGTCTTGAGGCGACTGTGATACTAAAGCAGTTTGGTTTCTGTCTCGGATTCGTACTGTACATTTAGAAACCACTGAGCCACGTTTAACCCTATGGTAAATTCCTCCAAGTGAAATAGCGCCATGTAGGAAGGGTGAGGTTTAGATTGTGACTTGGCAGATAAACAAATGGTGTTTTCTTGGCAGGAAGAGAATGAGATGCAAGGCCAGGATAGTCTCACCCTGTAGCAAGACATGACGTGACGTGCAGCTGTATTTCTTGTGTCCCAGAAGCAGCTCTTGGAAGGACAGATGTGAGAGCTCTGCAATAGCTGGGAGTTTGCATCCCCTGGATGGATGAAGTGCTGTCCGTGTCACTGGGACTGCCCCTTCTTCCTCTGCCACCTCCCAATCCCCGTCTTTATAAACCTACATAAAACTCGTCTCTCCAAGAGGCACTTGGGTAGAAGCTGATTCACAGCCCAAGTCTGCTTGTATCTACGTTTCCAAGGATGTGCACAACCTGCTTCTAATTGTATTGCAACTCATGGCTTATTCCAAGAAGTTTTTTCCTTGAGGATTGCTTTTCTGCAGCGCATAGGCAAATAAATTGTCAAATGCCCAGAAAAGTGCTGTGAGCACAAGCACGTAATTAGTTTTAGAGCGTTCATTAAAGCAAGTCATTGAGTTCCTTAAGAACTGTGGGCCTGATCCTTGGGATCCTGAGCTTCTATGCTGACATCCTGCTGTATTTACCCTGCGTCTGGAAGAGGAACCATCTGTGGAAACGGTGTGTTTCCTAAAGATTTTGGTCAATGAAAAGCACCGCTTAAAAGGAAAAGGCTTGTCTAAAGTGATACAACATCTTAGGAACTGCAAGTGGTTTCAAGGCCTCTTTCCCTACTTAGATCAGGTTAAATTCACTTTCTACCTTTAAGTAAGTAGGAACTGAGTTTTAATTGTGGCTGCCTACGGGTCAGCTGCAGCTTGGGCTTGTGATTGATTGGGTCCTCCAGAGCAAGCCAAAATGAACACAGGATAGTCAGCAGGAGTAAACTCAGGCCAATTAGTTCCCAGTGCTATCGGCAATGCTATGGGAAATCCATTTTTTTATCAGTAAGACTGCAGCTTGCATCAGCAGTCTCCATTCCTCATAAGCAGATCATTGACTTATAAATTCTTCTGCTATCTTTGGGATGTTTTTATCCTCTAGCCTATTGCATGTACTAAATTCGAGGGGACATATCGCTAGCTGTAGCAGTGGCAAGGCTAATATTTTCTTTCGGAATATTGTGTTATATGTCAGCTGAAACAGCAAATGCATTTTTATGGCGTGTTTTGTTGTCACAGAATTGCACAGAAAAAACAGAGCATGCTCCCACTAGCAGCCTGTGTTTCTCCTTCTGATTTAATGGGGTAAATGATCGAGGTTTCTAAAACCGAAAATTGCGTTACATATTGCTACTCATTTAGAAAGCAGTAAAGCTTAGTAAATCAAGGCAGATCGATTAAGCATCAATCCTAAGTTACAACGGCAGATCTTCATGTGGTGTCCCTGGCAATGTGTTTATGGGTCCTTCGATTTAAACACCGACTGCTGCGTAAGGAGTGTGTGTGGGACTCTGCTGAAAATTGTCTTTACAAACACGGGGCAAGAGTCCAGCTGGTAGCTGGAATTGGTGTGGGCCAGAACTGACTGTCGCGCTTCTGGCACATCATCCCATGCAATTAATGGCATGTTTAATGTCCTGTCTCTGCCGGGAAGCTGGCCCCATTCTGCAGCTATTTTCCAGCAGTCGGTCTTGCAGGGGGGATGAGGTAACACCACTTACAGTGCCCATCTGAAGAACATCATGATCTCGGCAAAAGTTTCACTGCCGTGTCTAACCCTTCTGATCCTCACACAAAATATTGTTGTTTATTCGATACTTTAAGTATCCTTGATCTCTTCAAAAATGTTGTTTCCATTGTCTTTCTGAAAGTTCAGTCAAAAAAATTAGCTAGAGGAGGGAGCAAGGAAATGTGAATTGATCGTTAACCTTGTAAAGCATGAGAAATCTATGGGATTTAATTGCTCCTCGGTCTAGAGAAATTTTAGAGCAGAGCAAATAATAGCAGGAAAACTGTTTTAGCCCATCAGCACATCTCATACTGAATGCAGAGACCATGTATTTTGCATGCACACTCCTATACACCAGCATTCCTGTGCCATTACGCTCTTTTGAGTTACTCCTGCATAAATGGTTAATAAGTAGATGACTGATGAGAAGCGTATTTAACGTTTGGTCATAGAATGTGGTGCTTCATGAATGTGCATTTGATGTGTTTTCCAAGGAAGCTGAGACTTAGGGGCCAGAACATTGAGATGACTTTGGGGGAGTATAGTGTAAAAGCTGGTAAAATGATGAGAAAAGATCCAGGTTAAGTGCATAGGTTTTTATTTTTCTGACAGCTCCACCACTTATTATCTGTGCCATTTTTTTTTTTTTTTTGCTGTAAAATGGTGCTATTTCCACATGATCAAATTATTTCATAAGGGCTGTCTTTCATCAAATACATGTACCCTGTTAAACACAGTGGGCCTGGTCCAAGTGCAGACACAGTCATACTGCTGCTAACAGTAAGATACACAGTAAAATTTATTCTTTTAATGAAAAGAAATGAATCCATCAACAGTTAAGTGAAGTAAATGCACCTTCATGTGTCATCAAGGGACATCTGTATTCTAAATAGTGATAGATGGACATTTGAAGTACAAAGGTATTTTATCCTTATTATCAATCGCTGTCAATTGGAGCTAGGTGACATTTCCTGTGTGTTGGAATAAAGCAAGGACAAGCTGAAAGAAGTTAAGGTTTTCTTCTTGAGTGTGTAGATTAAATGTGTTTGCATTCACAAATCCTTTAAACAAAGTGCTTATTGCTCTGATGTTTTCAAGATGTTCTTTGGTGTAATGATTTGCCTCAGGTTACTCAAATGGCTGTTTTAGCGCACCGAAATGGTGGCAGTGAGTGCTGGGTGTCCTGTGTCCCCGGTGGGCTCTTGGCCAGGGCAGACCTGGCCTGTTTGCTTTCAGGGCATTTGGTTTTGCAGGGAGGCAACTGTGAAGGTTCACCCCTTCCCCGTTACCTTTTATCCCATCACACTGAATCTGGGACTGCAGATCACAGGGAAGGACCCTGGGAGGTAAATTCAAGTAGACTGTTTTAAATATGCGTCTGTTCTATGATTAATTTATGCTTTAATACCATGCTTTTATCACAAATGGTGGTGTGAAATCAGCGAGTATGATGTTAACAAGAGACTGTCTTGTTTTCTGAATCTCTCGGGAATGTCTCAAGTCAGGCATTTTAATTTGGGTGGTTTTCCTTCATGATAGAAATATGAGGCATGTTTTTGTCCTCTGGCCATGAGAAAAGTTTTTCTTGGTGAGAGTTGTGCGGGAGCATTGCACACCTTGGGTCCTGCTTAAGTGATGCTTTGAGTCAAGTAGTGTGTGGGCCTGTGTCAGGTCTCTGACCGCAGGTAAGGCATTTTATCTTGGTGCTTTTAAAAAGGGACTGGTTGACATTTGGCTGTGTGGATAATATGTTGTTGTTTACTTAGATATCTTGGATATATTCATGGTGAGGATGTCTCCCCTGGGGTGTCTGTGCTGCTGAATAACTGCAGGTACAGGAACCTAATTGCTGTGTTTTCTGTGGCAAAACCCCCGCCTCGGATAACCCTTTTAACAGTGCTGAGGCTTGGAAGGGAGTTGTGGTATAATCCGCATTCTCAGGTAGCCAGATAAAATCAGAGGCAGAGGAGCTGCTACAGGAGAGTGCAGGCTGTGTGTGATGAGAAACTAGAAGGCCTTGGGGAACATGATGGTGACCAAGTCCCCTGGTGTCTCCTGTGCTGCTGCTGGGTTGCTGTGGGGCTAGGGGTCAGTGGGGCAGGTAACCCAGGGGAATGGGGGCGATCTTAGCTGGATTTAAACAAATGTACAGTATGGAGAAGCTTGGAATCAGTGAAACAATCTTTGTGCAAGTGTAGCTGAGCTCTGCTTCCCCATCGTAACGGCTCTGAAACGGAAGCATAATGCCTATTTTCCATGCACTCGCTGCCTCCCTCCTAGGCAAACCCCCTGCATTTGAGTCGTTCCAAGTCCAACAGTGCCAACGTGTATTTTTGTGAAATAAAATGGCTAATTAGATCACATAAACTTTCAGAATGTAAAAAATAAAACTGTAAAACAAGCAGCTGTGCACTTGAGGTTCATCCAACCCCTTCTGCACAAGTTGTATTTTGATCAGCACGAAGACTTAGAGTTCGTGGCATTCGCCCTTTCTGTGATCCTGTCTCACCTGACATTCTTGAGGAACTGCCACCTTTGTAAGCATTGAGCATTTAACTTTGCTGGGGAGAAGCCCGGTTGTAGGAGCTTTCCTGTAGCAAGTTCTTGTAAACATCAATACAAATTCACCTCTCTGTCCCTTTAAAAAATTCTATTGCAGTCTCTAAAGGGACATACCATGCAATAGGAGAATTCAGAGCTTATTCTTCTTAACATGGGAAGGAAAAATGCTGCCACCTTTCTTTGTGCAAGTTTCCTATTGAGAACTGATTTGCAAGGAAGAAAAGGAACATCTTTCGTTGACTGAGGAAGTAAGGTGGATATCCCTTACTGCTGTCATCTGGCATACACTAAATAGCTCTTTGCCTGACAAACAGTGAGTATTCATCTTTATCCCTGCTGATTCCCACCAATGCTGAATAGTGCCTGGACTTCCAAAAAAGCCTGTGAGCTCCAGAGCCAGAGGCTGAAGCCCGTATGAGGGAGACTTCGTGCTGCCTGTTGGCCTTGAGAGAGCTATGGGCCATGGTCAGCGTTGGCCCAGACCATGGAGCTCTTTGTATGGCGTCCCCACCTCAAATGCATGGAAGGTTTCTTAAGATAGTGAGATGTCAGCAATGTGCTACCTGAGCCCAGCATCGCTCTTCTGTTTTCCTGGTGTTGAGGTTCTTTGTTGTAAAATGATTTCTGTTCTTAGAGGTCGCCTCATCAATATTTGCATTTGTTTGTAAAACTTACAGAGCAAACAGAAAAGGAATGTTAACACACACAAGCAGTTATTGTACTGAGAGGGGGAAAATAACTTGAAAGATCCAATTATTAACTTCAGGATTTGACTTGATTTCTTTAAACAACTTAGCTTCTGAAATTATGAGTAGATGGCAGCAATAATCAGAGAGTTCTTAGATTCACAGTTGCAATCAACAAGTCATTTGTGTAGTCGTCCTTACGGTTTTGAATGGTTTTAGAAAGACAGAAAATTATGTGTTTATAGAGATACATGTGTAATATTATGTATTTATGTTTAATGTCTGCTAGTCTCCGCATTTCATAGAAAAAAACCCAAGTTTTTCTGAACTGTTTTCTTCCTTTGAGTCTGTGGAATTTTGCTTCTGACGTAGAATTTCCCCCTGTGTTTTACAGCTGTTATTTTTTACCGTGTATTTATTTCTATTCACTGATGATGTGCTACTCTGAGACCTGAGCATGTGAACTGCTCCTGAAAACACTCTGTGCTCAGAAGTCCTATTGAAATCAATATGAGAATAAAGAACAAATACTTGCCAATTTGAGCTCTCTGTGCTTACAAATACAGCTGTACTGTGGCAAAGATTATAAAAGCTCAAACAGTTCTGCTTTTATAGTTCTACAGAAATATGCCATACTGTGGGGATAAAATCTATACCTCAGCATAACTGTCTCAGGTAGGTAATTAATATCATCATCATTTTACAGATGGAAAAAAAAATGGCAGCAGAGGAGCTGTAGTTTCCCCAAGGCAAAAAGGCACATTCAGAGCCGATGCTGAAATTCAGGTTGGCTTGATCTCTGCTCCTCTTTGCTGAGTTCTCTAGAGTCGAAGCCGAAGCAGATGCTATACTTAATTTTCATGTTCTCTTTCACTTGAGCGAGGAGCACAGTTGCTTCTCAGCTTTCGACCTTGTTAGTGAGAAGTGAGAGATATTTCCACCGGGCAGTTCAATCCGTTCAAAATCTGAACTGCCATTTTTCTCTTCCTTGACTTCACAAGCAACCTGTGTGTCCTTCTGCTCTTTAAAAGTGTTTTGGCCCGAAGTGCATGGAAATTTCAGACTTGGGGGAAGGAAATGCAGTTTGACTTGCTGTCACGGATACTTTGGAGATGTGAAGTTTTCCCCAGAAATTACAATCTTTCTCGAACCTTCATTGCAATTAAAACAAGAGGAATGTGCAGTGTTAGTGCCATATCCTCGTCCTGGCTCCTCCGCTGGTACAGGTACGGCCGTGCGATGTGAGCATCCCAGGGCTGCGGCAAGGGCTGTGCCATCCAGGATGGATGTTACCAGGAACATCCCTACCAGCACTCCCTGGGAATGGTGGCATCGGGGCTGCTGGCTGTTCCCTTGGCATCTGCCCCGGCCCTGGGGAGCCTGCGGGACATTCTGTGTGCTGACAGACTCATGCTGTTGGAATAAATGCAAGGGCTGGATAGTCTGATTATAAAATAGAAAATTGCTGTCCCAGTAAGAGCGCGGTTCTTCCTTGTTCTCCATACCTGGAGGGGTGCTGCTGTTGGAACAGCAGGTAAGAAAGAACTAGAGGCAAATATCAAACTCTTGTTTGAAAAATAAGGGCAAGAGACAGAAGTTGATTTTCCATAGATTTCACACTGAGACAGTCTGGAAGAGAATGTATTTCTCAGTATGTTAGGACTAATAAGAGCATTTAGTTAGTTATACAGAAGAGCTGAAAGTGGTTCACAAAGAAGAATAAACATTAAATTACCATAATTCTTCCTTCTTTCTTTACAATAAAATGCATAAAGGAGCTCTAAGAGCCTAAGAGAAAAGGCCAAGAATTTTTTTGCTCAAAGGAGAGCAAGAGATTTTTTCCCAAACAAAGATTTCAGAGAAAATAATATTTAATATTTAGGCCTTGGAAAGCAAATGTATTCTTTTGTTGTGGTCAATTCAGCATAGAAATAGTTCTCAGCTTTTACTGTGACCGTGTCCACTCTCAGCTACGTTAGGGATGTTCTTTCTAGGGTACACTGTTGCAAGGCCAGTGTTTAATTGGAGTTTTGTCTAAGACAAGGGACTCTAATGATGGAATTTGTCGTCAGCTTGAGAGCTGGTTGGATTTCATACAGTCAATATTCAAACATTTATTACGGTCTTTGCCTTCATTTCTGTTACTGACCCAGTGAGAGGGAATCTGCAGTCACTGAGCCCTTCTGCCTGTCCGTTGACACACTTGTTCATGGGCCCAGTTCTTCTGCATCACAAAAAAAGGCTCTGCTGAATGTTAAAGACAGCAGGCTGGAACTTCAGGTTATATTCAGCAGTAGAAGGGGGCAAGGAATAGAGATTATTGGTGATGGGTGGGAGGGCTCCCTAATGAGCACTTTGGTGCAAGGGACGCTTTGAAGGCAGAGTAGAGTCCACATTAGCGTATGCAACTTGGTGCTGTTCAAGAGAACAGAAAAGGACAAATGAGCCTACTTTGAAAGGTAGCCAAGAGTTTCTTTTCTCTTTTTGAATAATCCCTTGGTGTGTTGGAGGAAAGGAAACAAGGGAACGATGTATTTTAATTCAGTGAATGTTCTGCAGGAAGAACAGGCTATGACCTGATTCAACTTAAAGAAGTACCCACAAATATCCACTATTTCCCTGATAAGCATCAGCCCAACCATTTGATGATATTTTTTTGTTGAGGGTGGGAGAATATATTGTATGAATGCAGGTTAAATCAGTAGCATATGCTGTTATTTATGTTGTTTGTACAGCTCTTAGTACAATGAGTATATGAGTTGGCCTCATTAGTAGTGTTGCAATAGAAATAATAAGTCATGTTAATAAAAGAATTTTAAAGTAGAAGGAATGAAGAAACAACAAACTTGTGGAATGCTAAATTATTCTTTGTTTTCATGAAATTTTTAAATGCACAATAAGCTGAAGGTATTTGAGTCTTTTAATCATAAAGCATTGTCAAGACAACCAGGGTAACGTGTATCTTTGATGATTGCCTTTAATTGTGGAAGGGGGAGCAAATCAAGAAACACTCTCCTTGAGGAATACAGACAATAGTACTAGCAGAATAGCTAAAAATATTTGAAATTGATTTTTTTCACTGCTTAAGAGACATTAGACAGTCTTCTTCAGCATTGTGCAAGCTTCAAGAGAATGAGAATAACAGGATCTCATTTAAATTCCAAATGCATCCCTGTCTGTGTAACCAGCTTGTTGTTGTACTCTGCAGAATTGTTCGATGTGGATTAATATTGTTGACTAAATTTACAGAGTGCAGGGGGAAATGATTGAACTTTGCTGGGGTCTGGATTTTCTCTGTTTCTTGAAAGGAGGGCAAGAGTTGCAGATTATTTGTGCATGGAAGGAAAAATTAAAAAAAATCACTGACTATTTGCTGAGGGCAGAGAGAGGGCACGATTTGCTTTAAGTGATATCTCCACATTTAGCTACTGGAAGAGCAAGGGCTTGGGAAAAACCACATGGTGCTTGAAGCTCTCTCTTCCTATTAAAAAAAAATAAATCTGTCTGTGCTCAGCAGTCAGGATGGAACATTAATTAATGCAATGCCAAAATCACTAGGAACAAAAATGAAATTAATCCCTTAAATACGCTATTTTTATTCCAAGACTTCACCCTCTCTTCCCAACTCGGATGTATGTGTTTTTCTGTGTCCAATGAAAGTGGAGCGAATGTATGTATGTTGGCAGCATGAAGACCTCCTGGTAATCCTCGATCTCTCCAGGGGATGGGAGGGCACTGAGCCTCGGTTCCTTTCCAAATGGGCTGCAGAAAGAGCCGTTTCACATGGGCTGGTGATGGAGTTTGCCGGCCGCAGGAGCTACAGCTGGGTTTTGGGTGTTAGTTGGGAAACTTCTTCAAACTTGGCCAGTGACAGGGCTCAGTGAGCCAGAACAGTGCGTTACCATCAAAGCGATGGACCCGGCTGATCCTAGAGCAAATAGACTACAAAGCGTAGGTGGGACTTTAGGAACACTAGGCATATCTGCTAATTATTTTAATTTCTTATTGCTCACTGGAGCCAGATCAATTAAGAGGAGAAGGTGATAGTAATTACTGTCTGAGGTGTAGACTGTATAATTCCTTCTGGGTTGCAAGGAAGGGGGGGATCTTCAGTGAAACCGAAGGCACCCCGAAGGAAAAGCTTTTCTGCAGTGTCTAATTAGTCTGTGGAGCTCACTGACACACAGCATCGTTGGGAAGTTTCCAAAACCTGTTTGGCCGGAGAAGTTGTGAGGGGGAAGATTTAGCAAACAGCTCTAAGCAGGTGAATGGCTGAAGCCTGGTTTCCTGCTGGGTGTCTCTTGGAGCTGCCTTCTCCAGAGTCAGCTCCGGCTGAGCGGTGGTGGGAGCTCTGTCCCAGGGGCTCACGGAGGGTACAGGAGGAGCTGAGCTTGCACTGCAGCTCTCCACGGTGGAGATACTCAAAGAGTTTCTCCCCATCTGCCTGTTTTTTCTGGAATTTGATGGAAAACAAATTTGTCAAGATCTCTGTCTTTCTGGAAAATTGAGCTGAAATGGAGTAAAAGCTTCTGAAGTTACCTAGAGGGGGTTGAGTAAGGGCGGTACATAGACATAGATATTCTTAAATACTATTTCCTTGAGAAAAGAGGCTAAAGCACCAAAAAAGACAGAATCTCCTGGTCTGGTAAACTTGCAAATTTTAGTTAGTGCTCATGAGAACAGTTGCTAGATTACTCCATGACTGCCAACAAATGACTACTTTGATCCAAATTAGATGATTTGAAAGAATGTCACAGACAAGATAGCAAGGGAGATGAGTGTAGTGCCCTGATCCTGTATGAAACTTTCTGTTGCTTCTTATCAATAAATAGTCCTGGTAAATCGAAAAGTAAAACAGGTAATAGAGTGAGTGGGAGAAGCCATGAGGCAGGGATATTCACACAAGCTATAAAAACTGTGCCCTGATGGAATCTGTCCACTGGAAAAGCCTCCCATAAAGTAAAAAAATCCCCAAATACAATTGTAGCCGTCAATTTCTATTATTTACTTTTTGGAGTTCAAGGTTCTTCCCATCTTTCCATTTCTCCATTTGCAGTATTACTTGTGTGACTGTTAGCTCCAGCTCTCGAGTTTTGTGATCTGCTGGTAGGAGCGAGAAGTCATTTGTTTTAAAAAGAAAAGAAAAGCGAGTAAATGTGTCATCCCTGGGTTGTCTCAGAGCTGATCTGCAGTGTGGAAACCATAAGAACTTGAGAATTGCTTTGGGTTTTGGTGCTTCCCATGTCAAATCTGATTCTTTGTCATTCTCTCCTCACCTTAACTGTTCCCACAACTTTTTCTGCTCCTGTAGCGCAGGCTTTGCCCGCCAGTTCCCCAGCCCCTGACAATTTGCTGCAGATGCGGTTCTGGGTACAGAAGAGTCTGAGAAAGCTCGGGGTCTGTTTCTTCTTGCACCCTTGCTCTAAAGGCCATTCCAGCACTGCAAGTTATCTTTTGACTCATTGGTGGCCCAGATCTTCACGAATGCGAGGCACATCTCTGGTGATCAGTGGCCAAGGTTGTCCCTGGTTATTTTGTGGGTGACAGCAGTCATTCCTCAATGATCGTGGCAGCACTTCTTCCTGAGCTTGCTGTTCAGCAACCCTTTTTTCTGCACTTTATTCTTGGTATGTCAGAGTTGCTTCCAACAAAAAACTTTCTCTGTCATCTTTCTTGCCAAAATGAAATTCTCTCTTGCTGCCACTTACACGTGTGGTGCCATGAAGGAAGGACAGACTTTCAGCGTCTGCACTGTCTTGGAAGGGAAGGAGACCAGGCTAATGGTCATTTAATGAGCTCTTCCCAGCAGATGCTAATATGCCCAGAAATAACGTGGCACAAACACAGTTTTAATGAATGAAGAATGTGGAACAGGTTTTATTATAATTTTCAATTTGCTTTTGAGTTGAGCAAGCTGCATGAATATCCAAAGACATTTCTCTCTATTTGTCAACAGATGAATGCCCTCTGAATTGTTAAAGGCAACATTTTGTGAGCAGAGAGATGTGTAGCCCCAGGCATCTTGGCTAAATTGCAATTTGGGTAATTGTGTTTCACCTGCCTGAATTCCCCCTGTAGCTTCTGTTGGATGCAGAGCTCTTCCCCGCCTCTGCCCTGCGCTGCTGTGCAGTCGTACTAGCCACTATTAAACAGCTGCTGCCCATAAGTAGCTGAAACATTTTGGGATCCTCTGGGATGAATAGCACTGTATAAATATAAAATGATACCATTATCATGTTTGAAGTAAGGTTTAATATAAACAAACGATTGTTTCAGTAGATGGTGCTCAGCTGAGTTATAGCAGCTCGGGGGCTCTGGGGAAGCAGTGGAGAACGGGAAATGCTTCCCACGCAGCGCTGGGCGGGTGAGGCTTTTCAAAGGAGGGAGTAAGGAGAGAAAGCTCTTTCCCCCTTCCAGCTGATGACGGGAATGATGCCTCCGAGGCCCTGGAAGCGAGCGAGCCAGCTGCTGCTACCGAAAGCCCACAGACTTAGGCACTGCCAGGCTCGTACAAATCCATCTCTTCCCCTTCATCAGGAGGCGAGTTGGAAAAGGGAGAGAGATTTTTTTTTCTGCCACTGGAGAGAGGTTCATTACTACCTTCTCTGTTTTCAATGGGACAGAAAAGTACATCGATGAGAGTGTATCCGGTTCGCAATATCTGCCTGCTGACTTAGCCAGGACGTTTTTCAGGTTGTGGTGTAGCTGGTGGGAGGGCCCTGTCCCCTGGATGCTCTCGTGGGTCAGGTTCTGTAGCCACTACCGAGTTATTGCACAGCCCCACCACACTAATGGCCCGGAGGTTGCCTTCCAGACACCAGCTTCTCTTATTTCATCAAATATGTCTTCCCGCAAAAGTTCAAAATGTCACGTCACACACTTTACACTAACGAGGGGAAATAGTGTAGTAATTTATGGACAGGGATTTGCTTAATGTGTGCAGCCAGTCATGCTGGACAACACCCAAGCTTTGCAAGCTAAATGTACTTTTGAATAAATATCCATGTTACTCACAGCATACTTAGTTTAATACGGTAGTTTCCATTTAAAAATGTGCTATTTAGTGACAGAATCATTAGTATTTTGAATGGTATTTTTGATAATTCCCCATTCTAAGCATTAGTAAGGATGCAAATTCCATCAATAATGGCACAGGGAAAGTTATTAAGTTACTGAGCTGCACATCAAATAAATAGGCCATTTCTAAGTATTAGAGGGAAAAGCAAACATGCTACATATGCAGCCAGGAGAGTGGAGATGGAGGTAGGTGTTCTGCCACTATTAAAGAGCTGCTGCCCATAAGTAGCTGAAACATTTTGGGATCCTCTGGGATCTGCATGTGCCTTCTGCCCCTGAGATGTGACCTACTGGAGCCAAACCTCCTGCACTATCTGCCTGTAGAACAGATGCAGTGTGATCCCGGGGTTCCTGGCCATGACTTGGGACCGTGGACTCAATACCCAAAGGATTTGAGAGCATCCCTTGCAAGAACGTAGCCTGTGCAACTTCACTAAAATATTTTTATTGAATAAATGCAGTATTTAAAAGGTTACCCTCTGTGTTTCCGATGGAAACGTCTACTTCAAACAGCTCCTTTTCTGTTGCTTACAGGAACACCAGGAGAATCGCTAGATTTACCATCTCATTATCACCTTCGTGGGGATGCTTCTTTTCTATTAGTGTTTTCATGTTGCCTGACTGAAAAATGAGAAATAAGTATATAGAGACCTCTGAACAAAAGAAACCATGAGATGGATTCTCAGCTCAAGCCTAATATTTAACTGTGATTGTAATCAGTGGAGCTGTGTTGATTGACGTCGCCAGCGAATCTGGGCAGGACTCTGGGCGGCTGCTGGGGCTTCTCATCCACTCGCTGAAAAGCTGCTGTTTCTGAATGTCTGTGATTTTTAGCATTAAGTGCTCTGCAAGGTGCACACTGCTTCCTGATGTGTCATCTTCTGAATCACTAAGAAACCTCTCTAATAATACTGAGTTATCTCATCATCTAACAGAAGTAAGTTCACAGCAAAACATGACAGGTTTAGTGTCACAAAGCACACCTTTCCTAATGAAGCTCCTGCCATGCAGTCCGTGCCCCATTTACCATTTATCAGAGGGGAGGGCTTCCATTCCTTGGTGTCGGGCTCCAAATGAGGTGACTAAGGCAGAAGCCTGTTCTCCCCAGGGGTCCCGCGTAGGCAGTGCAGAGAGAGATGCTCTTTCTGGGGATGATTCACCCACCTCCAGGTGAGCTTGTCCCTCTGCTGTGCTGAGGAGCGCAGACATCTCCAGCACATGGAAATGCTCCTGGAGAGCAGGACAGTGTTTTCATCTGCAGCTTCTTGCTTGTCTCGATCCCCAGCACAGCTTCTGCTGATGCTGGGGCTTTTAAGAACCCTGAATGCTTTATATACCAGCGTTTCGTGGTTTGTCACTGGGAGGTCACAGTCTTGTTCATCTAATTATTTTCTACTGATAATTACTACTAGTACTTTGTGCTTACTGTTTTACGCTGCCTCATAGGGATGGAGTCCTACAGCGCTGAGCTGCTGAGCACAATGCAAGCCATAATAAGAAAATGGTGCCTACATGAAAAATTTACAAATGTAGCAGGAGGTATGATCCATCACTGTAATAGGCAGGAGGAGTAGGTGACCTTACGGTGATAATTAAATATGATGGGCAGGACTCCCGATTCTGAAAGAGGAGCAAAGGTTTACACCCATAATAAGCTGCGGGGGCAGCAGCAGGCTCTGGGGCGGTATTTAGTATTGCAGCCAAAATGGGAGTGTAATTGGAAGTACAAAACTTTTCTGTGAAAAATGGAAAAAGAAAGGTTGTTTAGGGTTCAGTGTTAAGAATTAGCTAATTTTTTTTTGGTCAGTCAGTAGTTAAAGAAGGGTGTATATGAGATTCATCTGCAAAAGAGGGCTCAGAGTGTTCCTCTACATGCAGAAAAGTGTAACTTGATAAATGTAGTGAATTTGAAAATGCAAAGGTGAAATTGGAGAGATATCTTCAATAACATAATAAAAAATAGGGAATGCCTATTAGTCTGTTTGTCATAGATTTACATAAAATATAAGTCTGGCTGCAGTTCACCACCTCACCCAAACAACACATTTAATTCCTGCGTCAGGAAGTACAATTTATTTATAAACTAGGAACAGGTTGGTAGGGCGTTCCTTAATCTTGCTTTGGAAGTGATGGTGGTAAATTTACTAAGTGTCTTGAATTGAATCAACATTTCATAGGAGTTACAACTGTCATTTTTATAGCGAATAAAGAACTAGGAGAATGAGGGTGAAAATACCAGTTAATTAGTTGTTGAAATCACCAGAAATGTTTTGCAGACTCAAGGCAGTGCAGTGATTTACGAAAGCTTGCAGCTGTAAATATTTTGATGTATATATGTTTGTGTATATAGATCTGTAGATATGTTCTCCATTCAAATAACGCCTTCTCCTCCTCTTTCCATCAGTTGGAAGCATCATAAAATACATCCAGGACTTGTCCTCACACAAGGTTACTCCCATTACTTACTGGAGATGGGGCTGCAGTTCCCCCCCATTGCTCTGCTCTGTTGGCAGCACCTCACCAGTCCCCCCAGCTTTATTTTCCTCCTGTGTTATGGAGCTCATTTTCTCCACACTGCTGCACCCCGTGCTGCGGGAGATGCCAGGCATGTGACAGTCACCCAGTCTTTCATCTTCAGTGTGATAGAAGGAAAATGTGGGGAGAAATAGGAAAGCTTTTCAAACAGAAAAAAAAAAAAAAGCAGCCGCTGACTCATTGTCTTCTCAGGGTGTGAGTGGGACCTTCCTGAGGGTTTCTGTGGACTTCAGGAAATCCAGTGCTGCCTTTAATCTGGCTATTTGATTACAGTTACCAAGGCAAGCCTTTTAACTCCACTTTCCTGCAAACAGGACTTTTCTTGGCCTTGCACTACAGTCTTTCTTTCAGCAGTGTCTTTCCATTACCTGCCATCAGGGCAGGGTGTTCTAAAGAGCTGGAAACTTCATCCTCAAGTTAAAAGGGAATTTCAGATGATTTTACTAGTGCTAAAATTTGGCAGAGTTTCATGGGCCAGGATAACAAAAGGAATCGATCTGTGCAGTCAATAGGTTGTCTGCCCATTTCTCCCTGTTTGACGACAAAGCCTTGGCAGACAGAGCGGTTCTGGTGAGCTTCAGCGTAACATCATGCTCCCGGGCCAGTGTGATAGAGAATATAAAACAAATAGGTTGAGGCAGAAACACCGTACTGATCTCTGCATGATGGGTCGCTATGCCAGAGGTCCCGTTTCAGTGCTCCTCAGAGCTTTTTGCTCTAATACTACCTTTAAACAAAGAGATCCCCATTATTTTTTGTCTCCTCACAAGGCTATCGGTTGACCTCCAACTCGTCGCTAACAAGACTGCTGTTTCTCTCACGGGGCTCAGCCTACCTTGACCCTTCTGGCTGGAGTAATTCCTCACACAGGCTCTTTCCCAAACCCGATTTGCTTTGAATTGTCCCCCTTAGCTCCGAACTGTGGTGTTCATTGTTTGATCCAGCAGCATCAGGGCAAGCGTTCTAAGTGGAGAATGTGTTGGCGAGTATCATGTGTAGCTGCCTAAAGACGCTGAAATGGATATTTCCCTTCTGGCTGCCTGGGGTTTTGTGTGGTATGTCAAGAGGTTAAGAAATGTTCCTGAGCTGATATTGGGAAATTGTGTGAAATGGGGAATGTTGGGAGGAACCCGCTGTGAGGTAGTGGATAGAAAACATTCCTGTGAGATTCTGCTCAACAAAAATAGCCTGTTTTCTGTGATTCTGTCATTAACAAGAAGTAGAACATGGGAAATGTATTCCCATTTGTCATACCTAAACACCTTGCTCTGATGGTTAAATGTAAGAAATAGGCAGGCAGTAATAGTCTGCGTAATTAATTACGCTACCTATGGCTATGAGCATAATTTCAAGAGGAGTAGAAGGATGCGACGTATAACAGTTTGAGGGAGGAATCAAGATAAATGTTGTTATCGGGTGGTTTGTACTGGGAAGGGCTGGGCATTGAGTGTGCAGCAGCAGGAGTTGGGACCTGCCCCTGGTGTGCCTGGACGTGGAGGGGAGGTCCCTGGCCAGGGCTGTTTGCCCCTCTTACCTGGTTTGTTCATTTGTTGGCTCGAAGAACCACTGGGGTATGGCAGTTGGCCAAGGTACCAGCTAATGTTTGGAATTACTTTGAGACCGGTGGGAATGCTGCAGTTTCCCATTGTAGGGTGAAATATAGAGGCAGAGCAGTGTTTTCGTGTTATTTTATTTATTGACTCGTTCTTAAAAAGCCCAGTTTAAATTTTAAATTTTAATGTTCATTTTAGAGCTATTAAGTCACCAACTAGTTAATAGTTTAAAGACTTTTAAAAACTGTTCAAAGGTTTTTAGACTAAATATTACAGCATATCAGTTAGCACCTTGCCTTGCTTTAGAAATGTAGCATTTCCAATGCATGTTTGACACGCTTGGGGCTACTCCAAGTCTTGACACTTAGAAGGAACCAACTGCAATATTAGGCTTTAATATTTTATGATGAGAGTCAAGCTGTTGACGAGGTATGTAGGAAAAGGGGATTACATTTTGTCACAGGGCAGGTTTTCACTCAAGGTTGGGTACATGACTAATGTGACAGGTTTAGCTCCTCCCCAACAAAAGAATTATGAGGAGGCTGTCAAAATGTAAAGAATATATTGCCAATGTTGAATGAAATGCATTGAAAAATATTCCGAGGGTAACAAGTAGATTTTCAGGTCTGATCCAGCAAGGACCTGCTTTTTGTGCTGCTCCACTTGTCCCTGTTTCCGTGCATAAATGTGGGGTGGGGTGAATTCACGCAGCAGCGAGAAGCTCTTTGATGGCTGGAAAATCCTTGGAACTGGTGATTTGGGTGTCACAGCTGCTTTGTGCAGTTTGAGGTGGCAAAATGACTGCGACTTGACTATAGAGTGTGTTTATTGCAGTGGTTGGAACAGGCCAAGGAGGATGTGATTTGTCCAGTGTTACTGTATTTAGAACGCTAGATGCCCAGTTTAAAGTGGATCCCAGAAACGTCAATTCGGTTTATCAAATGCGTGTTTTTAAGTCATTTCTGTATATTTTCTTCAGGCTGCCCTAGAACCTTACACTCATTTTTCCCCAAACAAAGTATTCCTTTTAAAACTTATCTGTATATACCAATTATGCATAGTTCTCTTTTTACTTTACTGTTTCAGATAATTTCTTTTTCTTGTAATAGTTTCTTAGGCTCAGGCAATTTTTTAGTTGGATGTTAATACCCTTGTGAAATGGAAGAATGAGGGCTTGGATTTCTTTCCCCTTTCTACTAAATAAAGGGTGACCATTCAAGACTGAACAGCCTCAGTGACTGGAGAACTGTTATTATACAGGGTGTGAATTACAGCAAAAGAACTGTAAAATGAGCTAGAATTTCAGATTTGATAATCAAGATTCATCTCAGATCTCCTGATATTATAAAAGTGTTAAATGACTTTCTTTCTGTATCTTTCTAATATTTTGGATTTCATAGTAACATCGCTGTCGAGATCTATTTGACATTCTATAACACTTTCTCAAACAACAGCCTGTCTCTTCTCCTGACAGAGAGCATGCTTTGAATGAAAGTTCATTAGTCTATTGAAACATCTCAGTTAATTGCTAAGCTAGTACCCAGAATTGTCAAGTTCATATTTCCATCTGTGCCACAAGCATAGCAATAAAGAATTTTTTTTTTTGGACAGGTTAATTTGCCTAAAATACCATGTAGTCAATCAGAGTAACAAAGTTGTTGATGGGAGCATCTGTCAAAGTGGAGCTTTCATCAGAGCTGTCCCTCTTTGCGAGACGAACATCTCTGGCTTCCACGAGTTGGCAGAAATACAGCAAACAATAACAGCAGCTGCACTAGAATAATGTTATTCCGAAGCTAAACACCAAACAGCTGGGTGTTGCATTGGTAAGAATGGTTTATAGTTTAGCTTCTTAGGAAAATAAAATTCAGTCATTCAGATATGGCATTGTTTTAATATTTAATTTAGATTGTTTATATTATTTGCATTTTGTTAATTTTACATTTCATATAATTTGCTTGAAAATAGCACTTTCTTTGAAATTGTGTATGTACATGCACATGCATAAAGATTCCTAATACGCGGTGCTTTTCGTTAAAAAACAAACCAAAACCAAATGAAATGTCTGCATTAAAGGCAAATTAAATATATAAACTGAAATCATTTAAATGAGTTGGGGACTTGCATTGAGGTATCCAAGGCATGTGTTACGTGGCCCTCTGTGTGCCATTAATTTTCTGACAATCAGAAAGATCATTTAACAATTAGGTTCCAATCTTCTACTGCGTTTCTCTCATCACTGGGAGAGCATCCAGTGACTGCATCCAGTACTTGTTATGTGAAACACATCAATGTTAATGGAGAGAAAAATACAATAACTTAATTTTCCTACAAATAATGTTTTTCATGCTCCAGGAAATGAGCTCCAAACCTGAGTAATTCCAGCTAAATCAGTGGATTTAGCCTAGATTTACTGTAGTGTGAAAGAAGGTAAAATTTGACCAGTAGCATCCAGAGCCACAGAAGTTGAAAAGGGATGAGATGTGATGAGCGTTACAGTGTCCAAAAATAGGATTTAATCTGTACCTTTTCAGTAGTTCTAAGAAGAACAGATCTTCCTTAAAACGTTTCCTTGAAAATGTTTCTCTTGTTGATGACTAAATACAGGTGTCCCTGTGTGAGCTGCAGAGCTGCGGAGGAGCAGGTTGGCTTGTATACGAGTGCTTGTTTGTGGGCACACCTGCATTCTGGCACAAGATTTAGGATCTCTGAAAACTGACTTACTGCTGTAAAGTGGTAAAATTCCTAAATTAAGTACTGATGACTTGCCATTATGTGTGATATGCCACCGCCATATGTGCAGCAAGAGTTTTAAGTGGAGTTGAATCTTTTCTGGCTTTTGGTAGGGGGCACCGATTCACACAGGGAAGATGGGTTTTGTTGTGCCGTACCAAATAATGGATACTGAAACTTTCCGTAGGTTCATAAAACTTTTGAGGAAGCTTTCATGAGTAAAAATCTCAAATTTTGGGGGATGAGGAGGGAGAGCAGTTGGCCAGGGGAAGGCTTGGGCAGTAAGAAAACTCCGTCGTTTTGGAAGAACATGAGCTCATCAGCTATGGTGTATTCTGTGAGGCTGTGGGGGAGAACTTTGCTTGTCTTATTAATGTCATATCAGCATGTCTTATTAATAATGATAGAACTACTTCATACCATCCAAAAAGAATGTAATAACATCAGCTATGATAAGAGGTCAGGGCACAGTATCTTTTTCTGAATGCAGACATCCATACAAATGTGTAGATGGGTTTCTTTCCTTTTTTTAGAGTTTGTGTTCTCATCAAAGTCCACAGAGGTTTGCAGAACACCTCTGCAATTGTCGTTGTCCTGAAATTGTGACTTTTGCCCTTGGAATTGACCTGAGTATCTCCAAATCCACAGATGTTTTCAGCAGGTAGTGAGTGCCATAGAGTTCTTGTCATTGTCAATGGAGTCGATCCTGTCCCCGGAACCACTTCCTTATTGAAAATCTTGCCAATAAAACCTATAGTTTCACCTACGAACAAATCAGACTGGGTGGGTGGCTGTTCAGATTTAGATCTTCAAAGTAGATCTTTGAATGGAGGGTTTCTGCAGAGCTTTGCAGCTGTGACTGCAGTGCCAGTCTGGAAATACCAGTACTGGGAATGTGGGTGCTAGGGGTCAGGACGTGTCCTCACTGAAAACGAAATCATGTTGAAGACAAAATGTGACAGAGAAGACCTTACCCCAACAGTGTTTTCTCCTTATTCCATTGCCCATCTTCATAAACACGCTGAGTTGGAAGTAGTTACTTTCAGTTTACTGTGTGAAAGAGGGTGGCTCCAGATTTTTTTTCTTGTTTAGATTATTTGAACATTTTGTTTTAAATGAAGGATGACTTGGAGAAGGTTGTGAAATTTTCTGTGTGGCTTGTATAAATGGAGTTCAGTTACAATTACGCGTTTTATTTAAAAGTAGAATAATTGACCAGCTGTTAATGGCCAACTTTTGAAGAGAGGTCTTGATCCTGTGTTAACTTTACGTTCCTGAAGGACAATTTCTCATGAAACCACCATAATGTGTTGCTAATGATTACTTTATCGAGTCCATGGGCTCCCTGGGAACCATTAAGTGGGAAGACCATCTGCTGCTATTAGTCCATGCGTGCTGTTCCTGTGGTTTGACCTGCGGGTGACGTGCAGGGACCTTGGCCAGTGTCCACAAAGCAAGTGTCAAAAACTGGAGGACTGGGCAGGTCTGGGCTCGCACCCATTTGCCCTCGTAAACCCTCAGCTGTGACTGTTGAAGCGAAGCTGAAGATCATCCAGTCAGACCCATTCAGAATTTGTGAGGAATCCAGAAACAGCTGTTGATGGAGGTTTAGTGAGATTGTTAAGTCTATGATCAGAGCCAGAAAGTAGAGAAAGCTTAAGAAAAAACAATTTCCCAAACAATAGGAAAAACAGGAGACATATTAGAAATTGCTGGAGAGCTCTCTTTGAACCAGCCGTGCTGGCTTAATTAGCTCCTTTTAGCAGATGAACTGCGGCGTGGGGCCTGGACTCCCAAAGGCCTGGGTTGCTCCTAGGACAGGCGGAGGTTAAGGCAGCCCGAGGCCCCGAGGGACTGGTGGGGCACCGATGGCTTCTAGAGATCACAAGCTGCAGGATTTTACCCAGTGACTCTGTTGCTCCTGTAACTTCTTTGCAGTTAAAATGCTTTTTCCAGACAGGCAGCTAGTCATGATTTGAAAGCAGCAAGATGTGGAACATGGCCCTCCTTTTGACCCTTTGTTCCGTCTTGTAAGTGCCTTTGCTGTAAAGAAAGTCGCACCCTACAGCTTATTTTCTGCCTACAGTCTGTGGCCATTAATTCTTGCTGTTTCTTTGTTGGGTGGAGTTCCTTTGTATCTGTATTTTTGCCTTTTGGTTGTACAGAAACCTTGAAATGTGATTGCTGCATGTCCAAAGATCTCACAAATACATGCCGAAAAGCTTGTCTGTTTTTATTCTGCGTAGCAGTTGGTCTAATAAAACACGTTACCTCTTCCTATAAACGGTGATAACCCCACCTAAAAGCCACCAGGGCTATGACAACGCACCACCGTGCTGAACTCCTCTGTTGCATCTTACATCTGCACTGATGTTTTGGGTATGCGTGTGTTTCTGCTTCACTTCTGTGAGCTCAGGCTTTGTGGCACTACAGATTATGCCATATAAGAATGACAGTTTTATTTGCTTTTATTGTCCACTGTGGAAGCATTGCAGGTTTGATTCTAAATTAATCTTTATTGTGTTTTTACATTTCTTCTTACTCCTTGACATAACCTGCTATCTCTCAGACTTAGCTTTGCGGGCTACAATCAATTTATTATTCATAAATTCTCTGTTTTGACAGCAGTAGACTGGATTCAATTACTGCCAAAAGGCCCAGTCATACCGGGCTGGGGTGGTAAAAAATGAATTGTTCAGTGACGCGATCTGTCTTTGTGAACATTAAGTGATGCTTTGATAATTACATAGACATTGGTATGCAGCAAAACCTTAAGAAAAAAAAAAAAAAAGCTTTGGGAACATTTTTAGTTACCCCCCTGTGGAAAGCGGTAGAGAACAGTGGAAGAGCATAAATTGACAGATTGTTATTAGGAGGCATCGGGCAGAGTCAGCTCCGGCTGCTGGCAGGGCTGCGCTGCACGGGCCGCTGGAGGGGGACCCCGGCAGAAGACTGAAGACTGCAGGAGTCCATGGAGCAGCAGATAATATTAACGCCATCATTTAGTTTTATTTGTTATGCTTTTAAGTGAGCTGGAAGATAAAAATGTTTAAAATAAGCCCTTCAAGAGGGACTGTGCCAGGGGATCCCAGGATCCTCATACTTCTGAATGACAGGACTGTACCGCTTCGGTTATTTTAATGGAGGAGAAGGAAAGAGGGAAGCCCAGCCCCGGTTTTCCCTCCGGCTGACAGGTGAGAGGAGCGAGTGGAGGAGTTTTGAAGGCTGCACAGGGGGTCTGGCAGAAGACAGCAGGTTTTGCTGACAGCATCAAATGTACACACTCGCCTGGGCACACACGCATCCTGGACGCCCCGGCAGTGACCAAGCACTGGCTCCCTTCCTCACACTGCATTCCCCTTCCAGGATAAAAACACTTTCTTACTGAAAAAAGAACCTGCAGACACTGTGGATAAAACCAAACCCCTATTTTGCCCTAAGGTCTTCACTGTGTCTTTTCATGAGAATTAATTCTTGTTGTTACTGCTTTCCCTAATCAGAGTTGCCAGTGGGATTAAAACCTTTGAAGGAGGAGGACAGAAGAATCTCCGTGCTCATTTGTCACGTGGTCAGGCTTTTTTCTAGAGCAACAGTGGAGAAATTTGGCATGTGCTGTCTTTTTTCCGTGTGAAAATACACCAGTTCAGATGCTGCAATCTGCTCCATGGTGGAAACGAAGGATGGTGGGATTCTCGGGAGAAGCTGAGTCCCTGTTCCCAGCAGCTCAGCGGAGCTGGGGGAGCTGCAGAAGAACCTTTCTGCAAATGGTGGGTTCCATTGTGGGAGAAGCTCACTGGGAAATGTCCCTGTGTCTGAAAGTGTGCCAGAAATTGGAACGCCGGGGCCTGAATTCTTTTGAAGGTCAGGCCCTAAGTCTTTCAGATAACAATTCCGTGTAGCACCCGGAGTAGGAAAACTGACTTTTCATTCCTGAGTCAGCTGATTCACCTCAGCAGCTTATAGGGCTTGGAAACTGATAATAATTATACTCAGCTCTTCTAATAGTATTTTTCATGAGGAGATACTGAAGCAATGAGGCATTTCCAGGAGTCAATATCATTGCAGTTGTTTTACAATCAGAGAAACTGAGGCAGAACGGTGTGTGCAAGGTCATTCCTAACCCACTGGTAGAGCTGTGGATACGGCTTGGCCCTGCTCTCAGTGGGCTCTTTTAACTGTTCACTCCTTGTAATTGAGAGATTTATTTTTTTTAAAGCACTTTATATTTTATTAATGCCAGCAAAACCCAAACAAGAGAGTCCAATAACAGCTCCCCTGTTCTGTACTCTCACTCACATGCTTTTCTTTTCATTTCTGTTTTGCTACTTTGTTTGCCTTCAGCAGTGATTAAGGAAAACATTCAAAAAATGGGAAAAATGTGAAGGATAAAAGTTAAGACCCATTGCACAAGAAAAGGAATTCTAATGCAGGAACTGGAGAAAAAAGATCAGATGCTGAAGCTAATAAATGTATGACTATTGTCAGGAAAGGAATCCAAAGGAGGGTTTGTTTGTTTTTAATGCCTGTTCTCAGTAAAGTATCAAACCTATTTAATTTGGAATAGGACATTGAGTATATCTGTGAGCTTGGCCACGATTACTATACGTCACAACCTTCTTCAACCTGCTGTAGCAGTTACTGGTGCAGGTATAATAGCAGATTTCACACCACCACGTGTACGTCTGTGTTTTCTTGTGCTTGCTCACGTGGATGTGTGCAAGGGCAATCAAGCTAACTTCATCTTTATTTTCTCTGTATTTTCTAATGAAAACGGTCAGTTTTGCCTTTTTTTCCCTGTTCATTTGTTGAAGCTGCATCTTCCTCACTGCGTGCTCTCAGCCCCTCTCTGGGACTTTCCTTTGGCACCCCCATTGATAGTGTGGTGGCTGCTTGCACCACGTCTGGGGTGTTTCACAAGGAGCATGAAGCTGGACAGCAGACAGGCTTCTAGCATGACCTGGTATTTTGTGAGTAACTTTTCAGTTGGGCTTTTACCTGTTCATTTGTTGAAGCTGCATCTTCCTCACTGCGTGCTCTCAGCCCCTCTCTGGGACTTTCCTTTGGCACCCCCATTGATAGTGTGGTGGCTGCTTGCACCACGTCTGGGGTGTTTCACAAGGAGCATGAAGCTGGACAGCAGACAGGCTTCTAGCATGACCTGGTATTTTGTGAGTAACTTTTCAGTTGGGCTTTTATGGCTCACTAGGAATAGTTAAGGTTTTTTCTGATACCTTCTGTTACCTGTGCTACAGCTTGCCAAATTATTAAATGACTGATCAGTTGTTTTTATTCAGTAATACATTCTGCCCATTAAAATATTATTCAGGAGGGTGAAAAAAAAGCTATTCAATTAATATCAATTGCCAGCTCTTCTTAGAATCATGTCATAAAATTCTGCTATAACTCTCTTACCTAGGGGCATAAAGCAGATGCTTTCCGTGCAAATGTTTCTCATAATGGAAAAGGAAATGGTGGAAAGTGGGGAAGGAGAAAAGCAGAAACAAATCACCCTGCTGTATATTTCCTATATTAACCACCATTCTGTGAGGTAGCTATGAGTGTTTAAAAACCCATCATTTCTTCTTGTTACTGATGAATGTTAGTCTCTAATACAGCGGGAGTTGCATTAATTGCCACTCTTCCTACTTTTTTTCCCCATTGTTAAGGTAGCTTGACTCCAATATAAATAGGATGTTTCAGCATTCCTGCTTTTAGTTACCTGGTCTAATAGATATTTCCAAATTCACAGTTTGGCATCTGTCTGCATCCCTTCAGTTCAAACTGATTATCCTCTACTTCAAACAATGAGTTCTCCAACTAATAAAGTGGTTCCTAAAGAAGCTGAAATAGACTGTAAGTGGAAGTGAAAACTTGGCCAAAGTAACAGAGAATACATCATTCCTTGAGTCTTGCCATCATTGGTAAAAATGTAGAAGAGGAAGGGCCAGGCATTCTGTTGGGGCTGAGGGGCAGCGGTTGTGTCTGTGTGCATGGCTAGAGAAAATAGCACTCACAGTGGACCAAACTGCACTGAAATATGCTGTATAATCACGCTGAGACATGGGCAATAAATCTTTTTTTCCCCAGAAGATGCTCAGGAAGGATACAGGCAGACTAGCTTTTGCTCCTATTCCATGCTTTTATTCCCTTTTTTCTTTCTTTCCCTCTCCATCTGAATCAAGTCTTCCAGTGGAAAGGAGAAAAATCTAAAGAATATCCTCTTTCTGATTTTGTTTAAAAAATAATTAAGTAAAAGCTGTGGTTTATTAATTAACTATGTCTTAAAATAGTGGACATACGTAAACTACCTTTGTGTGCGTGGGAGAACCGGCCTGCACTGAGCTCCAAATGACTCTGGCCAGACTCTTGCTCCTGGAGGGAGGTTAAAAGCAACACAGAGGCTGGAGGTTGCTGCTGTGACGATGACGTGCAGCCACCTCTGCGGGTTTAGCAGCAGCAATGTGAGAAGGTGTGACTTTGGTGGTCAGTTACCTGCTTCCTCAGTCTCTAGAGTCCTCGGCTCAATACAACCCGTCACAAGAGGAAGAGAGTAACAGCCAAAGAGGGTCTGCCTTGCTCTAGGAGGGAATCAGGCATCAGAGAAGGAGAATAGCACGGATCTGGGGAGCAGAGAGTGCTGGAGGGCTGCCTGAGCTCTGGATGCTGAGTGATGAATGCTGACTTCTCAGTGCCGTGGCTCACCAGGTACCTCTGCAGTCATTGATGGCTTTTTATTTTTGGAGTGGCTTTCATGCTTGGGCATTGCAGATGGAGAACATGTCATCTTCCTTCCACTAAAACAATCCATCCCCTCCTGAGACTGGGAAGAAAACAACAACCCAAAGCTCGGTTCTGTAAGGGCTGGATGTTCTGGGAGGTCTTCACATTGCCACTAGATCTGTCTTTAGTGTCCCAGCAGGAGAACCACTTCTGCAAGCTCAACTTTTCTCTCTCCTGTTCTTCAGCTAACAGAAATGCTGCTTTCCCTACTGCAGCTGTCACTTCCTTTTGTATATTCAGTTGTAATCCAAATTTCACGCTCTCTTCGGTCATCTACTTTACTACCTACCAAAGCAGTTTCTCAAGACTTTTCTGATAAGGAAATCATCATCAGTGTAAAGTTGATTGCGGCACCTGCACCCTCCTCTCCTTCCCCCTCCCCATCCATGACACCGTCACGTCTGGCTCCACTGATAGTGAATCAGAAAAAGAAGAAACCAGCGAGAATGGTTATTGCTGTCAGAAAAAAATCCGTACACACAGCACATACCCAAGTGAAAATACTGCAGCCTCTGAGATTTGGAAACCGTCTGTGGAGTTCATCAAAAGCAATAAATTAAAAATGCTGGATCAACAGTGATTTATTATCTGTCTACCTGACCCCTAGCTGATGTAATCAATACTTTTATGATCCAGACTGTAAAGTGTCTAAATTGTGTAATGTGCATTTTGTGACATCCTACTCTACCAGTAGCAAAGGCAATTACTCGACAGGCTATTGATAATAACCACTGGCTACAGCAACTCACATGGTAATTTAACATCTTATGTCTCGTTGAATTAATTGATTTCCTTCATTGGCTGTATATATAATTTGCTGTGTTGTGGGTTTTTCCCCCTCTCTCTTAGTGAACACTTACTGCCTTTCCAATGTGCTATAGTAAAAGAAAAAGAATGTGTTAATTGAAGTGTTCGGGTCTCAAAGGGCAAGAAATGGGATATTATTTCATAACACACAAAGATAAATTTACTAAAATAATAATGCTACTTGTGTTTCACACATGAAGCAGTTCCAGGTACTCTGTACCTTACCTATGCTGCAAGTTGAGAACCTGCAAAACACCTTCATGGCAGAGGTATCCATAGCACTTTTCTCCAGGAGGTGGTTAATGGGACTTTGCCAACTGAGGGGGTGGTGGCACACGTGCATCAGGCTAATTGCTAATTGCCCTGAGCTGGAGAGCAGACTGCTGCCAACCTGCTGTTGGTAAGGAGCAGTTCTTGCCAATTGTTGAATTCTACCTCATTTTCTTCATCCCCTACATCTACCTCCACCCCACAAAGCCCCTGTAATGCCACCCTGCCAGGCTTTTTAAATAGCTTTTTCTTTGAGAAAATGATGTTTCCAGAATACATCTTTTTAATTGTTTTCAAAACCACCCAAACCTGATTTTGGGGACTTTTCATCTTCAAAGCAATTTATAGCACGAGCTGATAAATATAATGTTACAGTTAATATATCAAAGCATAGTGTGGTCTGAAACAGAATTGATAGGTCGTCCATCTGCGTCACATGAAAGGAGCTGTTTCCCTGGTTCGGTCTCCTATTTACCTCTTTACCAAACTAAAGGAAATAACTTTGTAGTGAATCTTCAAAGGGATATTAGATTGCTGTCTCCTTTCTCCTTTTCGTAGGGGTTTGGAGTAGTTCTAAAGCATCAGAATCCTGTTGTGTTTGGGAAAGGTTTCACATGCAGACCATAATCTCTGTAGTGTTTCAGCTGTCAGGTCAGCCGTTTTACCAGAGCTACTGTCAGGCTCTTTGGAAACAAATGCCTTTCTGGAAAAAACGGGGGCTATTTTATTGGGTTAACCTGATTAAGTGCAGGTGTTGGCTGAAGAGGCCTCTATTTTTCAATTTCACATAAACTCAGTTCTGTCCCTTTCAACATTTGCTGAACGTTGTTAAAAGAATATTATGTTATGTATGAAAATTAGGGAACGGCAAGGTCACGAAGTAATCAGAGGGAGCAGAGCAGCCGAAAGACCAGCATTTCTCATTCGTGGTTTTGCAGCCCATTAGATGTGTGGCTCTAATCAGTCGCATGAGAAAGCTCTAAAGGCACCTGGTGATTAAAGGCACCTTTTCAAAGGTAGCCTCTAAAAAAATGTACACAGCAATTAGCTTAGTAAATTGGCTTGCTTCCTGAAACATATTAATTCTTTCTGAATTATTTAAACTGACTTCTTTTTAGTTTATAAAGTTAAAGATTTATTGGTGATCTCACACTCTGTGTCCTCAGACTCTGAATTAAGGATAAAATTCCAGACATAAAGCCTGTGATAAAACGTGAACAACTGCCGGCTGTGGACAGCTTTTACAAATGGAGGTAATCTTGTGCTCCCCCTTCAGCCTGGAGGAGCTTGCAGGGACCCACACCCATGTCTCTAAATCTGGTATCTCATGGTCTTGAAATAGGATAAGGAGTTTTGAAACAAAAATACTGGCCACCATCTTCAATTACAATCCTTAAGAAAGCCTCCAATTTTCAGCTACCATAGTCTTTTATTAAACTATTTTAGTGTTAAGGATCATTATAAAAAATTCCATAATCCAGCTTGCAGCCTTTGTTTTGAAGAATAAAAATAAGAGTATAAACAAGGAGGTTCAGTTATAAGCACAAAGCAGATAGGAGAAGTGAGAGCTTGTGAACAAATCCCTGGGAAGCAGATGGAGCTTGTGCTGTTCCTCTTTCTTCTAAAACCTCAGTTCTCAGCAGATCATCTTATGGTCTGTTAACTCCTGCAAATTTGAAGGGCAGATGCTTCTTGGCCCTTCTGAAAACGCAGCGCTGGTAGTGAAGGCGTTGCCATTATAACAGATACTGCCTTATCTCTAGCCAAGTAGTTTGTATTTCTTAGGATCACATTTTTGCTGTGCTAAGGGAGCAAAGCGAAACGGATTTGGTAGCCAGGTATCTTGTCTCGGACTCATTTGTGTTCCTGCTGTTGCCTTATACACATTTCTCCTCTATCTGATGAAAAGTCTTGTACTCATTTTTATTTCCTTATTATGCTGAGAATTAAACTTTGAGAACGGCGGCTGGTTGCATTCACTAGGAATTGAATTCTTTAACTATAAAATTATGTTCTACTTATTCATGAAAATGGATCAATTAAAGTCAAGGGGACTACTCACATGAGTAAATGCTAATTAACAAAACCGATGCTCTAATGAAGAGGACATGATAACATTGCAGATAGATCCTGAATATTAAGCATACTTTGCTCGGCGGCAGCAGAAGTGTTTACTCTATAGTATATAAGCAGTTTATTAAATTTCTGGTTGTAAATAAATGCTTTGGGTTGGCTTTCTAATTGGTAAATGTTCTGTACTTTTCAACTCAAGTGCTGTCTTGAGAAGTTGGGATGCCTACATCCGAAGAGTGCTCTTAAGTCAGTGCCGATACGTAGGTTGTGATACCATCCGACTAAATCACCCTGTGATGTTGCCGTTACAGGCAGGTGGCTTTTCTGCAGCAAGAGTTTAAGATATTTCTTGCCCTACTGGAAAAAAGCCGTCGTTTCTTTCCCTCTGAAAAAAACAAAATTAAAAAAAAACTCAAAAAGCCTAATACTATAAAGAAGGGACATCCATTATCACATGTAAGTCAGTGGGAGACAGTCTTCAGAACAGCCTGGTAGCTGGATTTTCACATTAATTTATTTTCCTGTTCATGGAAATTCTACTTTCATCACCAAGTGAACTTGGTACTAGTTAATTAAATATGAACTATTGATTAATGTATGAAGAACAGTGAAAGCTGTGGCTACAGGACTGGTCTATTTTCAGAGACTTTTCTGTATCTTAACTAATATCTTAATATTTCATAGTTCAGGTCTGAATCAGCAGAAATAAACAACCAGTTTAAGGGAGGTGAGAGGTGGGCCTAGCAACTTTTTTGCCGAAGAGCCATGCAGAAATTGGAAATGAAATGGGGACAAAGCTGGGGAGCACTGAGGTAAGGTTCCCTGGACACGATTCCTGCCCTGATTTACAGATGGACAAATCAGTGGGTGCAGGACAGTTTGCCTCAACCCAACAGATGGGGATGTCCAAGGGGCACCAGGAAAAGCAGGACATGAGGAGGAACTTCTTCACTTTGAGAGTGGCAGAGCACTGGGACAGACTGCCTGGAGAAGTGGTAGAGTCTCAATCTCTGAAGACATTAAAAATCCACCTGGACACATTCCTGTGAAACCTGTTCTAGGAGGACCTGCTTTGGCAGGGGGCTTGGACTAGATGAACTCCAGAGGTCCCTTCCAACCCCATATTATTCTGTGATTCTGTGACATCCAGGGAATAACGCCTTTGACTTCAGTGGGAGTTGGATCAAATGTCTCACATCTCTGCTGGGCCTTTTGGGGCAGAATTGAGATAGATTAAGATAGGTCAGGGAGCAGAACCAAGAGGGGAGAAGATGAGTGCTAACAGAGCTGTGTCTCCTCTACTCTTACTACCTTCCTCTCCTCTGTGCTTCTTCCACCCTCTTCCTTTACACAATTCTCCTGAAATTACTTGAGTGGGAGGCACCCAGCAAGTCTTATTGACTGAACCTTCTTTCTGTGTGCTGCTGACACCACCTAAATCCAGGCTTGTCCTTCTGACAAATAAAAACCATAAAAAAATGTAGTAACATAATGCATTATCAACCAAATCCATATTATCCTGTGGCATGCATGGCTAACACTATATCCAGACATGTTCATCTTTGCAAGCGCGTTCCCAACATGTTCAGAACAGTAAAAAGACAGGGTTCCATTGACTGAAGTTCACCACATACAGGGTTTTCCTAAAGAAGGTCTTTGAGACTGAAGTGACAGACAGATGCCAAAGTGATTTGCTAAGTGAGAGATGAAAAACTGATAGCAAGCAAATGATTAAGTCATTTATGGGATGTGATTTGGCCCAACCATGAAGAATGCACGTCTTTTATAGGTGGGTTGGAGTGTTATCAATCACCCACGACATATGTTATTTGTGCATAATTATATGGCATTGACCCAATAGTCAGTAATAAGGGTTCTGTGTGTGCTTATCACATCTTTTGATCTCACCCTCATCTGTCATTAAGACATAATGTACCAAATGTAGCGTATTTCCGCTCTCTGTGTGGATATAAATTGCTGGTATCTCTGTTCTAATCTCTAACTGCCCTTATACCAATCCACAGAAAGCTAAAATGCTCTCTCCAAGCTCATCCTATTCTAGCGCTCGCAGGAAACGTCAGCTTTTGGTCGAAGAGGACATACCTAGATCTGTGCAGGGATTTCCAAGGTAACATTGTGTTGGCTGGTGTTGGTTTGCGTGGTAGAGCACCTTCTGCGCATGGTCCCTCTCGTAGCTTCCTACATCCAGTCCTTCAGATCTCTGTGAGCCTGAGAGATGAGCAGGTGATTTCAGGGCTGTGATGAACAGCAGAACATTAGCCGGTTGGCGTGGAGGGACCTGCAGTGCTAATTAAGATCTCAGACATGTCTTGGTGACCTTCGTTGTGCTCGTACATGTTGTGTGAAGGGACATGCTCAGGTGGGGGCAGGATGGGGAGGCTGGAGTCTGACGTACTAAATAGTTCATTAAAACAAAATGGCATTGGAATAACTTGGAGAAAAAAAGGATTTGTAAGTGAAGGTACTGAATGAACTAAGGCCATATGGTCTAAGCCACAATCTCCTGAAGTTGAGGTAATCTAGAGGTTTTTGTTATGCTTAAAATTAAATAATTACTAAGTATTGCAGACAGCAATAGGGGTGCCTGTTTTTCCCGTGATGGTGTTCTTTGTGTGTTACAGTAAAGCATCTGTGCCTTTTTTCAAGGAAATCTCAATAGTTGTTGAACTTTTTATGTATTTCACGGCACTTCGGGGGATTAAAATATCAACTTTTTTCACTTGCTGGGAATGCACTGTCTAACAAGTATCCTTTTCAATTTTTCATGATTTTTGCAATAACGTTTATAAAAAAAAAAAGTAAATTAAAATATTTAAATACAACACACTGAAAACATTTGTTCATGCCTGCTGGCCAGGATCCAACTTGTGTAATTAAATCTTGCAGTCTGTTACCTAAATACTTCCCGCAGTTTCTGCTCAGTGCAGGCTCTTGCCTTAGTTTCTGGCCTCAGCGAGTTTCGCTGCTGCTTTGTGCTGCAGCCCAGCTGCCACATTCTATCACAGGGATGGCTGCATTTCTTTGGGAAACATGACTTTCATATATAAATAATTGTTAAAGTGCTTTGGAAACCTCCCTGGGGTGAAGTGCACCATTGAAAAATAATAAGCCTTACAAATACATTATTAATATTCATCCCGTTGTTGATCACATTAAAAACCAGGGACAGGGAGAAGGTTAATCTTAGAGTCCGTGTTGTACCCTGGGACTCAGGCAACCTGGGTATGATACCAAGCTCTGCCCCAACCTCCTCTGTGAGACTGGATAAGGCTTTTATTCCTTTGTGCCTCACCTGCCCCTTTGGACCTCCTTGTTCCATGGCTCATTTAATATTTATTTATATGCCCTTCAGAACAAGAGCTTTTTGTTAGCATGGGTGGCCTGTTCCCTCTCTGTGCCATTGAGGTGGAAGCCGTGAAGACAGGCTGAAATGGGCAACCAGAAAGTTCTGGTGCGTGGGTCCAGGTTTTTGCTACCCTTTTGGTCACTGCCCTTTCTGTTGGTAGCCTTCATAGGTGGACATAGATATTTTTCTGAATTGGAGATGATGAAGTGTTTTTCACTGTTACACGCAAGGGATCACCCAGCAGATGTGCTTGCTCCGTGCTGGTTTCCTGTTGCACGGTGCAGGTGTTTAAGCTCCAGCTTTCTTACCCTTCTTCACCCCACATCTACTTTTTTGGAGTAACCTTGGAAAGCAATTTGTAACGCACGTGAATGTGCAGAGAATACTCAGTGCTGATTCCCATACAGTAGAGCAGTTACTTATAGCTGTCCTTTAGTTTGAGTGAAGTCCTTCACTTTGTGCTTAGTTTAACCAATGTTCCAACTGAATTTGATGTTATCTCTCTTTTATTGATGTGAATTATTTATAGCAGAACTGTTGAATCATCAAAATGTGATTCCTGAGACTATTATTTATGCTAAGATATTAATCCCATGTTCCTATTAAGATTTATCCCTCTGTTCCTCATTCTGGATTCCTGAATTAAATTTAATCATTCCATCTTTCTGTTTTGCAGACTAAATGCAGCCAGGTTTGCACAGTAGAGGTATTGGATTGTGGGTGACTTTGGAGGTTGACCACAAACTGTCTTTCCTGCTTGCCTGTAGGTGTGGACTTGAATTTGTATCACAGCCAAGGGTAGCTCTTGGTTAGCTCCAGGGCTAAAGATAAACCTCAGCTATACCTGGTAGATTTCTGCATGTGTGGATGCAATATTTGGATTAGTCCAGGTAGAAATTCCTCCATTTATTCTCTCCAAAGGTCGGGAGCAGTGGCTATTGCTGGGTTTGTTTCCTGTGTAATTGATTTTAATGTACACAGGGAGGGGAAAAGGGTTTTCCAGATAAGTAGAAGTGCAAAAGCTGCTGACTACCCACTGTGCTCCTTCCCGAGCAAACAGTAATACGAGAGAAGTGATATGGAAGCCACCTCTGGCTCACTGGGATGCTTCTTCCTCAACCGCCTGCTTGTGCCTCTTCTTTCCTCCTCCTGCAGGACAAAGCTTCAGGAGGTGGGTGCGGGTGGCAGTTCCTTCTCTCCACATACAGTTCCGTGGTTATTTTATTTTATAAGTAGCTTCTTGCAAGAATTGTGTTCGCTTTCTCCCTTCTGCTTCTCTCCTGCTCGGCACCAAGGAGGAATGTGTGGTTGGGTCTGGTGTGCAGACACCCATGTGCAGCCTGGAGGCAGCGTCACCAGCGCAGGGGGGTGTCTGAAGACGTGCCTGGGGCAGAAACATGTGCTGAGCCTGTTTTCGGGAAATCCCAGCGGCCAGGAGGAGCTGCAGTGGATGAATGCATTTCAACATTATGGGCCCGTTGCAAAGGCAGGTGCCAGGCTGGTTCTCTGTCTGGTAGCCTGGAGGATTGTGCACCTGCAGGTGAAATGTGGCTGCTTTTCATTTCCTGCATTGCCTTCCCATGAGCGGAGACCAGCAGGAGTGACATGGGTCTGTGATTTCTCTCCCTCGCTTCAGGAAGGAAGGGTAATGAAACACAAGTGAAAACTCGTAATATAAACACATGAATGAGAAGGGTTTGAGGAGATAAATTGTCTTCCCAGGCTCTGCAGGTGGGACTGGATGGCTCAGCACCACTGGGCAGTGTCCCCACCCCAGAGTCCGAGCTGTCCCTGTGCCCTTCCCATTCATCTGCACCATCCTCCTGCGTGTCCCCTGCCCTTGGGACATCAGCTGGCTCCTGCCTTCGGTTACAGCTCTGCCTTTGGCTTTGTGCAGCCACAGCCAGTCGCCACGAGCACTCTTGCAGCTGATTTTAGGACCTTTTATAATAATTACTGTTTTCTTCTAGGCATTTCTGTGTCTTTGTATTCCAGACAAAACCCTCAGCTCTTGCGCTGTTAGTAATGATGTTATGGCAGAGAGATCCCCCCGGCTTTATTAGACTCAGATTTATACAGTGCTTCTGTCTTGAATAATTCAAGACAAACCCAAACCAGGGCTCTGGAGCCATCCGTAACTGTAGGGCAACCCAGGTGTAAAAGTGTGCAGCCATGGTTCTAGTTAATCTCTGGCCTTTATCTGCATATCTGATAAAAAATAAAAATTAAAAAAATAATCCTGATTTAAATACATGACAACTCACTCAAGAATTCTTCCTTTGGACTACACGTTTATTTACAGACAGGGACTTGGAAACCTTTTGGCCTTAGGTACCTACAAGTGGTTCCTCAGGAAAGACACATCCAATGCAGGAGTGTCTTTTGTTTATACATGAACGTCATCAACCCCCCGATGTTTGATTGCCTTTCAGTTGTTCTGAGAACAGAACTTAACCTTCCTCCGGGGTGGCGGGGTTAAACAGCCGCTGGTACCATCCCATGGGGTACCGTAGTGCCAGCCAAGAAAGGGTAGCCCAATCCAAGTCATTCCTAATGATTTAAAGAGGGAAGAATGTCACCCAGAAGGACCGTTTCAGTATTTTAAAATATTTTCTACCATGTTTTCCCGTGAATGATGTGCTGGAGGCACACCCTTCACCTTCAAATCTGTGTTGTGTTTTCAGTGGCAAATGGCTGAGTTCTGCTGTTGGTGTGAGCACAAGTGCTCAGGTGCTGGCATTGCTGTGCTGCCAGATTCCCTGCACTTCCACAAGAAGTGGTCACTTAAATAATGAGGCAGAACACGTGGGCAGTCATATCTGTGCTTTTTGAAGACCGACCTTGACCATTTGGAGCGTGATGCAGGGCTGAGGTTGGATTAGCACTGCGGTTCTCAGTTACACTCACAGAAGGCAGGTTTGGGTTTTCATTTCATTGAGATCCAGGATACGGCTTGTTTGCATTGTCATATGCAAATAAGAATAATATTTAAAACATATACTACTTTACATATTCAAAACACTGTGGAAACATTTGCCATCATTCTCACAACACCCTTGTGAAGTAGGTAAATATTATAGTTATGACTTTAATGCAGTTTTGCACAGGAGATAACATATTGCAGTATTGACGGTGAAAAAGAAGCATCAGACCTCCAAAACCCAGAGTGATGTGACGGGACCTGACACATTTAACGTTGTTTATACTTGTATCTTAGTTCTAGAGCTTTCAGGGATGACTTTTTCAAGTTTTCTTGACAGTGAGGAATACTGAAAAACTCCTTGTTTTTAATGAGCAATGAAACGATGTCCCGTTTCCTGACTTCCAGGCAGGGGCAGTTGTACCCTGGAGTTGGTGACAATGCCATTGTCATTGAATGTGGTAGGATTTGTGTAACATTCATGTCTCCTGCGTGGAGTTGACAAATTTCAGGGACTAGTAGTGATGAAAATACCAGGCTTCATGATTTGCCATAGATTAATGAAAGAATTCTATTAAAACCATGTGCAGTTACTCAAAAGAAAAATTTCTGGGAAAAATAAATAAGTGGTTGTCATCCTACATGGTGCAGTGGCATTTGTGAGCCTGTCACTGGCCGCTGGCTACCTCCTGCTCCTCTCTCATGTCGATCTGGGCGTTGGGCACATTGTGTGAGGGGGTTGCAACCACATCTCCAGCGGTTCTTTATGTCTCTGTAGCTGACATGCCTGTCAATGTAAACATGTTTTCAGGGGGAGAGGATGAGTACTATGGGAATTAACGTACCAGTTGAGGTGGATTTCCGTTTACAAACATGCAATACACAGTGTGATCTGGTGTTTGCATCCCTACGAAGGCATCTGGTGGTTGGCGTGGTGGCTCTTGAACTCTCTGCAACTGCTTCTCTGCTTGAGCTACTCTCTGCCAGGTGTCCTCATTGTTACTGAAGGAAAGACAACTTCCTTGTAGAAAATTACCCTGAGATTCTTGCCAAAAGATGGGGATTTTGATAGTGTTACCCTTGCATTCCTCTAACTGGATTTCCATTTCTGCAAGGAAGGAATAAATGAAACAACAATTGGTCAATTTATCCACCGCTGTCGGGAAGTGAGTGACCACAGAAGGAAACCAGACATCCTGTAATCTGTGGTCCACAGGAACCCTTTATTAGAGAGAAAAAGGACGATACTTACCCGTGATGCTACTCTCCGGTATTTATAGGGATTTGAGTGCATATATCTAGTCATCGGTACTAATGAGCTTATCGGAGTCTTTCTACGGTTTTTCAGATCAAGTAGACAGAGCTTACCCAGGCTGTTCTTGAGGCAGCTTATTTTTCTTTTTTTTTTTTTTAAATAGATGATTATATTTCTCTCTCTAAGGTATTTACGTGATCTCCAATACTGAGTACTGATCTGTACATCTCCAGAAATATAGATGGCACAGGGAGGAAATTACTGATTGGAAGAGCAGGGAATTGAGACCTGCTCTGGTATCCTGAATCCTAAGCAAGTATCCAGCCTACTGCAGTTATTGCTGCCTCGTAATATTCATGTGGCTTTATTCGGAGGCAGATGGGCCTTCCCTCCTGTGCAACACTCTAAAAGTAATTTAAGCTTATGAAACAAAACAAGTATTCCACAATTATTAAAGGGGTTATAATTTCCTTTTTGTAATTCCTCCCATCATAGGGAAGGATTTCAGCAGCTCTGCAGAATTGCAGCAATTCGAAGGATGCCACATGCTTAATATCAGGTTTAGCAGACTTAATTGTTTACTTCTCTAATACCTATCCGATTCCGTAAATGCGAGGTGTACATTTCTACAGATTGTGTTCATCACTAAGATAAGTAAATGAAAAAAACTGTCTTATACCATAAGGTCTGTCAGCTCCATCTACAGCAGAGAATGTAATTATGCCCGTATCATTGATCAGGGGCCTCCTCCCGTCGCCGCAGTCTGTATAGCATCAGGATTTAGCATTGCAACTGTATTTAAGTAACTGATGTATTAGCCAAAGGAAGCCATGCAGTAACTGGATTGCCATTCTACTTTTAGCTCAGCACGCCTGTTGAATAAGGGCCAAACTCACTCATTTCCTGGCGTTTCCTTTATTGTAGGCTGAGGAGTGGCGAATATCTGTGTGCAGTTGGAGGTTTCTAGTATTTCACTTCGATGCATTCTCTGTTCCCTGTTGTCTCGTACCGACTGTCAACCATTTGTATTTCTGGGTTGGAACTAATCAGACCCATCTGGTCTTGCTGACAGTGCGAGCCAGGAGAATAGCTCCGTATCATGATACAAGATCCTGGAACTCGGGACACGGAGAAATTCACTGCCTCACCTAGTCCTAGTTTTTAATGAACTGAATAGTGCCATAGTGCAGCTCATTTTCTCCTTTGTTTTTTTTAATCAAAGAAAGCAATTATCTGTCAGAGCGCAAATACATAAATGCTAAGCAATCCATAGATTAAAACATTTTCTCCTTGCTTAACCTGTAAGTAGTTCTTTGCAGTCCTACTGAATGGAGAATTTTGTGCTGGAATGAGTCTTTCAGCCACAGAATAAATTAGAAACCAGACAAAGAATAGTGATTGTCTGTTCAGTGTTTCTTAATACCAGCTCATAAGTGCGGGCTGGTGGTGTAAGAGCTCCTGTTGTCTACCCTGCCTGGGAAGAGCATCCACGCAGCTCCTGCCTTTCTAAAAGAATGCCAAATCAAAGGCGATGCGAGGCACTAATGCTGCATATTCTATGAAGTGTGTGTACCTGAGAGTATTTGAATTATGTGTTCGTTGTACGTTAGGGAGAGAATTCAAGGCAAATCAAAGTTTGTATTGATTTTGGGACCGGGGGAGGGGTTGGGGAGGATTATCTGAATAATTCTATTATTCACCTTTCTCTTGGAAAATTAAAGTGGATAGTGCAAAGAGCACTACTGAGAGAGATAAATGAGCTGCTTCATTTCAGAATGAACTCTCATCTCAGAAAACTGTTGATATTATGTGCCTAAATTTCTTATGTACTTAGTAGAGTTATCTGCATAAAATATCCTTTAAATTCAAGAATGACTTCTGTCAGCCCTGTAATGGTATCAGGGGATGATTGTGCTCCCCTTTGATTTCCGTGGGTGTACACAAATACTCCAATTGTGTAAGATTATTAAATGGCAAAGGGTGCATTTTGCGATTATTTAGGACAGATTCCATTTCAGTGGCTCCAAACCTTGCAACCTTGTTCAGTGCAGTGAAATACAGCTGTGAGATGAGGAGAGACGTCGTTGTCCTTTGAGTGAATGTGCAGAACAGGAAGGGGGTCTGTAACTGAACTTCTGCCAGCACCTTTGCCAAAGGGGTATCAGAGGTATCACAATTTGCTGTCGCCAGTAACATGCCTTCTCCCAGATGAGGGGCAGAAATGCTGCTGGAGACGTGCTGGAGGACTTGGGGACTGCACTTAAAAATACAGGAGCCAGATCACAGCTTTGCAGGATCTAGAGATGCATTTGTGTCCCTGTTCCATCGTGGTTCTGCCATGCAGGTTAGAAGTAGTTTTAGTGCCAGTGGATTTAGTGTGACAACTTCAGCACTTTCTACTGATAAGCTTGAAAACAGAGAAAATGGAAAAGTCCAAAAATTCAGTTGCTAACAGACAGAAAAGCTAACCTGACTGCAAAGGGGAAGGAGAGGCAGAAGAAGCAGGGGCTGAAACTAGACAGAAACCTCACGATATGGTAAATGAGGGAGAGCACAGTTTGCTAATCTGGCATGGAAATAAGAAACAAGAGCACCCGTCACAGCTACAGAACTACCTTACAAGGAATTTCTCATCCCTTCTGCTCCTACCCCAAAATCTGTTAGGGCATGTGAAGAATATTTGTTCAAGCTGTAGGAAGGGGTGAAGAGAAGGTGTTATATGGGTGAACAACAGCACTGGTGGAAACAGGGCGCTGAAGGAAGAACTAAGGGTTTTGCAAAAGCTTTTTGGCGAGAACGCGTCTCTAAAGATTTTCTGTGGATGTGAATATCCCATTTTCTTCGTCCTAGAGAGCAAAAGGTACTGGGAAAACAACCACAAACTACTTTTCACCATCTCATGGGATTTTCCCTGTTTTTGAGCCCTGTCTCAAATAAGCTCCTACTCAAGTCAATAGAAATTTGCTTTAGTCCTAACACTATAAAAACCGAGTAAGCACTTTGAGATTTGCCCCATTGATTTTGCCAAGTTTTGGTTGGGTGAGAACTTAATAAAGATTTTGGATTGTGAAGATAAAGAACTGACTTTTGACATCCTGATTCAATTTCTAGCCAGTCGTTTTACGGATTAACTCCCATTGAGTTCAGCAGGAGCGTGGCAGTGCAAGGGCTGAGTCAGGATCCAGCCCTCGGTCCGCTGCCAGGAGTCGATGCCTGCGTCCTTTCATCTGCCCATCGAGCGAGGATTTCACAACTTCAGGGAAGAAACAGCCACTGTTTCTGTGAGGAGTTCGATCGCGGGGCAGGGGTCGTGCTGACTCCAGGCTGCAGAAAGCGAAAAGGTGCCAAAGCAAAGGGAGGGATGAGGAGGACGTTTGGTCCCTAGCGGAGAAAGGGTATTTTGTGGGCCACGGGGCAACCCACGTGTCTCAGCAGAGGAGAGCAGCAGAGGATTTGCTGCAGGTCCAAGAACGATGGTTAGCCGTGCTGGATTGCATCCCAAGGTGTAGAAGGAACAGGGGTATGTGGGGGATGTGCCTGTGGTGGTACAAAGTACCAGGGAGGTCAGTTGAGTGCCTTCCCATGGTGGGGAGTTGAGAACCTTCCCGTGGTGGGGAGCATTCACCCTACTGATCTGCACCCCCTGCTGCAAAAATGCCTCCATGTCTGGAGACCAGTGGGCTGTGAACTCTCATCTCTCTGTGTACAGTCAAACTAAGCATTGCTGCAGCCTCGAAGGCATTCAGGAGCCCGGCGTTTTCTTACATATTCTTGGAGGCTGCCTGTCTGAGTGGTCTCTGTGGTGGGGGTGGTTGGTGTCCGTGGATGCGGGTGGGACAGCTGGATGCTATGGTCCTTTGGCGGAGACCTTGTCTCTGTGCTGGGCAGAGGTAGTACCTCCCCCCAGCATTGCTCCCACACCCCTGTGTGCCACAAGATTGATGCTTCACAAGTCCTGTCAGCCTTCTCCAAGATGGAGAGCGGCAAGGAGGCGTCCGCTCGTGCTGTAAATATCCCTTCTTCCTTCAAAGGCAAAAGCCAGACTGCTTTCATATGGCTTCCAGAGTGGCTGTCATCATTATTCTTCCTTCTCTTTTGTTTCATGTCTTTTTTAAATCACTTCTGTCTAACCCTTTGAGCACATTCTTGATGTATCCAGGATATTTCTGGGAAGAAGACCACGTCAGTTTGGGGGGATATTATGAGCATTGGTACAAGCTCTCATATATAGGAAATCCATTTCAGAATGGTAGAAGATCTCTAAATTTGAGTGAGGGGTGCTTTTTTTTAAAAAGCAACACTGCTTGGCTTGTGGTAGAGACTGATAAACCAACGATTTTGTTCAGAAACACAAATTTTATTTTTTGAGTTACATAAGCGCGACGTAGTCTCTTAAACATTTTAAATCAATTTTCTTTGCGCTCTAGAATTCCAAAACCACAAAATGAATTTCTTTCAAGTTTCTTGTATGCCAGGGTTCAGCCCAGAGGGATTTTTTTTGTGTGTGTGTGGTTTAGAAATAGGGTTTTGTAATGAAAAGCCTGACAGATCCTTTCCTATACTGTCACTAGGTACAATACACTAATGTATAGTATGAGATTAACTCGTATTTTAATGAAGTGTCTTGAACAGAATAAAGGGAGCATTTAAAAAAAGTATTAGTTAAAAATCTCTGTTAGTTTGGTTTGTCCTGGTGTTAAAAGAATATGCCTCCATTTGCTTCTGTGGTTCATCAAGTGAGAGTAGCAAAACTGTGACCTTTCAAATGGCTAAATATTTCACTACTCTATTCCTTAACAAAAGTTGATTCCTTTAGAAAATGTGGCCCCTCCATTAGCTTCTCAGCATAATAATGCTGAATTCCTTTGTGTAATGTATCCCTTCTTCCCAATTTCTTCCTAAAAAGAAAAAAAAAAAAAAAAAAAAAAAGAAAAGGATGGCATGGCCTTTCTTCCTGCCTGTTCTAAACCCTGGCAGCTTTGGGCACTGCCCCTCCGCAGGCCTGGCCTTTCAGAACCTGGGGGAGGCCCTGGTGCATCCTGCTCACGTGTTCTAGTAATGCAGTCTAGTTTCTGCACTAGCACACACAGGCGTGTGTGTATAGATATATATTCATACATACATGTGTCTTTATTTATGTACCTTTGTAGTGTATGTCTGAAGTATCCAGTACTGGCCATTGGCAAAGAGAAGATGCGATTCGTGGCAGGACCTTCAATCTGATGCAGTGCGTTAAATCTTACGGGACATTAAGCTTGATAAGATTTGTGAAAGCCCTGATTACTTAGGTAAGAAAGATGGCCAGAGTTGGATTAGTAAAGACTATAAACCTTCATTCTTGGAGCAAGCTCTAATTAAGGGAGTAATGAGCAACATCCTTGTGCAGATAATATCTTCTGTTGCTGAGAGCTGGGAAGTTGTTAGATGGGCTCTGCTGCTGGGGAGGAGGTTCTAGACCATTGGCCTCATCTCAAATGGCAATTTTTGTCTTAGAGTTCACATGATGCACTCAAATACAAACTGCATTAACATTAGCTCAGAATAACTTCACACAGAGTTATTTCAGCTTTACCAAAACCAGAATCTAGTCCACGCTCGGTGGAACAGGAGCACAGGAGCAAAATACTGTATAACCATACCCTTTGTGTCACAGATACCCTGCTGCCATTGGGCACAAAAGTGATTAAATGTGCACTGAAGTGATAAAAATTTATATTTTTATGGGTGCTGTAAAAAGCAGAGGCCTTTTTGCGTGTTTCTGCTAGGATGGTTGTACACCATGGATGTCTGATCCCTGTTGCACATCCACGTTGACTTTGAAAGTGGAAGCTATATTATTATGTAATCTTACCTTGAAGGCAAATATTAGCTAATTTAACCAGATATAATCTACCCCCAAATGTCTACACTGCTCACCCTTGAAGCAGTGCTTTAAAAAGGTTTCTTAAAATAAGCACAAGTCTTGTATATTTAGCTCACAGTGGAGTAACTAGTATTTAACCTGAGTGTTGGTTTCCCTGTGCCATGCACAGCTGATTTACTGAAGTTGGACAAAGTAATTCCCATCAGCATTGATTGAGAATGTCCAGGTTTTGCCTTTCAATTAATTATGAAACAATCTGTTGTCAGCATTCCCAGCAGATAGTGAGACTTTGCTGTTCTGAGTTAATGTGGACAAATGTGGATGTACTGAGACTCTGGGAAGAAAGACTGTAATGAAATTCAGCCTGAACTGAACTGGAGAGGAAGGGCAGAGAGGAGGGGAAAAGAACAAGCACATTGAGATCCTGCACAAATCGAGGGGGGCTGATGAAGCATTAGATTCAAGCGGACAGTGTGGTGTTGGCCTCGGGGGGACTTGGCATGAGGAGTGAGTAACGCAACGTGTCTCAGAGAGCAAAGTCCATCTGAGCCCCATGCATGAGTGGGGCTGGGGAGGACGGGAGACTTGGGTCTTTTTAGTCTGGAGAAAACTGAGGGGGGATCTGATCAACGCCTATACATATGTAAAGGCTGGGTATCAGGAGGATGGGGCCAGTCTTTTTTCAGTTGTGCTCAGTGAGAGAACAAGAGGTGGGCATGAATTTGACCATAAGAAGTTCCATCTAAACATGAGGAGGAACTTCTTCACTTTGAGGGTGGCAGAGCCCTGGCAGAGGCTGCCCAGAGAGGTGGGGGAGTCTCCATTTCTGGAGACATTCCAGCCCAGCCTGGACACGTTCCTGTGGGACCTGCTCTGGGTGACCCTGCTCTGGCAGGGGGTTGCACTGGATGATCTCCAGAGGTCCCTTCCAGCCTCATAGCATTCTGTGATTCTGTGAACAGAGAAACGAGAGATGCTTCCCTCAGCTCTCACCGAGATACCAGTAGATGTGCACGTTCAGCACCTTCCAGGTGCTCATCTGCGATAAGGGCATAATAGCAGCAACAAAAACTTTAAAACCAGATAATGCTGGTGTCACTCCATCATCATCATATCTCTTCCATTAGTGTTTGTTTCCAGCTACTCCTCCCTCGGGTGCATCGAGGAATGTTGTACGAATGCAGATGAGTGACAGGATCTGTTGGTGGGGATGGCTGATGGGCTTACATGTGTGTGACCCAGAAGGGTGCTGTGTTTCAGGCAGGCAGACTGGTCTCTTCAGCGCACGTGTGGGTACATCCCTCCCTGGCCGTAGTTACGCAGGTGAGTGGACACGCCGTGTGTCCATCTGTCTGTCCAGAGGGATTCAGTTCCCCAAGGATGCAGGCAGGTGGGATTTGTGAAATGCCAAAACCAAGTGGCTCCCTGGCACCTGGGGAAATGAGTCCGAGCGGGTACATAATGCACTTGGTACAGGGCCTGGGGCTGAGGCTTTGCACCAGCAAAGTGCTCTTTGAAAGTCTGACCCCCCCCAAAATCACCTAAAGTAGGACTTACCTGCTGATAGGAAATTCTGAAGATTTAGGCTGCACGATGTGCACCTGACACAGACACTGCCTGAGTTTGCTTTTGGATATTTTTCCCTCAGTAACTTTAGAAGTCATTTTCTTTCTGTGTTTTTAATGCCACAGGGTTTGTGGTTTGTGCCTGCTGAGAAATTAGCAGAAAGCCATGCAGTCCATCCATCATTGTTGGTGTTTTTGTTGGGTTTTTTCCTCCTCACATTGTATATTGAAACCCATAATTAAGACTAATCTTTTAAATGCCTTTGTAGAAGAGGAACACAGCAGGCACGGAATGGACTTTTTATTAAAATTAACAAAAGAAATGAAATTTGTACATAACATATAATTGTTGAACATAGACTTCATAATTAAAATTACTTCTGTAAGCCTGTTCTTAGGGATATTGAGTAAATAAAACTGCTGTTTCCTGGTAGATCGATATTTCTGTCCACAACAAAAATTTACAATTTAGGATAAACAGTTCTTCCACTGTAGGCTATGAAATTCAGTGGAATATGTCCAGCCTGTTAACAGCAACAAAAATAATTCAAAATCCCCAGCAGTTGTTGAAAATTTTATATTTGTAGTTAAATCTGGGCAGAAGAAATTCTCAAGTAGAGGATACTGGTCACATCCTAAGGTGGGTTAGTGGCGGTGCTGTGTGCAGTGGCCACCTTTGGGGACTTTGATACCCCCTCTCTCTAAGCACATGCTTATCTGCTGTCCTGAGTCTGCCCAGTGACCTGTGCTGAATGAGTGCGAGCACGTGCCAGTGCATTTTATACCCGTGAAAATGACGCTATTTACAGCTGTCAAGGGAATGGTGCTAGAAATAAGCATTGATTCTGGTTTTTCTTGCCTCTCCAATTTAGCATTCAACAGTCCGGTTTTTCATAACCCATAATACTGCTGTGGGTTCTTAGTGGTATTGATCATTCCAGATTATGTTTTAATATTCTGAATGAATTAAAAAATATTTTTATCCCTCTTTTGTCTGTACTTAAAAATCAACTCCAGATTTTAATCTCCTTAAGAAGACATGAATGTTCAGAACAGGGACTGGGTGATTTCTCTCTTGGGTGGTGCAAGTTGATTATCTTGCTGATTGCCATTTCTCCCTGTTAAATGGTTTTAGGGACTACCTAGGCACTGGAATGTCTCAGATGCAGCTTTTTAGCAGATGATGAATGCCTTTTTATAACATGCCTTTCGTAGGGGCTTAGACAGTCTGGAAGGATTCACAGTAATACCTCAAGATTACTCTGAGCACACAAACACCATCGCAGACCAGCTTATGATTATTCATCTTCCATGAAGGGTGTGTGGCCGCGGAGAGTGAGGTTGTGCCGTGATTCACTGGGGTCATTTAGCATCAAACACGGCCGAGACCTCTGAGTGTATAATGTCAAGGCCGTGCTGCTCCTGTGATCAAAGATCACATTTTTAACTCCACGGTTGGCCGTCAGGTGTCAATTTTTCCCTTTTCCTCTTCACAGTCTCTTCATTATTTTTTTTTTTCCCCTCTGAACCTTCCATGATTATACTAGTTTACAATGAGCTTCATTTTGGAATGGAAAAGCTGATGCTGACAGAGGGGCAGCTTGATGAGGACCGATTGCTCTAAGCGATCTTATTAAGGTTGTGGTCGTTGCAGGGAAGTGACTTTAACCCCCCAGATAGGTGTAATGGAGCTGCAACCTGGAAAATTGCTTTCTTGAGGTGTGCTGCTGCCATTCTTTTTGCTCAATGACGTGGCTTTGGAAAATGCAGGGATGTTCAGGACACTCTGCAGAACTTCTGACACAGGGTTTCCATTTGGGAAAGCTTGGAAATGTTTGACAGACCCTTCTGATGGCATCAAGCCCTTTCGACAGCCTGGCCCTGGAGCTAAGGGCTGGCACAAATGGTGTCTTGGGTAGAGATGACCCTGCCCCTGTTTCAAAATCTTCCTGAAAGGGTGAAAAGGAAAAGGAAGAAATATGTCCAATAATTGCAGCCATAATAACTAAATGGCTAAAATTAAGGGCATTGTTGGCATCCCATCTGGGTTGGCCCGTTGAGGACCATGATTTGGAGGTCAAGTCTCAAGAGTGATCTCGCAGAGCCCCTCCAGGCCAATTGCTGCAGACTGGGTCTAGGTCAGGCAAAGATCCAGTTGTGAGGGCATCTCACCGCTGCCTTCTACAGCATTTACAGTAGAGTACCCTTGTTCTGCTGGGTTAAAGCCATGGAGTTAGTGAAGTTGCAATTATTGCTTTACAGCACTTGTCATCTCTTGAAGAATAAATATGTGAAATGGAACTTTTTGCTTGAGTGTCTCTTTTATCTTCCTGGAGAGAATATCTGCCATGGCATTTACTTGTTCTGCAGTATTGTCTGGGAAGCTTTTCCTTTCTTCTGTATTCTTGATATTTTCTCCTCTCTGCTAAAAAAACCCAACAAAATGCAAGCAAACAAAAAAGAAGGCGTCTCAGCCCTGACCTCCTTCCCCTGCCAACACATTGAAAGGCTTTAATGAAAATAACTTTTGGCAGCTGTGTTTGAGTGACCAACGTGGAATGGGATGTGACATCGGAGCATAAACAAAATGTAGAGATGTATGCAGGACGCAGTACTACAGCTGGAATAAAAGATTCAGATGCCTCTTCTTTTTGACACATTGCATCGTAAGGTCACAAACGGAGCTGAAGACACAACTTGAGGAATGAAAATGTCCAGGTTGATGTAAACCGGTTTTAACCCCCTCAGTATTTCAAGATAAATAGCGTTAACTTGGAGGAGGCACATTCTCACTTTCCATTCAGCCTCTCTGCTTCCTGTAGAGCAGTTTAAATCTTAGAGGCCTGAGCCAGCCACAAATTAGGGAATAATGGTGATATCAGCAAGGTTGTTTCATGGTGCTGATCTCTTAAAATTAAAGGAACTCTCGGTGAGTAACCAGCAGCTTGCCTTTTCTTTTTTTTTTTTTTTTTTTTTTTTTGCCAGCTTTTCATTGTATTCATTTTAAAATTCCTCAGTGAAAATTGGCATGGTAAGATCAAAATCAGTGCTGTGAAAAAAGCAAGTTTTTACAGTTCAGTCCTTTTTTTTTTTGTCTTGTACCTGGTAAGAAAAGATGTCATTAGGAGGACTGGCAATTTTCACCTCAAATGAAATGTCAGATCTAATATTTCATATGCGTATCTGTGTCTTTGTTAAGGTCTCATTATCTCGTGAACATGTGGACCAAGTCCAAAAGAATTATATCTTTAATATTTGTCTATCAGTCTTCTGTCCTTTCTGCCTCTAACAGAGCTGAGACAGGGAGGGTTTGTTAGTGCAGGGGTTACTTCATTAGTTTGATTCGGCATGTCTTGGATTCACAGTGCTTTCAAGAGACATCAGGAAATAAATTCAGAATGTGTTATGAGGATGCCCACAGAGCAAATAACATGGGCAAATTACCTCGCTGCTAAAGGGAAAATAAAAATCACATATCTGCTGCAGACAATATGACAAAATAGAGCAGAATGCAGGGGGGAAATCTCCTGTAAATACTGTGCATTCATATTCATGTGTTTTACATTAAAGCAGTAGAACCCATATAAAACTGCACTTATTAAAATAAAACGCGTCTAAGAAACAAAACAAATAGCCAAGTGCTGTGGAGGCAAACTGAAGCCTTAAGAGGACTGCGTCCTAAAAGAATAATCTCTTTATGTAACTTAGAGTGGCTTTTAATTACTTCCCAGCTCCAGCGAGCTGAGCGGGGGTGAACTTGGTAATATAGGGCCCCATTTAAGTTTTAAGCGTTAGGCGTTTGGCAGCACCAGTGTTTTAAGTAACCTTTTTAAGCACTTTAGTGAATTTTACTACATGTAAGTAATTTGGAAGTTCTCCTACGCACTGGTAGCTGTTTGGAAGATGGATCCATATGGATTAGCATTGTATGGAGCGGGTATTAGCCTGGACAGAGCAGCTCCCAAAGTCAGTTGGTTTGGATAACGTGTGTGTGTGTGTGGTTTGAAAGGAATTCATGAAATCGTCACTTCTGGAAGGATGGATTTGGGGTATCCATGGCGTAGATAAACCGCCATGGAATTTGAAGTTTGAGAAATGCTATCCTGTAATGACGAGAGTGTAGTGTTTTATTACGGGTCTGGCAAATTCAAAGCGTAATGAGGTTTATAGAGATGTTACTGTTGACTTCAGCAGCAGCAAGATTGGGTCTTCAGAAGTTTGTGTGGGAATAATCTCTGTGGATAGCTCATTTACAAACATGAGTGGATCACTTAGACTCAGGGGGCACGGTTATTATTCACATATAAGTGATTAATATTCAAGCATAAAGGAATTTATTCCTCTTGTTTGCCATACAGGAATTGACCTTTTTCCCACCCAAACAACCCCCTTCCCACATGTCCTGGCAGGAGGTCCCCGTGGGGTGCAGCAGGTTTGGGGGGGCTTCGCCTTGCAAAGGGGAGGGTTTGTGACAGGATGCAACCGGTCCATTTAGACCAATTAGACATGTTATTTCCTGCCTAAACAGATTCATTTGAGGAGTTTGGAATGCAAATTAGGTACGGGCCTTATTAATTATATATGAGTAAACACACAATTCTAGCTGAAATTGTGTTCCTGGTCCTTTAGTTATTTTGTGGTTGAAATAAACTCCAAACCAAAGTAGGATATCATTAGCTCTAGCAAGGTTGCCTCTTCCTATTGCAAACATTAAGCAGTCATCTATTAGAAAGCATTTGTTTAAATATTCTATTAAAACTAGGCTTCATTGTACTGTAAATAATGTTAAAATTGACAGAAAATGGAAAGTGTTTAACTACATGCAAATTAGGAAAGATGGCATTCGGGGCAAAAATTTCATTTGGGGCCTTGCTTTGGAAAGGAGCATTTATATATATATATATGTATCTCTTAAGTGACAAAATCTCAGGAGGATGAACATCAGGCATCCCAACTGCTTGGTGTTTTTAAAAAGCTCTCTGAAGGCTTGATTCCTGAGAATTCAAATGTTAAAATACTGCACTCATTAGTGTAGGGATTAGTTATGTGTAGAGCTGGCATGTATACACATCCTGTAGTTAGGTTTTATTTGATCTCCCATATATTTGGTGAAGGTTGTGTGAGGAAAAGAGACATCTCAGAAAACGCTCCGCTCACCCCGCGGTTGCTCCTCTGAGGGTGCTGACGGGGCTTTTCCCCAGCTCCCTTGGTGGGACCCGGAGGGTGTGCAGGGGAGAAGGGAGGAACCAGGAATTCCTCTGCAGTGCAGTCCCCAGCATCTCTGTGTTGGGGTGGCTGCCACCCACCTCGGGGGAACGTCTCTCATTTGCTTTTGTGCGGGGAATATTCCTAGGGGAGGCTTTGCTGAAGGGACGGAGGGTTTTGCTGCCGGCGTGAGGACGGGCTGTTCCACTGAAAGCCAGGGGCTGTGCTGTATTTTTGCTTCTGTCTTCCATGCTTTGGGTGCCTATAAACCCCTTCCCATAAGTCTGCCATTCTGCTTTATTTTTCTGCTTTATATAAGGAGGTGAAAAAAAAAAGTCAGTGTTTACCCGGGCTCAGAATGTTTACCAGTGCCTCAACACTGCCTCCACATGTGCTGAAAACTGCTTATTTGCAAACCCTCACTTTGCAGGTGAAAAAAAAAACCAACCTGCTAACTTTTTGACATTTTTGGAAATCCCTTAAATAGCCTCACACCTACATGCCCCAGAATTTTCTCCTGGATTAGTTGAAAACCTGGTTTCCGCCGCTGTTTATGCTTATTTTGGGGTTCCTGCATAGGTGGGTGTTAGTGCAAGTGCAAACACGGGTGCGGGTGTGTGCACGCTGGTGCCGAAGAGTAAAAATTCATCCTTTCTTCAGGATAAACTCTTTCCTCTCCTGCAGACCGCATTTGAATTTATTACAAAAAGTAATGGGACTTGGCACTTCTGGAAGCCAGTACACACCGCCTACTTGGGTTTTTGTTATAGTGTGAGGGAGACATTAGCAAAATCATATTTCATGAGGTGAAGAAGAACCTGTGACATCCTGACACCCACATACCAGGAGGAAAAAAAAATGTTAGGCTAGATCTGTAATTTTACCCTCCTAAAATAAAATAAAAAAAAGAAAGGAAGGGGGGAAAAAAAGCCCTCCACCACCCTCCTCTCCAGTGCATTTTGTGTTTTTCTATTCAGTGTGATTGGGGGAGAGATTTATCTTTTGTCCTATCTGGTGGCAACGTCCCATTGACATAAGTGGTATCAGAATGTGGCCCTTGACTTAGGGCATCCACATTTCCATAAGTTGTATGTGGGAAGAATGTGCCTTATTGTATAATAATCACAGACTCTCTATGCAGATGTAACATTGTCATTCTTGCAGGCATATCTTTTGTTCTCTAATACACAGTGGAATGGGAGATATAATTTAATGTGAATTACCTACAAATTGTATACGGTGCCAGTAAGTAGCTCTTTGCAGTACCTGGTATGAATTTTCTCTCTCTGACAAACTGCACAATGTGTCTTCTCTGAAATTTAAAAAAAAGTAAAAAAAATCTGATGCAGTATAATACAGTTAAATTGTGAGGTGGCAAAATGCATTAGACAATTTCCCTGTCTGTCTAGCTATGTTTCTTCCTCCTTCCCTGCATTCATACATATGTATATGCCGCTGATGTTAATTTGACGTAATAAGTAAATAGACACCTGAGTATCTTTTAAAATTTGGGTACAAATGCCCCTAAATGGAGAAGAGCCATCTGCAAGTGTGATTGCTGTCAGGTCACGGGTGTGTGGGTCTTGGCAAAGGGAACGTTTGCCCCTGAATGCAGAGGAGCTGACCCCTCAGCGCACACTGCAACGCCGGTGTGGAAGGATTGAAGCCCTTAAAACTGAAACACTAGTTCCCTACGAAGATTCAGGTTATTTTCCATTAAAGCATATAGTAAAGTTGTAAATGTTGGGAATCAGGGTGAAAGACCAGACTTCAAAGTAGTCACACACATCGTCTCGTCCCTGCTGCCCTATAGAAGAGTTACTGGAGCTGGAGGTGCTGGTGTCGCAGGTACTCGCCAGCTGCAGAACGGCTTCCGATGCTGCTGCTTCCCTCGGGGCTGCCTCCCACGAAGGGCTGGTGCCCCCGTAGCTGCGGATTGTCCTGGACTCCATCCTGGAGCCACCAGGAGCAAGAGCTGGGTCTCTGTCCTGGTGGTTGGACAGGGACTGGAGACTGGGGAGGACGCAGAGCTGAGTCGCTGTGGATGCTCTACCCCTTCCATCTGGTGCACAAACGGGGAAAGGTTAATGCTGGTCCCTGGGGTCTCTGCTCCTGTGCATCATGAAACGTGCAGCCACGGCGTTGGGAAGTTGGGAGTTCAAATGGCTGTGTCTAAAGGCCGGGTTCAGCAGTCCCAGAGCATCCTGTAGCTGTGTGACCAGTGGCTGTGCTGAAGAAGTCAGTCTGGAGGGGCTAAAATCCGTGTCACGGTGCTGAGGTGCAGGAACTGCGTTCCCAGCCAGGGCAGGAGGAGGGGAGTTCCTGGGACCATCAAACCCTCCCTGACAAAGGGAGGGAACAAAGCAGAGATTTTCAAATCATTACTCGTCAAATCTGAAACGAATTTCATGGACCAAGGAAGAGCCTTCGGGGCTTTTTCTGAATTTCTGAGGCGAGCTGTAAACAATGACAGTGTTAAGAACTGAAAAAAGGTCACAATAATATTTTATAATAGCAAGTGGTAGGTAGCCTAAATGCAAGGGTGGGAGCCAGCTCTCCCCATAAATAATACATACAAACAGAAAACTGGGGGAGACAAGAGGTCTGTGTTATCCCCACTAACATGCAGCAGTATCATTTTAATGGAAAAACATACATATAGAAAGTACAGAAAACGCTGAATACTTTTTCAAGCTGCTCTTGAGAAACTCAGTGTCTTTGTATAAAGATGGGAATGACAGCTCAGAGTACATTAAAGTGAATAGAGTTCCCAAGTCATTCAGTAGTGACAGAAATTCACTTAATCTCACTTTGATATAAGGCAATTTATTTTTTCTTTCCATCCCCCCAGAATGACTGTCTGGGAACGTCTGGGAGCTCTTGCTCTCTCTGCCTCCCTCCCCTGCCCGGGGGGTGTTTGTGTGTGCACACACACCGTTGCTGACACTCGGGGTGCTGAGAAACATTGCAGTTGATTTCACTCGTACTCCTCAAATTTACACATTTAAAATAACTTTCAAAAATAATGCAAACAGACTGTTATGAAAGGCCCACGTTTATAATTCCCCAAACCAAAATAGGAAGAAGATGAAGGCACACTCTCAGTTCCTTAATTTTATTAAGTCGCTGATAGAGTCACGGAGTGGTTTGGGTTAGAATGGACCTTTAAAGACGTGGTCAGGGCCACCTTTCACTAGAGCAGGTTCCTCAAAGCCCCGTCCAGCCTGGCCTTGAGCACTGACTGCTGGTAGAAGCTGCTGATAGAAACACGACGTGGTTTGTGGTTGAAGTGGGTGCTCAGAATGGTTGTGGAGCCTGACAGAGAGCATGAGCCCTAAAAATCTTTGGCTTCTAGCTACCGGACCAGGAAAACTGCAAGAAGAGTGGACGTTTTACACCTTCTTCATAATTTTTTCAACCACACAAAGAGATGTGGGACCTCTTGAGATGCTCTTGCAGGCAGACATGCTTCCTGCCTCTGAAATTCTGCTTAATCTTGAATGTAAAATCTTTGGCTGTCCTATTTGCATTGCAGAAAGCCAGCTGGAATGAATTCAACTCTGTTACAATAAAAATTGGTAGGCAAGACTCCTCTCCAATAGTGTTCTTGCTGCCCTTCTCCAAATCAATCCTTGGCAATCCATAAAATTGGAGAGAGGCAAAAACTGGATTTAAGGTTTAGCCGGTGGAGCGAGGGAGCCTGGGGCCTGGTATTTGAAATGGCTTTGGATAACGAGCTGAGCTCTGTAATTACACCTGCCCTGCGTTGCGAGCTGTGGTTTCTAAGTGTATAGGTATATATTGATATATGTTGTGTTTCTCCCTTGGGTCCCCAGGTGTGGGCTCTGCTTCTGGACCCTCACAGGCAAACAGCAGGTTGTAGGCACCCAGACAGGTGCAGGCACAAAGCACACAATGACTCGTTTGGAGGATGCCCCTATAATTTCATGCATATTAAGCCAGTTATGCAAAGCGTTTTCAGCACAGCCTCTGCCTTTGGAAGCACAGATTTTGCACACTCAAGTTGATCAGTGAAAACAGAGCTGGGAGGCTGTTTGTGCGGATTAGCATTTGAATATCACCCTCCCCAGGTTTTGGGGCAGAAAGGGGGAATATCCCATGTGATCAGTCACAAAAGTAATTCGAGGTGGTTATTTTTAAAACGCCGATGTCAGGAAGTTATTTTTCAGAAGGCAGTGTTTCTGTTTTAGTGGTCAGCTAAACTGCATTCACGTTCTGCTGCCCAATATTGGGTATCCTGCAGAATTCATTTGCCAGGTAGTTTGAAACAGCAGCAACTCCATCACCCATTCCAGCGTTGGGGGGTTGACAGAGAGCTCCGTGCAGACACGGTCTGATCAAACAGCATCAGGGTTACAGTTTTGGGGTTGTTTTTTGTTCCAGGTGGAAGCAGACCAGTATGTTCTCAAATTGTAATTTTTTTTCTTTTTTTTCTTTTTTCTTTTTTTTTTTTTTTTGCCAAGATGCAGGAGAGCTTGCCAGTTTTTACTGAAAGAATAAGAATTTTCACAAAACTCCTGTAGATCTACAAACTGTTCATAAATTTATTGACAGTTGGCAGCCCTGCTGTGCGTGCTGTACTGTTATATATCTGCCTTCCTCACATCTGCTTTGTCAGGGTATGAGACAGCCAGTCAAAAGTAGCTTAAGGAGGCTTAGCAGTGTCTGTAAATAAAATGGGGGAAAAAGCTTTATTTTTGCCTTCCTCCAAGCTTTTCCTTTTTTTAACCTGAAAGGACTTTAATGAAATTCTCGAGTCTTAAGAACAGCAAGTGCAAAACAAAGGGGTCTGGCTTCTGTGTTTGCTGTGAATAATTCCCTCAGACGTGCCATGAAGGAGTGGAAAAGAGCATCCTCCAAATGCAAAGTCTCCATTTCCAGGAGAACCGTTCTCCTGATGCCTTTACTGGTGATTAAAATAGGTAACGTTAGTGCTAGAACCCCTCTGTTAACAGGTGATATGAAGATTATAATAACATCCTGGCTAGTTTTTTGTCATATTCCATAAAAAAAGGCTACCGGGCACTTAGAGCATGACAGCTCAGAATGTGTTCCCAAATCTTTCATTTTTACAGGAAACCCAGGCTGCTTTGGTTTTTCCGCTGTGAAGTTGCCGAGCCCGGGGAGGCTCCTGCCGCCCTCGCCGTGATCCATTGCCCTGTGGATTCTGCTGACCACACTCTATAAATCCCACCCCTCCCACCCGGTCCTGCAAAGTCAAATTTAACTGGTAAAATTGAAGCACAGTGTCTGGGGCTTAGTGAAGCAAGGCAAATCCTTTCTATAAGCTGCAGAGGTGACCTTTTAAACCACCTCCCACACCAAGCCTCCTAATTTTATTTTTGACACGAAATATAAGCCATGGGAAGGGCTAGTGAGAGGGCTGGAATACGTGTGCTCTGCTTGTGACTTTTGAAAGAATTTTCAGCAAAACTAGGAATCTCTACTGTTTGTGATTTGACACAGTTGGAGGGACGCCGGTGCCATGACAAATGACAGCATTAACTCAACAGCCTAATTCAGGTGAACAGAGCCATTGGCCAGATTTGATCCTTCCACAGGCAGTGGGTAAGCACAATGACAGAGCTGCTGAATCAGACGATAGTTTAAACATCTACTTCATTTTAATTTTACAAAATGAGCCTAAGTATTTTTAGGGAATGTTTAAAGTACAAAGGAAAACTTTGTTTAAAAATAGATTTTTGACAATGTAAAATAGGTTAGTGCTTCCTTTGAGGCAAACAAACAACCCACTTAAGAATTAAAAATTTCCAAGCAAATGATTTGGAAATCCTTCCTTCTTGAAGCATGATCAAAGTAAAGTCTTGACAGGTAGCATTTATCACAGGTGGTACCTTCTGCTCAGTAAGTACTTGATGAGGCAAAAAGAAAAATTAAAATGGTGGTTCATAGTTACACGAGTATCTGTTGTACTTCCAGCATAAAAAGACTCCCTTTAGGCAAAAAATCAGTTTGCACAGAAGCTGCAGCTCTGTTTTGAAGCTACGGGTTTGTCGTTAAATAACCAGATTTCTGGTCAGAAGAGGGAGAAATAGAGAGGAGGCGATGGGTGGCTCTTTCCAGCCTGCCCTGCAGAGCAGGACCGGTGACCTCTCCTGTGCATCCACCAGGATCTGGGCCTTTGAAACATTCCATGTGGTGGGACTTCAGCTTTGCTTCTGCAGTATCATCCCATCATCTCCTGCAAAGCACTCGAATGCTTCATTTCCAGCCTGGAACTGGGCAAAGGGAAATGAATAAGGATTAGATGGGGCTGAGGAGAGAACTTCCAGGGGCGCAGAGGACAGTTCTTTTCGAAAGCTGTAGGCAGTCAGTCACCTGGAACACACGTTCAGAGGGTGTACATCTTCCCACAAGACACAGTATTGTTGACTTGTGTTGCAGTAAGAGAAAGAAGTCTCTCTGTGCCAATTTTTTCCCCCATCTTAATATTCAGTCTTAATTTCTCTTCATTAATTTAATTCCTTCTCTCCTAGGTATAGCAGCTGACACCCTTCTCAGTATTCACTTACTTCTTTCTTGCTTTCCTTGAGGTCAGGCTTTGAACTGGTGTGTTGTGCTTTAGGTGATTAAATGATTATTATTTTTTTTTTCAAAAAAAAAAAAAGGATTTTTAAATGAGAAAATTTTGTTTCCGTCTTCTTTAACTTGATTTAAGTGTCAGGACATTCCCTATTTGCAGAATAATCCTTCCTCATTTTAGTTGTTTAGAAGCAGAAAATCTTGACAGTGAACAGGGAGATAACATGATAACTGAGATCCTGGCGAGAATGCAAAGAGTGGGTCTAGGTTGTGTTTTTCAATATTTCTGAAGTTTCACCGTGCTTAGAACTTCAAACACCTTTTCAAGGAGAGTTACGGTGCAGTAGCAACAGATTTCAGATCTTGCTTGTAATGTAGTCAGTCTGATACTTCTAGAGTGGGTAGAAGGTGTGCACTTAATTATCCCCCCCACAAAAAGTGTGTGTTTTCAAGAGCAGCCATGTCAGAATTCAGCAAGTGCTGTAAGTGGTTATGAAATATAGCTGCAGAGTGTGGAAGGCATCCAAATAAATCCCATTTCAGCTTTTGAGATCCACCATTCTAGATTTATGGGCACTCTTTTCAATGCATGAAGGAGGGGATCTTGGAGCAAGGAATGCTGATTCTGTTTTCCTGGTGAGAAGTGATCTTTCTCCGTGTTTCACTGAGCAGCTGATTCTTAAAATAAATGGACTAAATGGGGGACAGATTTATTAAGCGTATCTGACGGGTCACGGCTCCACCCCAAACACAGCAAGAATATACAGCCTAAGTGAGCTCCAGCCTAATGGATCTGACTTAAAAGATTTTATTTAAAGTAATTTTTAGTTTCTGGGCCATCCCTCCCAGCAAACGGGCTTTAGTCAGCAGTATTCCCTTCAGCCTGAGCACGGAGCTGCCTGGTGCCAGCGTCCTGTGGGAGCCTGCCGTGCAGAAGGCACAAGTTTCTCGGGTACCTACGCCTGCAAGTCATGTCAAACTTCTAAAATATTTAGGAAGGTACAACTGCAAATTGAGAACAGGAGCATTACCCATGCTATGCTTTTAGTAATTTTTGCTGGAGGTTGCAAGACGTTGCGAGGAAGGCGTTCAGACTGTTGGCTGCACTCAAATACCCCAGCTTGCACTTGCCTTGCAGGGAAAATGAAGCCTTTGAGCCAGCTTTTTTCTTTTGCAGATGTAGACACTTAACGACAAGCCACCTGATTGTCAGCAGTGGTGAGCAATCACAGCTTCCATTCATCTTTTTGAGAGCCTCAGTGCTTGCTGCTGCTGGAAATAAGGCCACTTGTGCTTAGGTGCCTAACTTTCAGAAAGTGAGTTTGAAATTGTTTTGCCTTGAAAAGGAATTACCGTGATTTGCCTTCCTGAAGGTGACTGAGCCAATCCACCGCCCTGGCACTGCTGGGGGAGTCGGAGCTGTTCCTGGGAGGCTTCCCAGGTGGCTTCCCAGGATTTGGCAGTCTCTAGGAGATGCTGCTGCTCTTCTCTCTGCTACACGTGGGCTTCATGTTTGTCTTTGACCTTGGTCAAGTCTGGTCAAATCTTGACTATTGTCTGTGAGCAAGTGAAACGCCATCCTTGTGTCCCTCTCCATCCAAATGAGTAAGAAAAGAAGAGTTAATGCATTCACAGTGTTCTCCCTGCAGCATCCTTCTCTGACACATTCCTCAGTTGCTCTGGTCCATGCACTTTGCAGACATCCTGACTTCTTGCTTATGTCTGTCCATGCTGATGTTCCAAAATGCATTTCCAAAGGCCACAGAAGCGAACAGCCCACCTTGTTTTAGTAACCCTGGTTCACCCAAATACGGGCTGTCACCCAGCTGTGGAGGTCTGTGGCTTTTACAACTGGCACCATGTTATTGAACAGAAACACTTCCTTACCTAGTAAAGATACCTGTTCCTCACAGGAAAATTCCCATTCTCAAAGCTTTCTTCAACAAGAGTCCGTACTGAAGCTGTATTTTAGCATTTTAGCCTTCCTCGAGTCAGCTGAAGGACTGAATGTTACACAACTATTGTGGGGAAGTTCTGGATCAGAGTATAGATAGATCTTTTTTTAAGTGTTGCTACCCGGTTTTTGACAGAAATCATCAATAACCTGTCTTTAAATCCAGTCAGTGAACTAACCTTGACTGAAGCAGTGCATGGAAGCAGCGCCCCAGCTGAGAAACCCTTCTGTGGGTTCAAGCCCTTGTAGATAAGGGTATGTTTTTGCAGCCAGGTGCTTGGAGGGAGGCCCAGATTCAGGTGGCTCCGGGCCTTCTGCCTCCTCATTCCACATTGCTGGGTCTGCAGAGACGTCTCACTAATTGGAAGCATTAGGTGCAGGAACTCAAGTGGAATTTAGACTGTCTAAATCCAGGCTCAAGTGCTTTCATTTTGCATTTTTTCAGATATGCGGTGGAAAAGTAAATTGATGGTAACACATGTGAAATAGCACAATTGCTTTTTAATTACTTATCTAAATGGGAAGCAATTATCGGCAGAGTAGGCAGGAGTCTCAACAAATGTTTCAGCAGCAATTGACAAAAATTTTGGTTTTGTCCAGTGGTTTTTCTCGAACATTCCCTGTTTGCTTCAAGCCATGACTGCAGTGAGAAAAGAACAATGTTAAACACTTTGTTCTTGCATATAGGAGTGGGATTTCCAGTGCCTGAAATCTGTGTTAGGCACAGAGCAGGACATTCAGACAATTTTCCAAGCTAGAGGGACTGAGAGTTACTCAGAATTTCCTAGGGCCATGTCATTCCTTGTTAAAATTTCTGCTTTTCCTAAATGTTTTCTCCTTGGGCTGTAAAAAGTGAGTTGTTGGATGTTTGTACTTCACAACACGAGACTCTGCATTTAGAAAGATGAAAACACCTACGTATTTCAGATGCATGTCATTTACTGGGACCATTTTGGAATTTGAAGGTACGTAATTCCCCATGTCTAGTTTGCTGTGCTTCCCTTGGCTGCTCTTCTTCCAGAATCTATCTTTCTCCCAGCTTTTCAAATCCCATGCAAGTACCCTGTACGGAAGTTAGCTTAATAACAGCACTGGTACAGAATTCCCCCTGACAGCATGTGCTGATGTGAGCAAAGAAGTGCAAATAGGCTGAACCTTGCAAGTGTTTGAGAAAGAACCATAATGCAAAAATACCCTTCTGTTTAAGGCTATCAAAGGGCTTGACCTCAGATTTGCTGAGAGTGAAGAAGATTCCGTTCACTTGAGCAGAGTGTATATCAAGCCTTAGACTTCTCAGTGGTTTTTTATATACTCACTAGACCAACACCATCAAGTGACAGAAGCAAGTCTAAAAAAGAAAGTATTAGAACAGAAGGAAATGAAATGTGGCTAAAGAGAATTGATTTTGTTTCATCAAATACTTTTTGAAGTTATGAAGTTGCGGTATTTATCTTAGAAATACTTATTTTCTGCATGGATTTCAGACCTATAAAAATATACATTCTCCTTTGTCAACATTTTTTCCTAAAAGGGTTCGGTTGAGATAGCTGGACATGCACTAATCCCTTTTTGTTCTACAAAAGAAAGAACGAGAAAAAGAGAAAACAAAATTACGAGTCCTTATGAACTCAAACAGTTTGTTTAAATGTATTTTATGCCCAATTTTCATACTGAGCTGGAAAGCTCCCGGGATGAATCACAGGGGCTTCAGAAGCCCAAACACCCAAGCGGTACAAAGGACAGGACGTGGGAGAAACGACGGCTCGTTTCTGGGTGCGTTTTTGCTTGGGTAAGGCTGTGTTTCAGGGGTTGTATCCTGAGAGGGGTTGTACACTCTGCCTGCTCGGGGTTTAGCTCTGCTCTGGGCCAGACAGATGCCCGAGGGGCCAGCAGGCAGGTTTCTGCCCGTCCCTCCCGTCCCGGCGTTTGCCATATGCTGTAGAGAAGGGTTCATTGCCACAAGATGTCACTGACACTAAGAATTTACTGAGCATCTTCAGCGGGAAACATGGCATTGAAATGGCTGAGAAGCATCCACAGCTTGGAAATGCTGCACTCCATAAATAACAGACAGCTTGAAACTGCTTGGAACGGAGCTGCTGTGCAGTTCTCGGGGTGAGGGTCAGTTCCTCCCCCGCCCCCAACCTTCCCCTTCCCTGGCCTGGGGCAGGGACCAGCGTCCTGGGAGAGATGGCTCCTGGGTGGGATCCTCTGCAAAGGTCCAAACATCCCAACTCCAGACATCCCAGTTCCAGTTCCTGTTTTAGTCAGTTAACTGGTGTTCGCCATCTCCTCAGTCTGTTAGATGGGAGTGACAATAATTACTTGGTTCCCAGCGATGGTGAAATGCTTAATTGCCTGAAATTGTAGTCTTGACGTGAAAATACTTGGAAACAAAAGCGTTATTGGGATACTATGTTACTGTTACAGCAGCAGCTTTCCCCATCATTAATATACCCACCACATTCTGCAAAGAAATTCATACAAAACCCAACAGAAATGACAAATAATACCAAACACGTTAAATAACGTATCTGTACTGTATCCACTGCTGGATTTGTGGGTAATCATAAGGACAAACAAGATTGTGGTGTGTCAGTAGGGGTTTAGCTGGAGCACAGCAGAGTGTAGAAAGGGATGAGTAAAATTGGAGATACCCATTATGGGAGAAATTTTGGAATTTCACACCCAAAAAAGGAAGGGAAATTTCTCGTGCTATTGGCAATCTGAAAAATTTCAACTGGAAATATTTAAATATTCCTTCTGTAATGTTTATTTCAACAAAGTCAGAATGTTTCCTGGCAACTTTATCACAGGACATTTATACTTCAGGTTCTTTCAGAATTCTTCAAGCCAGCTTTACCTATTGTGGTAGTAGGAATACTTCCTTGGGGAAATAGATGTAGCTGAATCTTCTCTGTAAGTATGGTAGTGCTAGCCCCTGGAAGGTTAATAGGAAACTGTACGTGGCACTTCCAGCCAGCTATAACTTTTTGATTGAAATTTGTAATGTGTCAGAAGAGAGCCTTCTCTGCGAGTTAAATTTCATAGAGGAAACTCCAACACTTCCAGACGTCTCCACTAAGTAAAATAGTGAATCAAATACATGAGACAGCATCATTATAGCTTCGTGAAACATTCCTCAGCATCCCGAGATCCGACATCCCTGCCTCTGGAGCTCTCACTTTCCAAGGCCCTGCCAAAAGTCTCTTATGACCTTTTCAGGGCAGAGTTTCTCCTCCTGGTGAGGAGAAATACTTCAATATGCTTTGGGTTTATGGCGATGTGCGGCTGGTTGGGGTGAGATGTGCAAAGTCAATCACGTCCCAGATGAAGCCGGGTCCCCCTGTGATTGCCAGCTGGCCCTCCGTTGAGAACTGTCCCTAATTCCCATAATGGTGTGCCTATTTCATGGTACTTTGCAGTGAGAACCCTCGAGTGGCTGCCCACATAAGCAGCTTTCACATAAACACTTCAGTTCTGCTTCACCAGAAAAGGCTTAGGTGCTGATAAGTGAAGCTACATGTTCTAACGTGGCCGAGAGCTGTTGGGTTTGTGTGGGACAATTAAATTGTCTCAGGTGAGTTAGACCCCCCAGGTGGGCACGGACCGTATGGTGCCTTTCTGAGGAACTCCTCGGGGGTCTCCTGCTGTTTTGTCCTTTTGGGGCAAGATCTTGGGTAGAACCAAAGCTAGATGCCATGGGCAAGGCATTTACCTGCTGAGCACATTTCTTTAAGCTGTGCTTTTTTTATAAGGTGTTTGCAAATTTGCAGGTAGAAGCCCCTGTGCAGCTGTGCCTCTACAGACTGCCATCGTTTCGGGGAGTCTTTCTGTGCGAGTGGTGGTTTGATGCACAGAACCATCGTTCTGGCACAAGCGTCCCTGAGTGCACGGAGCATCTGTCATTAGATGTGTACATCAATTGGGTTCTGGTGTGGCTGATTCACCTTTGTAAGATGGAGTGTTCAAAGACTTAACGTGGAGGTCTGAAGCTTGAATAGGTTCTACTTAAAAGGCTTTTTGTACAAGTTTCTTACTACTTTCACTGGGGCTAAGTCAACCCTTATTCGTTCAAAATTCCAACTCCAGACATTCTGTGGACTTCCTAAGTCAGAAGGCAGATGTTCTCTGAGGTCTCAGGCTTCCCTGCCCATGTGCACACCCACGGCTTGGTCTGAGCCTCTTGCATCCTGGGACATGGCAGAAAACACAAGTATTGTCATTTGGGTGGTAATTAGACATTGACTCAGCAGGTGTTTTCTGTTGCTTAAAGTGTTCTTTTCTAACCGGTGTGGTCCTGCCTGGTTGGCTTTCCTGAAATGCCATGCGTCCTTCCCCGTGACCCCAGCCAGCTGACAAGTAAGGCAAAACTCCATCCTGAGGAGTTGCCCTGAGCAGGTGATGATCTCCAGCCCTCCTTCCACAGGGCTAGTGGTGAGTGATGGATTTGGGGTCTTTGTGGCTCATTTCCAGAGTTGCTGCAATGGGATTCCAAGGGAGGTATTTCTGGCATGCTTATTTCCCTTTCACTAATGCACTCTCTGCAGCATGAGTAGCCCACTGATTTTTCTTGCCATATGGTTTTGGGACCCAGAAGTTGTTATGGGAAGAGAGGAACGAAGACAAGGTGTTTTTCAGCAAAGACTTGGAGATGTTCTTTCTCCTGGTGCAGCCCCAGCTAGAGCTACAAGGCTTGGGCTGTCAGTCAACCTGCACAGGGGGACAGGACATTGTTGATGGAGAACCTGCTGGCCATGGTTTATTCTCCGTGTCCTGCATGCACCGTAGGGCATCGCTCATAGGCACTGCCAGATCTTTGCTGCCAGATTTTTCCAAAGCAGATGGGTTGTGAAGGATATATATGTTAAGGTATTGGCAGAGGGGAGTTAACACTAAGCTGTTAGGAGTTTGTGGCTGAATGTTATTGCAGAGAGAGGCTCCCCAGTAAAGTGTGCATGTTTGATGGTTTTACATGCAACTGAAAGGACGGTGTAGGCATTTGTACGTGGTGATAAATGTGGAGAGTCAGAATGCACACCAACACTGGCTTTACTGTGGGAAAAGAAGGCGTGGGCACTGGTGAGAGTGGGATGCTGAGCCCGTGCACTGCTTCACAAACATGAATGGAGCCCGAGGAACATTTCTGGGTGAGTTCTTTGATTCATTCATACTTTCGTGTGAATGAATCAAAGACATCTTTCTGCATCTCTGCTGCAGGGCCTCAGGTAGGACATGGAGTTGGTGCAGCCACTTTCCTCCCAGCTTGGTTTGAAATGAAGAGGTTTTGAGGCTTCAGCAGGCTCTACTGCAGCTGCTCATTGCAGGCCGGTGTGGTGCTTGCTCAGGGGTATGTCAGGATGTAACCAGCTCATCTACCTACTGTAGGAATATATGCAGACTACAAGGATTAATAATGGCAAAAGAAATGGTATTCAATCATTTTATTATGGGTATCACTTAAAGTATAAATCTGTCGTGAAAGAGAGTGCTTGGTCTCTTTGAGATGCTGTTTTCTGCTTTGGCTTTTGATTCCTGATAGAACTGCACCAGAAGACTCCAACCAAAGCATTGGTGTGACGTTATTATGAAATCCAGCATTTCAGCTCTTAGAGTATCTAGTGTGATGTGCTGTGAAATCAGGTCCTCTTCTATGAATGCTGGTATGAGCACAAAATATTTCAACAATAATCAGAAATTGGAGGATCATAACCAGAAGTGATTGATGGTCCTTTGAAAAAATGAATTTCGTATTGTATATTTTCTGCCTGGGGAGGTTTTTTTGTGGGGGGTTGAGAGGAGCTGAAAATATTATTCTGTTTCACTTTATTGTTTTCTTGTTGCTGTTGGCAAATGCCTAACCTTCTGTCTGTTTCTACTGTATTAGGTTGCAGAGGGAGAAAAATAAATAGTGAATCTTTTAAAAAAACAATCTTTTATTAATAGGGAAGGGATTAAAAACAAGCAAAAATCCATATTTTCATTAAATGTTTCATGAAGTGTCCTTGTTTTGTGGAAACATTTTTAAAATATTTGTCAGAGAACCAGGTTCTTGCAGACTGCACCGTTCTTGCTAAATACTAAACTATTCCAGCATGGGGGGAAGAGCAGTTGTAACAAACACCCCCTGCATTTATTTCTTGAGGGGGTTCAGAAGCGTTCCTTCCAAATGTACCTCTGCTGTGTCTGTGGCAGGATTAATCCCAGTGGTAGGGAGGCAGGGATGTGTTCTCAGGCCCATGAGCATCCCTGGGTGTGCTGCAGAGGGAGGGATGCAGGACCCCAGAGACTGTCCCCAGCTGGTCCCTGCCGGGGGCCTTGCCTTGGGCAGTGCCACTCCTGTCACCCCAGGGCCGTGCCCTGCTGCCAGCACAAAACCCACTGGGAGGAGGGAAGTTTTGTGTAAGGAAAAACAACGCACCCAAAGCAAACAAACAGAGCTGAAAGCGCTCGGCAGGCGGCTTTTTGAAGACTCCCTTTGTTGGCTGGGAAATGCAGTGGGAACATCCATTCCGTGCTGGAGCCGAGCGCCTTCACTTCAGAATTTTGCCACCCAACTTCTCAGCACTTTAAAGGCAAGATTAATGAGCACTTTATCCAGCGCATATGAGCTGCCTATCAAGAATATTTTCAACAGTGCACCAGTGATACACTGCAGATAGTGCTGACAGAAGCTAAAGTGAAATGTCATACGTTCAGATCTGACGCTGTGTGCAGTTGGAAAGGGCCCGTGCTGCCTTCAGAGACTGACAGCTAAATCCTTCATTCTTTCAGCTTCCAACATATGGCACGAAGTAGGGTGTGAAAGATAAATTTCTTTGGATAGGTGCAGAAAATATGTGCAACGTTTTTACTGGTTGGCTGCATAGAAAGATCAAAACAGACGTGTTTTCCAAGAGCAGGGATTGAAGGCTTTGATATGGTACATCCAGATTGCCCATATTAACGATGGGTACCTCCACGGAGGAATTAATAGCATTCTCCATAAGCTTAGCAGTGACCACGTGAGAGAAAATGGGTTAGTGAGGCCACAAGAGTTCCCTGCCTGCCCTCGTTTGCCTTGTGGCACGGTTTTTGTTAAAATAAGGAGTTGGAGGAAAGTTCCAAGTATGACTCAACTTTCCTGTACATCACTGGCAAGTGTCCTGGGTGCCACCCTGCTCTGTCTGGGGGAGCACACCATGCTCTGTGTCTGTATCAGATATCCGGAGCTATTTCAGGGGTTGAGATGGGATTGACTCTGAAGCAAAACAGTTGGTCTTAATCATACAGTGCCCTGATACAACCCTGTCAAAAATGTGGTATGTGCTTAGTATGACGTTACTTAGAGATTTCAGCTCCACAGCTGAAGCAAAATGCTTCAGAGAGGTGGGCGTTTTAGCCAGACAGAAGATGAAATATTAATCTTGATTAACTCAAAGTAAACACATGTTCTCTGATGCCAATATCGCTAAAAACTATCTTCATAACTGTATGTATTAGGATCAATGAAATTTCTTCTCTCAGGAGATCTGAGCTATTGTGAGTTTGCAGGCAAAGTAACCAGGCAGACGTGGAAACCAGTACATAAATGAGTGACGATAATATTGAGAACATGAAAGTGTGGAATTTAAGAATGAAAAAAAAGCATTTTTATATTGTCTTTTAATAAGAATTAATAAACAAACAATCACACTGATCAAATATCTCCCCCTTTTTCCAGCCTCCCCCTCCCCCTGCCCAGCTGCAGACTTCTCTCGGGACTGACTCTGCCCGACCTGTCCCCCAGGTCCCCGTGCCCGGTGGCAGGGGGTAGCACAGGGGTACAGAAGATGCTGTTTATTTCTGACATGCAATGTAAGGAAAATTCTCAGACACACATTTTCAAGTATTTATTTTAACTCCTCAAAATGTTGTTCAGAGCAAGTTAAATAGGTAACATTCCCTTTTCACCTGCGAATTGGTGACAGAAGCACCCAGGGGGAACATTCCCAATGGAAAATGGAAATGTAAAAGGCCTCATTTTAGTGACTGTGGAAATCAAATACCTCTGGAAGTAGGATTGCTATTTAAAATGTCATATTCTGAATTTATGGCTAGAGTTCACATACTATAGAATATTGGGAAATGATTATACCTTTGTCACAAAAACACTTCTCTGTGCTGTCTTGTGTTCTCATTTCAATACCCAGTAACGGTGATAAATTTGCATTTTAATGTGAAATGTGGTCATCTAGGACACACTTAGACCTTCTCAGCATTTTGTATGTTCACTGACTGACCCTTCCGTGCTCCCAGAGAGGTGACTCGGGCTGCAAACAGAGAAGCACCCAACAAATACGAGAGCAGTGCAGAGCTCTGCACAGGGCACCCCGTGGCCCTGGTTCAGAAAACACAGAACATTCCAAGCCCGATGTCCTCGTGCAGCAAAACGTGTTGTATGGAAACGAAGCAGCCCCCCAGGTTAATGGCTGTGCCATGGATAGCAATAAGGCTGGGAAGAGGTATGAAGTTAATTTGCTTTCACTACAGCTTTAAGATTTATTCTGCCTTTCTCCTGGACTGGTGCCTTTCCAGCAATCGGGGGAAGAATTTGAATGCTGAATATTCCAACAAACTGTTTACATTTTAAAATCATCTTTGGATTTATTGAGGTAGCATCTCTGCAGGATGAAACCTACTTTAGGGTCTAATAGTAATAGCAATATTTTATAGACAGAGGTGCTTTCTAACACGGATAATTCCAAAGCATTCCTCAAATGCGTTTCACCTTGGTCTTGTAGCACTGCTTGTACAAAGAGATAGACCATCTATCAGCAGAGAGACTGCTTTAAATTGCCAGCTTTAGGGACAAATATGTTCTTTCCTCTCCTCTGCTCCACAGGAGCAGCTCAGCCCTGGGGCAGTGGTACCGTGGATCTCAGCCCACGCTCTGGGAGAGCATCCCTTTCCCAGCCATAGAGACAGCTCTGACCAAGACTTGTAGCCTCTGTAGGGCTTTTGACAGCCCCAAACCTCTGGGAACCCTGCTCCTGGAGGAAATGGAGATGGAACAATTTACTGGAATGTAAATTGGGAATAATGCCAGTGAAATCCATGAATGTGCTGTTATTTAAGACAAGACTGAAATGAGACTCCAGCTGGAGTCATGGATACGTGCCCTGGCTATTTGCTGTAATAACCCAAAGGAGCAGACGCCTTTGAATGTATTCTTATTATTATTTCTCCTTTTTGCTTGCAAACCACCTCATTTACGTATAGTTGATTCATGTTATTTCTCTGCTTAACGCTTCTATGAGCCAGTGAAACTGACTGCAAAGTTGCCAGTTAATTCCAGCCGAGCCTGGAAGCTGTCCCATCAGAGCCAGCTGGAATTCATGCCATCAGAGGGGACTAACCCGGCACCAGCCTTCAGTCCCTGCTCCTCCGGGCTGGCTCTGACTGGGTGCAGGAAGTAGGAAAATACTTTATCCCAGTGTCAGCTTTTTTGCAACCTCATCCCCATCCTCATGCTCTGTTGGAACAAATGGAGAATGCAGAGGAAGAAGGTGTGAGTCACATAACAGCCTATGTCCAGCTCTCATCTACGGTACAAACCTTCCTGGCTCTCACCCTACATCCCGTCTGTTTAGAAATTTCATGTATAACTTTGCCAGAATTTGTTTGTGAAGAAAATTGGAGGTGTCCCCATAATGTTTCTTACAAAGGTCTTTATGATGTGCCTGTACCTTACCCACCACTTGGATCCAGTCTCATTTTGACTCTCTTTGGAATTGCTGTCAGGAGGAGTGGAAAACCAATATTGGTTATATTGAATTAAAGCCCGGGGCTGGTGTCCTGCTGATAGGGATAAATAATGGTCAGTCTTTTGCGCTTGGCAGAAAGTGTCTGGTGGTGGGCAGATCTGAAATCACATCTGCATCAGGAGGTTTGGTGGTGGTAGGGTAGATGGGAACCTGTCAAACTTCTTTGTTCAGCCTTAGCCATCTGTGTGACAGCACCTGGTTACCTTCATTCTCCTCATCATGGGATGTTCCCCTTTAAATCTAGATGCGAGTATAAATCCAGTGCAGATTTAATGAAAGTATTTTAGCGACAGTGGAAGAGAGACCTGGCTGGAAAGCTTTCTTTTCCACCCCCACGGGCACTGGAGGGGACTGTAGATTTCTAAGAGACATGCCACGATTACAGACTGCCCTTTCTTCCTCTCTGTTCCTCCAAGTATCTTAATATTCTGACCTTTAGGCCGGCTGGATGCCGAGCCATGACCGAAGCTGTGCGAGATGTAAAAGCACCATAAGCAAAGAGAATCCTGCAGCTCATTGATTTTTGCAGTTTGTGCATTTCCCAGCGTACAGCAGCAAGGAGTTAGTGGCACATACTGTTTCCATTCTTTTTAAAAGATGAATCCTTTCAGTGTCAAAGGAACTACACAAACAGCAAAAGGACCATGAAGGAGGTTAGTAACCAGTTGTGAGAAAAGCCTGGGAAGTGAATTCCTGTTGGCCATAGTGTTCATAGCAGTGTAGGCATTAACGTATGTAATTCAGGAATTGCAGATGGTGAATTTGTGCCTGGGTGGCAGCGGGTTGCACTGCCCTCCTTGTCTCCCACAGCGGGTACCGAATCACAGCCTTTCTGTGTGCACAGATTCTGTGTTTTGGCTTCCAGTTCTGCTGACAGGTAGCTCCGGTTCTATGCCAAGCACTGTTTGAACAGGAAGATTTCTTAGAAGGATGCCCAGAATCTAGGAAAATGGAATAATAGATGGGCCACAGGATGAATTTACTTTACCAAGTATAGAAGCATCCTCTGTCATGGGTCTAGGCAGGTTGTGGTAATGTCACTCTAGAAGAGAAGCAGAGCTGTGGGGGGTGTTACTGTACTTGGGTTGATTACGGAGTTAGTTTTGCTTATTAAACAGATTGTTTACAGAACCACCTCCCTGTTACAGAGGTTACTGGATACCCCAGTTTGCCACTTGTTCAAACTGAGCTCATGGGGTACAGGTTAACTTCTCTGCTTCTGCTCTTTGGCTGCTGGGTTTCAGGATGCTCCAAGCATCTCCCTTCCTGGAAACCCAGAAACTGGAGAAACCAAAGTGCTTCTCTAAAAGAGGTTCAGCTGATGCACTCGCACGTTTGTTACCCGGCCTAGAAACGGGGATGAGCATCTTTGTATTCACTTTTCCTACTCAGCTGTAACTTTAAGAACTAATGTAACAAATAATTACAGCTAGAATTTTCAAAAGATGCTAAGCCAATTAGACTCAAAATACAATGGAAAGTTAAGGTGAGTTAGGCTTCTAATTCCCTAAGGATCTAATTTCCAACAAAGTCTCAGAGATAACGTTAAGCCTATTAATGCAATATGAAATTATAAGTGTTTTATAAAAAATTATCTTGTGTAGCTATCAGTTTACTTCAAGTCAGCAGTGCTGATTCTCTTCAATAAGGGGAAAAGACAAGGAGGAGAAAGCAGAAGGAATTGCCTGGCAGTTAAACCTGGTTGGGAATAGAGGGGAGATTTTGTTGTACTCCTTTGGAAGACAGATCTCATGTGGAAGAAGTTTATTGTGGCTATCGTGGCTAAAAGTAAGCTGTAGATTTTTCACAGTCTGCGTTGCTCTGGGGGCTGGAGAGCCCCTTGGGCTGCAGTACGTGGCATTTGTGGTGTGTATGGTGTGTATGGTGTCGTGCGCATGGGCTGGGCCGTTCCAGGCAGCCTTTCCAGGGTGGGTGCCTTGGATCTAATGCTGACACCTTCCAGGTGACCCATCCCCGTGCCACAGCTCTCGTGTGCCCCGGGCATCGCACACTCACGGCTCTGCTGCTGCCCCTGCCCCTGAGCTCCAGACCCCAATGCCCAGAGTCACCATGTACCCATTTCACGTGTGTCCCAGTCCCCAAAGAGCGTGGGCAAGGTGTTGTCTTTGCCCGATTTTTCACTTCTTAGCCTGGTGAAAGCCTTACTGAAAGCCAGAATGCTCAGCCAGCTGTACAAAGGTGATGCTTGTTGCCTTATTCCAATGCCCTTGCAGAAAAGTGGCGTTTAATACAGTATTTTGCAAGGATTATTTATTTTTTTTTAAATAGAGAAATCTGAAATCATCCCTCTGTATTTTCTCATAGCAGGGAGAGCCGCATTTGAACATAATCACTTCTTATGTCAAAGCTTTAATTACATGATTTACGCTTCTAAAATTAAACATGCAAGTACCAATAATAATAAAAAGTGTTCTGGTTAATTCTAAAATTACTTCAGCTAGCAAACAGATTAGTGTGTTCTTTCTTCAAGTTTGGGAAATATTTTGCATAGGACAGTTAAGACTGAAGAATGCCATCTATAATTTTATTTGTAAAGTTTCTCGTGGTGTGTGTGTACTGAAACATCCTGCGAGTTTATTCTGAAAACGATATGTAATTGTGAATTTTCTAAAAATACTACTGTATCTATTCCAACACATGGATGCAGACATGGAATGAGCATGAGAGACAGCAAGTCTTGTGTTGCTTTAGGTCTGGATGTGGATTCAGCATCTGTTTTGCAGGGAAAATGCTGACGAGTGAAATTCCTCTGTGAGGGGAAAGCGCAGCCCTGGAGGAGCACAGGACACGCTCCACACTCCGGCATCCCCTGTGGCTCCTGGGCATCCTGGGTGTGTAACGTGGCTGCATATGGGAAAGTGAATTTACCTTCCAAAATCTTCTTTAATACTCCTCAAAAGAGAAGGATATGAGGGAAATTGGTGGTAAATGCCAAAGATCCTGTGACTAGAAATGACCTCTCCTGGCTCTGCAGACTTCAGAGAGGAGCTGTAGGTGCGGAGTCCAGTGAACCCGTAATGGCTGTGTGCAGACTGTTCTCTTCGCCTGGATGAAACGGCAGCATTAAGGGCTTTTGTTTAAACTTTTCTGTAACGAGAAGAGTAAAGATGAGAATTTAATGAATCTGGATATAAACTGTAGGAGAGGCGTAGACACCGCCATCCCTACCCTGCCTGTCTGGCAAACCGCCTTCATCAAGTGCTTACGACTGGTTTCTATTTTTTTTATTTTACTTTTTAACTTTGTAGACATTGGGATTTTGCAGTTAATTATTCCAGTGTACATGAAACTCTTGCGCAGAGTGGATTTGTGCTGTTGAAATTAAACAAGGAGACAAAACAACTGTTGGTAATTAGACACATTTCATGTAGCTGTGTACCCATCTTAAAACAACAGAAACTGTCTATGTTTGCACTGGAGCCTCGGATTTGCTGGTGTTTAGTAAATCTAATTACAGGCTACAGGAATTTGCAAAAGTCCCTGAACGTTTAGGTACAGTTTACCATTTTTCCCCAAAGTACTTTGACGGATTTTGCAATTAGTGTTCTGATTCATTTGATTGGAATTTAGAATTGGTGGGTTACATCTGTTGCCGGTTGCGCGGCGCAGGTTTACCCTACGACAGTTTACCGTCGTGAGCCCTTTGCATACTCTTGTACATATGTTTTTTCTTACCTACCAATAGTATTTCTCATACAAGTTTCAAATGAGAATGGAATCAAAGAAATGGAGCTTTCTTAAGTCCTGGAAGATTTTTGAGTACTGCAGGCGTTGTTGAGGTGATAACAAGAGAACAAAGAAATCCAATTAAAATAACATTTCCTTTCAATGTCCTTTCTTACCTCTTTTCTGTGAAATCTACAATCCTGTTAATTTTCTACTACATCATCAGGATGCATAAAATCTGAGGCGCTTCAGTTAGTTCTGGGATGTTCTTTTGTTGAGAGGAAGTGTTTTTTCTAGATGAAGCCCTAGAAAGGTGTTGTCTTTGCATTTGCTCTAAGCACCCACTTGGTGTGTCTCTCTGCTGGCTGTTGTTGCTCACCCCTGGCTCGAAAGTTAATTCTAGGAGGAAAAAAATGCAGAAGAATATGCTCCAAGGCAAATCAGCCTTGAAGGTCTTGTGGCTTCTCCCCTGCTGGTCTAGAAATGCAGGACACCAGTCCGTAGAAGAGCTGGATTTCTCTCTGTCTTGGTTTGTTATTCTCACGGGGCCTCTTTGCTCTAATTTGGCTATATAAAGTTCCCCAGTAGCTTTAATAAAGAAAAGAAAAGAAAAAGCTTATTAAATCTGGATGCTTCCACTTTACCTGCTCGTTTCACATCAGGACTTACAGCATCCTTCCAAATGAATAGATGAACCCTGTTAAACTGCCCAGCTAGGGGTTTTGTGCCTGATATTCCTGCTTTTGGCTGTAGGTGCACAACTGCTGCTCATTCCTTCCTCGATGTCCCCGTTGGCCCATGATGTGCTTGGAGGCGGGGGGGGGTACTGCCAAGCTCTGGGGACATCTCTGTCCAAGCTCTGGCTCCTCACACATGCAGATTTTCCCATTCCAGAGAGTTTTTGAATCTGGCAGCATCTCTTTCCTGATTTTCTTACAAAAACCCAGTCCTGTTGTCTCTTGGCAGACAAAACTTGTCCCTTTCCTTTGCCTGACACCGTCTGCATCCCCAGCACCGGGGCAGCGGTGGGCCATTGCGGGGTCATTGCAGGCTCTGATTGCAAACCGGTGATGCTCTGGTTGCAAACTGGTGATGGTCACAAGTTGTGCCAGGGGAGGTTTAGATTAGATATCAGGAAAATCTTTTTCTCTCCAAGAGTGGTGAGGCACTGGCATGGCCTGCCCAGGGTGGTGGTGGAGTCACCGTCCCTGGCGGTGTTCAAGAAACATGTGGACGAGGTGCTATGAGATATGCTTTAGTAGCTGAGTGGGTACTATTGGTGATAGGAGGACAGTTGGATGAGATGATCATGTAGGTCCTTTCCAACCTTGTGTTTCTGTGATTCTGTGGTCACTGAACATCCCAACCAGAGACCGGTCAGGCTGGCACGGTGCGGCAGCAGGTCTGTTCCCCAGCATCACCTTTGCTGCTTGCTCAGGTAATTCTGGCAGTGACCGCTTGTGTATGAACACGTTGCAGAGAGGCTCCTGCCAGAGGATCCCAGCAGTGTCTTTATCAGGGTGAGCGGTACCTGCCAGACAGCGGTTGCAGAACAGCAGGAGCACATGGTCTGGGAGACTCGGCGAAAGGGAGACTTTGGCGTGAAGGGAGGTCGCTTGGGAGCTGCTTTTGTACCACTGCAGGGGAGGATGAGGAGCTGCTCAGACTTGATTGGTGATATCCTTTCACCTCACCCTTCTGATGGTATCTTCATAGTGAGGAGCTAGTTAATTTTAATGATAAAAGCTGAGAATCTCCCTATTGAAATTTAAATTAGGTTAATGACTAGTGATATGGCTAAAGGGTACAATTTACAAAACACAAATCCCTTATGCAGAAGTATGTGTGTGTGTTCAGTATCACACACAGGAATCTCTTAATTTTGATTTGACTAATGTAAAGCCAAAAATCAAATACAAAAATCTTGCTAGCATTTCCAAGACTGAAGAGCACACCGCTTGAGTGTGTATTTTCCTCTTCGAAAGCAGAATCTGCCTTAGAGCAGCCTGAACCCCGGCCTGAACCATCCTTTCCTCCCTGGGATAATCCCTGGGTTGTGAGAAGGGCTCGAGCTGTGTTTCCAGGGGAGGTTGGGGTCAGACACTGAGGTGTTCTCTTCCCACACCTGAATCCAGGTTTTGACGGACTGAGCCCTCTTTGAATCCCCTGATGAAGTTACCAGGTTTGCAGCGAGGTTTGAGTCACTGGGGGCTGACCATCTGTTGTAATGTGCTGTAATGGGAATGGAGCATCTCTGATACGATGCCCTTAGTTATTTGTTACCCGTGTTTCAGCAGAAACTGCTGAGATGCTGGTCCCTCTTGGCAATCTGTGCTGGTGTGTCTGCACTGGGCTCTTACAGCCTTGCTTGGTACCTGGAGATACTGAAGAAACATGATGTACATAGATGCCCTGTTACGATGGGAGTATCCAGCTTAAATCATGATGCAGGGTAATAGAACTCAGCCAGGCTCACTGCCAGGCCCTTGCTACACCCCAGAATGTTAGGACTGAGCAGAGCAGCAAAGGATGCTGAGCTGAATCACCGGCCTCGGCACCGTTCTGCTCACAGTCACCCACGTACCCCTGTCGGGTTCCCCCTCAGCTCTCCTGCCCCTGGCTCTTCCCGCACCCCAGGATACACCTTTGCTGAGGAAACAGGAATGAAAGGGAGTTAAGTGGAAGGCAGGGAAAGAAGGTGGGGGACTCACAGCTGTATGTGGTACTACTGCCAGGAGGGGTTCTTCTGACTGGGGGAGTCACTGGTGCCCAGCATCATGGGCAGAAAAGAGATCACAAAGAGTAGTGAAGTTCAGGAGCAGGCAGAGCATGTTTCCTTAAAACTGCCATCCATCCTGCCTGGCCCGGACAAGCAGGTCAGCTCTGATCTGTGCAGGCAGCTCCAGAGCCGAGCTGTCAAACGCAGGAGGGGAGAATAGGGGAGAAAGTGCAAAACCTTTGATAAACTTTGAGCTACCAGTGAATTAAAACGATAATTTCCTATGCTTGCCTGTGGTACGACACGAGACTTTACACCCGATGTTTTTGAGTAGTGCATGAACTGCTCATCCCTCTGGCACTTCAAACAACGTGGAAGCTGAGCCGTGTTCCTGCCCTCCCCTGCCCACTCTGCCACGAGCATCATTCCGGCGGGGGCTAATGGGCAGCGTGGGGCTGGAATGAACATTGGTTTCCCATTAGAACCAAATGTTTCCTGGTGTCTGTACAAGCTGTGGGTGTGTATGAAATAAAAACCTCTGACATTTATGAGGTTCTTTACAATATAGGAGCAAACATTTACTTTTAGTGCCTTAATTTCATGTGGGCATTTCACTTGCCTGGTGCATTCTGTGACATCCTTGAAGAGCAGGAGTGACATGAAGGCACCACACTGAATTGCTGGTAATTTGTTTAACAGAACTCATTCTTTTCTTTTCATTTCCCATTTGATGAACATGATGTTGTGAATTGATTTGACTTCATTGTGCACTTAGGAGAGAGCGATGCATGCAGGCTTTTTGAAGTCATCTCAGAGTAAAGTTTTGCTCCTTCCTATCCAGTGGGAGTCTGGAAGAAACCTCCACATTTAAAAATAAATTAATTAGGAGATGGTGCAGCTTAAATGAGCACAGCAGTGGTAATAAAGGCAGGGACTCTCAAACCTTCAGCAGGGCCATACATTTGCCTCTCACAAATAAATGCAGTAGGAGGAGGGAAAATAGGAAGTATTTCAGGAATAGAAAAGAAAATGGGTCAGTTGAAGGAACCAAGGTTTAGAAAGTGAAGCACTAGCAAGTCCTTGGACTGACAGCAAAGACTGTGTAACCTCAGCCCTGTCCCTAAGGCAGTTAGAAAATGGGTGAGGGAGAGTTGCTGTTAGAGGTTGGGCCTGGCCTATTCACACTTTTAGTCCGCAATAGGTAAATCTGTGAATGTTCTCTAAAGGCAGGCAGTGAGTCAGGATAACAGTAGTTCGAATCATAAAGTACAGGTCAAAAAGACCATAAGGTCCAGGGTGGATTTTAAATGAGTGAGAGCACAAGATAGTGTTTGGAGTGGGACTACTTCATTAAAAAAATGCTCCCAGTGTCTGGTGCCTCACGCAGTTGTCCTGGTGTCAAGTCAGATGCAAACACAGAGAGAGACCTTTGCTGGTGTTAAAACACAACAGCGCAGAGAGCAGGGACCGTGGATCTGCAGGAGCAGAGCACAGGATACATTACATATTCTGATCTTCTCTAGGTCACCTGCCATTTGGGGCAGGGCAGTTATGGACTGGGGGTCTGCCACCAGCACCGCACAAAATAAGCCATGAAATCATAAATAAAACCCAGCACCCCTGCCCAGAGTTGTGCCCTTCCTGTGGGAAGGCTCCAGGCTGTGTGTGGGAGGGCAGGATACAGCTCACCACGGGGTTTGGACTGGAAAGACCTGGGAAATACTACTTGTCACCCAACCACCCAAGACTGCAGTGTCCAGTTCCTGCTGCCACTACATGCTGGGGAGCTGAGAGGCTTGATCACACACCGGCACTGAGAACTGGATAAAATTGATGTTTTATCCAAGTGTGTTCCAACGTGCTTTAAAATCTTCAGAATTAATCAGTGAATTGTCAGAGAGCTTCAGACATTACTTTTTAATAGCATTTTGTATTACTTGCTAATTATAAGGTGAAAAAGGTGTGAGGCAAAGCCAGTATTATAGTTCCTTAAGTAAACTGGAGCAGAAGGTCACAATAAATTGAAAAGTTATTAAGTGCGTACTTTGCTGGAGACATAATGCTTATCATTATAAAACATAGGAATACAGATACTTCTTTTTTTTAAAATGTCCACAGATGGCACAAGCTAATTATTCTCATTTGTATAGCACCTTACACCTCTGTAGATTTTTTTTCAGAATGTTGAAAAACAGATGATCACGTCTGTTTTTGTAGCTGTGTGAGAGTTTTTCATTAACAAGATCAGGCAGGACCATCTGTGTGTTCTAGTAAAAAGTTTACCACCAACAGTGAATTGAAAACTTTCAAACAATGGCTGAATGCATAATTTGTCATGTGTGGATACAGTGCGTTGGCCAACAGCCCGTGCAGCTTAGTCACAGGAGCCTGAATGCATTTCTTAGCTGTCCTGAGAGGGAAGAGAAAAAAAATGCCAGTCACATTCTGCATTGTATTAGTGACCGAGCAAGGTGCTTGGGTTTGTGCCTTTTATGTAGGAACAGCCATTCCCCAGCTTGTCCTGCAGGCACCTCCTTCTGTCTTCTCACTGGAGACCCCAAAGGATGCTGAGGTTCTCATCACTCTGGATAGGGAAATGCGGGAGGCAGCCTGGAAATCCAAGGGAAGGTGCAAAGGTGGATTTACACCTTAAGGGAACTGCTCTCTCCTCTGCCGTGGTGCTCTGTGCAGGAGGACGTGCACATCCTATGGAGAACCTGCCCCACAGCCTGACTGCAGCCTCCAGAAAAAGGGGTTGGAACGTGCTGACATTGAATGCAGCGGGTGATGAAACAAAACAGCGTATGGAAGTTAATTGTCTGCTAACTGTGATTCTTTAAGAGTGTTGTCCCTGTCCTTTCACACTTCCCATGCAGTTTCACGCTGTCCCAGCGTTTTCATGCTGCCTCTCCCCAGCTGCCTCTCCCACTTCTCCTCTCTTGGTTTCAGTGCAGAGAAGCAAAGTGCTTGGAGACAGGCAACCTCAGAACATCCTGCAGGACCTTCTGCAATCCAGGTCCCAGCTGCTCACCCTTCTGGGCCAGCGTAACTGTCCCCAAAACGTGGCAAATGCCCCACAAAACAAGCAGCCAGTGAGGCTTGCCCCTTGGCATCCCCAGTCCAGAGCTGTTGTGCAGACGGGCTGGGTGGTGCATGGACAGCCAGGCTGGGGAGATAGCACTGGGCAGAAAGGACAATAAACAGTGAAAACAGATGGGGGCAGAGATATCTGTGTGTTTTAATTACATGTTGTCACTTGTAACTTCGGCCTGTTGGACACAGCCTGGAGCACGGAGCAGGAGCTTGCCTAATCCTCAGGAAATGGGTGATTTGTAACCCTGATCACTATCAACTTTTCCAGTGTAATCTCCGGCTCCCGGGTCTCCCTTGTGAAGTTGTCGGCAGAGGTTGTATGGCTTGTTAGCTGGAGATGTATATCCCTCGTTAGAGGTGGAAATGCGTCTTGTCTTTCTGAGGGAAGCATTAACAATTCCACTCGGCAAATTAAGGGGTTCATTTAAGCCTCTTCCAACATTCCCCTGAAAAATCGTGGCTCGTGCACATGTGTCCTCAGCCGGTCTTGTTTCCAGTAGCGTACACCGCTCTGGGAGAGGATTTCATCTCGGAGCGTGGCTCTTTAATGAGCCGATGTCTTTGTGTCCTATATAATCCACGTAATTAGTGTATTTTGGAGCCAGCTCAGATGGGATTTTCGAAAGCTCAGTGCATGGGATACTCTCAGGTTTAGTTTTATTCAGAAACTTAAAACTTACCCCAGCTTTTGCCATCCCCGCAGCCCCTGGGAGGACAAGTCTCTGCTGTTTCGCAGTTCGGCAGCTCTCGGCTGGGTTTTCTTGGACGGACCACTTAACTTTTCTCCTTCTCAGGTTCCCGATGTTGCAGAGGGGGAATGCTGATGCTTGTGTATCGCAAAGAAGCTTTTCTGAATTTTAATTAATGACTGGCATGTTTTGGTATTCGGAGAAGAAATCTCACTTGAATTATTGCTTTGTGAGATTATTGTTTTTAGAATGGCGTATGAAGAATTTCTTCACATATATTTCATCTTCTCTGGGTATCCTTCATCTTCCTTGTTCATATGTCCAAAATGTAATTATAAAATGTTCCCTTAGGAAATAAAAATTCTAACTGGACTCTTTCAAGCCGTGCTTGAAATTTGGGGAGGAGGGGGGCTGCTTCTGGTGCTGCTGTATTAGTGCCGCAGTGCTGTTCAGCAGCTGCAGTTGTAGCTCCGTTGTTCTAGGAGCTGTACAAGATAAACACCAAAAAACTCGATCCTTGCCCTTGTGAGTTTGCCGTTTCGGGGTAAGACAGGACAGGTTTGATGAATTGAGATGGACAGATGGGGCGAGTCCTCAGAAACAAAAGACAACAGTTTCCCCACAAGAGGCCACGGTCCAGCACACCAGCTGCATAACCCTGCCGGGAGTTTTATATCTGCTCTGCCAAAGGAGATGTTTTAAGAAGGGAAAAGCAAAGGTAGCATTGCTGCTGGCTCCCTGGGACCTCTTCCAAAGTGACGAGGCAGCAAGAGAGAAGGGACAAAGCTGCTTGGTTGAGAACAAGAGGAGCAAATGCCAAGGCTCTGGTGGCATGGAAGAGGGGAGAAGCATTCGAGAGGTTGGATGCTGAGCTGCTGCTTGGTGCCAGGGGACAAAGGGGACCCAGGGGGGAGTGACAAAACACCACAGCATGGTGGTGGCAGGGACACAATGGCAGGATGGTGATGGGGACACCATGGCACATTGGTGGCAGGGATGGCCAGGAGGTGTGGTCTTCATGGGGGGCTTGAGGCTGGGTTCCAGAAGATCAAATCGGCATTTACAAAGGTGAGAGGAGGGAAGCAGATCCCTACATGTGAGGTTAGGTATTTGAAGGAGGAAAACACACACTGGATATGACCCAGCTCAGGTGTAGAATTTATAGAATTAGAATACAATTAGAATTAGAATAAACTAGCATTAAAATAATTCTAGAATTAGAATAAAAATGGAATTTTTATTTTCTGATTATAGGCCCTTTTTTGTTATAAATTTCATTGGTTATACTCCATTTTGCTAATCCAACACCCAACAGCCTTCCCCCTCCCTCGCCAAAGAATGATAGAATGATTCATTTTTGGCTGACAGATAATTTTGTTATAAAAATAAAAGCTCCTGAAAAATAATAACCATAACATTTAGGTACAATATTCTGCAGCCATGGAGGATGCCAGAGTTCATTTTCAGATTCTGCCATAATTGCAATACAACAAAAAAAGTTACACCTTCAGGAGACAGTGAGGCCTCCTACAATGTGGGGATTTTAGATCCATGTACAGAATGTGTTTTGCTGCACTTTTTTGACTTGCCCTGTGTCTGTGTTTTTAATGATAGCCGAGCTTCCAACTAGCACTCAACATCCTGCTTTCTCATTAAAAGCGAAGGCTAAGGAGAGATCAAGTGTTGTGGTGAGAAGACGTGTCCTCGGAAGAAAAGAAAAAATAGCAGTGCAGAGAAACCCATCTGAGTTTGATACTCACTCTTTGTTACAACCTGAAAGGTGTTATTACCCGAAGCATCATTCCTGTGGTTATCCAAAGGCATAATTGAGAATAATTTTGCAGGCAGTCTTCTTTTGTATTTTAAATTAATTAAATACAAGTAATTTATCTGTGCCTTTATCCTCAGTGGAAAAAAGACCTCTGGTTCCTTTAACCAAGGTTCCCAGCCCTAGTGGCTGCGCTGTGAGATGATCAATAGCCTGGTGATGAGCGAGCTCTCTGCCTCCCGAAGAGCTGGGAATATTACTCTGGGTGTGATCACCAACTCACTCTTGTGGGATGATAAACTACCTTTTAATAGAACATTAACATTAATCTAAACAAGATTAGTGGAGCACAGCATTGTACGAATAAGCTTGCTCAATTAAAACAGATGGTCCTCCATGCTGAATGGTGTTATGTTAATGAACCTCCCTCGCATTCCCAGGGCTCGCGAGAGCTCTCCTTTCCCAGGGAGGAGGAGTGCGGTACATGCCCATTCGCTCAGCTTCCTGCTGCAGGACTCATTTTACCGTCTTTTACTTTGAGAGCTCTTCAGAATTCCATATTTATCAAATTATTTCTGAATGATTAACACAAGATCTTTACGTTTTCTTCTAATTACACGTCTGTCATTAATCTTCACTATTTCTTTTGCCTCGAGCATTTTCGAGAAGGTGGAGAGTGATACGATTCGGCAATTAGAGCCGCTGTAAGCCTGATTAAGGCTGTCTAAAACCAGGGGAGAAGAAGAAAATCCAAGACTGCAGCAACGCTAATGTGTAGTGTTAGCCAAAATTAATGATCAAACCTTGCATCGCAGCATCTTAATATTGTCTCAAGCAAAATGGCTTTACATTTGGAAGTAACACAGAGTCACAATCTAATCACTATTTTTCCCCCAGACAAGCTTTTACTGTTCATTACTAGAAGAAACAGAGTTTTGTTGCTTCAATAATGATTTTTTTCCAGGGCTGAAACACAGCAAAATAGTCACGTGTAGTAGGAGACCTTAAGCTCTGCAGAATTTGTTTAAATTCCTTGCTTTAAAGAAACCTCTTAAGGAGTAATTCATCTCTAATGCAACACTTTCAGCCCAAACCAGCTAAATTAAAAGGTGGCGTAAACAGACACGATTTCACCTCATGTCCCCACATCCTGCCTTGCTGCAAAAACAGAGGAGAATATTTTAGTGTTCTGTCTATCTAGAGCTAAGTAGAATAAATCACCGAATTTTGTTTAGCTTAATTTTTAAGACTTGGAACTAGAGGATGTAACAGCAGAATAAGAGATACTGCTTTCTCCTTTGCTTATGCTGCTGTGGTCTTTGCAGACTTGAGCATCTTTTGGCCCTCGTTTGCCACTCAAACAGTGTCAGAAAACTGCCTAAATTCACAGTGAGTGGAGATAAGTCCTGGTCAGGAGGCTGCAATGCTGTTGCCCACCAGCCCTTTGGATGTTCGTTATTTAGAGCAGCCTTAAGCCAACGAGGGCTCAGTTGGCTCCTATTTGTTCCCTGCCTGACCAGGTAGGGTGTCATCGGGTGAAGTGATGGTGTTTGTTTGCCAGGTGATGCCACTTAATAATGAGTGTGATTTGGCCCAGCTGAGGACCTTCGTCCTTCAGCCTTCCCTTTAGATATAAACATGAAAACCAGACAACAGCATATAATCCCAAATGGAACCAAGATTTTCAAGTCTGTCGTCACCATTGGGGTGAGAGGTTGAAGAGGGCACAGGCACTTTCTCTGGCTCTTCTGTGTGATACTGAGTAAGTAGGTGAATAAATTTCATTAATTCCTTTGCTGATTTCCTGCCATGTCTGAGATATGTGGCACTGCTCAGTTTGGAGCTCCCTTTTAAATCAAAACAAACCAAGTGCTCTTCCTGTACCCAAAACCAGAGAGGACTTTAGGAAAGGAAGTAAATCATCACTGGCCGTGTGCTTGCTCTGTGTGATGAGTGTGAATTACTAGTTGGGGAAATGCTGTCTTGAGAGCCAGCCTGCCTGGTAGGTGTCAATCTGGATTTAGGAAACAAGATTACAGGGTGAACAGAGGCTATTAATTATTGATGGTCACTGGAACCTGCTTGATGGATATGTCCACCACTGCTCAGTCCACTGTGACTCAAGTGTCAACAAAATTTAATGTAAAATTATGCATGATTGACAACTCATTAATTATGGTCTAAACCCAGCTAATTTGCTGGTGGGAGGGTTGGCTTTTAATTTCTCAGGTTTCTATGGATGGCTTTTACATAAACTCAAGCCTGAGAGTTTGTAACTCGGAAACAGCAGGTTTCCAGTGGAGATAAATGAACAGCAAATCACAGGAGAAAGGAGGAGGTGTTTGAGAAGTGAAAGGCTGTTCCAGAGGATAAGCTTTCTACCCTTAAAGCTCCTAGAGCTTGCGAGATAAGGATTAGCTGGTGAAGAAGTACCTGTTTGGTGCCCAGTAACAGCACCTGCAGGGGCTCGGTGCGAGTCCTCAGTCCTTGTCAGAACCAGGCAGTGCCACACCAGGACAGGAGGTGCCGGCGTGCGCTGCAGAGCGGCGTCTCACTGGTTTCTCCTGCACCAGCTGAGCAGAACTGAACGGGATATCTTGTCCTTTTGCTGCTTAAGCAGCCAGAAATAACAGGGTAGAGAGCTAACGTGTAATATCACGGCTCCACGGGGGCGTTGTGTAGCACAAATACCCAAGGAGGACGGTGGCATAAACATACGACAGAAACAAGACAGCCTGTATTTTTCTTTCGGAAAGTACTAGTTGGGGGGGGGAATCTTCCCCAGATGGTTATGTTCCTCCCTGCTACCTTTTCATTTCACAGCTCCAACCCCTTTGGTGCTCAAGGAAATAAGCAGCTATCAAGCTGGGCGTGCTGCAGTCAGTGCCACGCAGGTGTCCTGGCCAGGAGCACAGAGAGCAAAGCTCCTCAGGTTTGTTTGCTCTCTGCTACCTCCCACCTTCCTGTCCCCGGGCAGTGCTGGGGCTCCTCGGGCAGCTTTGTGACCTCGTTGTCACCATATGAGTACACAGCCCCGCAGTGTTTTAGGAGGTGTACCCATAGGGAGAGTCCTGCAAAGAAGGACTTGCCCATGGCAGCCAGGTTTGCCCAAAGAATAAACATTCAGGAGAAGATTAAAGATAACCATCCAGATCCAAATCAGCCCTGTTCAGGGCTGGTGGTCTGGCTGGTTGGGTTCAGTGGAGCTCGATGTCTGCCCCATCCTCCCTGTGACAGGTTCTCCGTGCCAACCATACATTCAAGTCAGGCAAGAGCGATGGCAAATGGCGAAGTAGAATAGTTTGCAGCATAATTAACTGACTCGTGTGCATACGTGCAGTGACAGAGCATCAGGCACCGCCTGTGCTTGAGCACAAAAATAATCAAGGCCACATATTTCAGTAGTGAAATACGGGATATATTTAAAAGCCCAGGACCCTGATGTTTCCTTCAGGCGAGATGAAGTTGTTGATGTATCACTGAGCATGAATCAGAAGGGCTCGTTGAAGTTCATATCCACTTTTGGGCAATTTTCAGTAACTAATTCAGATGACAGCGTGTGGGCTCTTGCTAGTATTTACATGCAAGAAAAAGAAAATAATATTCTGGTTTGGCAACCACGTTTCAAACAGTGATGTGTCCTTAGCACAAGGCTACTTATCAGAAACTTGTGGGCAAGAGTAATCAGAGGAAGCACTGGGTGAGGAGTAGGAAGTCTCCTCAGATAAAGGCAGGGAAGTGGCTGGTGAAGTTTTGGTGATGTTTTATTTTTACAGAGTAGAAATGTGGTCATGTCGTAGCCACAGAGGATTCCTTGTGGTTAGTTTCTCTTCTCTGTGCTGGCTTTTTGTGTTTGCCCAATGGTCTGTGTGAGTTGTTCATACTTTTGTTTTAAAGGTCAGAAATGCCATTATAATGGTATGAATTATGGACTGAATAATATTTTTCTTGTTTCTTATTTCAACTTTCCCCAAGCTTTTATTAAAAAAAAAGATAGAAGGTGATTACTTTTAGTAGACATTTGGAGGGGTTGGAAGTTTTGAATTAATTCAGGTGTAGCACCACAGAATAGACATGAAATTGCTGGTTGATGTACCATTTATTGTCACTGCAGGTATGGAACTGGAGGGAAATTTAGGGCAATTTCGTATTTCCAGGTGAAATTCTTCATGAAACCTGTGCCAGTTTCCATCATATAATGTGTTATTAGATCTATTCACTCATAAAGAAAAATTTCCCTTCTAGGCCACATCAATAATATGAACTACCCCTGTTTGTGGATATTTTAATGGGTTTAATGGAGTCTATTCATGCAAGTAAATTTTGTAGAATATCCTGCTTTTTCTGTAAAGGGAGTCTTTTGTTGTTGGTTGGTTGGTTGCTGTTTTTTTTTTTCTTTCTTACCACACAGCAGAAAGGCAATGTCATTAATGAACAACTTGAATTAATTGGAAGAAACTGAAATAAACAAGTGCTTGGACTTCCTCAACTTTGCATATTAGCTTAAATTGAGACCTGACCCACGATGAATAATTAAACAGTAAAAATGAAAATTCGTGGTCATAGCAGCACAGTGTAAATGAATGCGTGCGTGAAAAGATCTATTTTAGTAGTTAGAATAAACTTGAAGGTGTGATTTCGTCGCGTCACTAAGTGTGTGTGTTGAGCTAGACGTTGCTGACAGTCCTCGCTGGGGCCTGGTTCTGAAAAAAACGGCAAACGTGTGATTTGGAAGTGTTGACGCGCTGGTGATGACGTGTGGGAGCCCGAGCAGCGTCCCCCTGGGGTGAGGGACAACTGCCCCCTCTTCCAGGAGAGGACACGGCTCCAGCTCAAGGGTCTGCATCGCTCTGTGGTACCCGGCGGTCAGCTGGGACGGGTGGATCTTCAGGCTGTTGATGTCTGCGTAGTTTGTAGAAGCCGCGGGGATGAAGGGTTGGTGGGGCTTTTCTTTGATACCATTCATCACGCTCATTTAACCTTTAAAACATATCAGCCCAACCTTGTTTCTTCTTCAACCAATCAATCAATCAATAAATAAATAAATAAATTGACGGCTTCATAGCTGACTTTTATGTCTTCAAATGGCCTGACTTTTTGATGTTGGCTTAAAACACTCACAGCTGAGCTGATGTGAAAGGGGTCCAGACAGCACCACGATGGGCAGTACTAAGAGAACTTCCATGGAATACGATATTTTTTAATCATGTTTCCTCTGGCAGTTGCTTGAGAATGATAAGTAGTGGATGTCAGTGTGCATTTGAAAGAAGAAAAGGTATCTGTTTACATGCAAAATTTTTTAATTAAAGAACAGCTACAGAGCCAAGATATCTCTTACTTTGGTCTCACCTCCCCTGGAGGGGTTGGTGGTGTGCAGGGGAGGGCTCAGCGTGGGGTCACACTCTCTGCTGGCACTGGGGTGAGGGAAACCCAATTGTCGGCCCCTTGTGCTTTCCAGTTCCATCAATTCAGACATCTTTGTGAATTTCTGTTTTCCATAATATTCCCAGAAATTCTGTGCCACGAGCAGGACAGGATTTGCCTGGAGCTCAGCTGCCCGGTCAGCGTGTTGGGTTTGCAGAGAGAGGGGCTGCTGAGCCTCAGGGAGGGTGTTTGTGTGGGACCATGAAACATTCCCGAGGACTCCATCATTTAATAGAAACGTTACATTTCCAGAAATAGATTTCAGTCTTTGTAAGATGGGGGAAAAGGTTGGTTGGGTTTGTCACATCCCTTGTTTTTTGCAGAATTAGTTTTGATGGATGAAGCAGTGGCAGAGAGTTCTGAAGTTTGCAAGCGGTATTTATTTATTGTGCTGTATGTTCTTTTATGGTGGTAGTTACTCAACCATACAAATTAAAAAGTCACTTCTAAATCAACTTATTCCCAGAAAAACAAGAGTTTCATCACGAGGAGGAAAAAAAAAAAAGCAAGCTTAGCCAAAAAACTTCTCAATATAAAGGCTTCCAGCTGTGGCATTCCTGACTGTATTGCTCCAGCCCGGGAGAGAAAGAAGGGTTTTTTCTTTAGGAACGGTCCGGATCTGTCTCTTCTGCTGCGAAAGTGACACCTCAGGGGGGTTCTTTAAACGCTGACACCTGACCATTCAATCAGGCTCAACACCCCCCAAACAGCCCCCAGGAGCCATCAGAGTGGGGCAATAACGAGTGGGTTTTATCTGTTACCATGCTGGCTAACATCAGGAGCAGGAGCCAGTTTTGTACTCTATTTTCTTTGGGGTTTTATTATTATTGTAATAAAAAGCTTTTTTTTTTTCATCTTGTTCTATTCAGCAGATGAGGTAAAGGCTTGCTGGCTAATGGGTGGTTTCAGTGGCACTTTTACTTCTTCTAAAAATCCAGTACAGGGATTTCCTTAATAAAGGCCATATGCATATTTTTATGTATATTGTTGCACTATTTTTAGAAAGAGCTTTCAGTGTGTAGTTAATAGTGAAGAAAAAACATCTAGATGGATAAAACAAACACAAATGTAATAGTTACAAGATCTCCTTGTAATTAAAATCCAAGGGGAGACATGACATGCAATAAATCAAGAGTTGATATGAACCAGATGCTGTCTATTTTGGGCAGTGGTGGATCTCCACGAGGCTCTTGGAGATGAGGCTGGTTCTTTCTGGACAATAAAATCTGCTTTTCTAACAGCAGCTGCTGCTCTGTGTGTCCGGTGCCGGGATCCACACACCTCTCTCATTTGCTGCTCTTCAGCCCCAAAGGTGGCCTGTGGGTTGTTACCTGTAAGAATCGAGGAGCAAATGGAGCTTGGTAGTTTTAAAAAGCTTTAAAATGGAGGAAGAAAGACTTTGTTTTCTGTCGGAGGGAATCTGTGCGGGTAGTGGGATGCTGCTGGTGAAGAATCTCATCCCCCTTCAAAGAAGCTGTTGTTGTAAGCGTTTTGCAAAACCAGTTCTGTTTTAAAAGCAAAGTGGGGAAAAACAGAAGATCTGATTATATCAAGGCTGGTGCTATCTGTGCTCTGCAGCAATTTGATCATAACTCTCTTTATATCTGTCTCTTCCTCTGCCTGAAGTTCCCTACCTTAAAACGAATTTGTTCTGAGACTGCTCACTGGGGTAATCTAAACTGGTCTTCGCTGTCACTGACACGTGTATAATGACATTTTACTGCTCGTCTTCTCTAGCACGTCTGAGGAATCCTACTGCTAATTGTGGTATGATTAGCTGCCCACGCAGCCTCGGGGGAGGATGTGTCCGTGGTGCTGCCAGGGCTGCGGTGACATTGGCAGGGGGGGACAGGACCCGGGACGTGGGAAACTTGTCCTCTCATGGGCCCTCCCCACGCTCCATCCTCGGCCATAGAGGGGACATGGAGGGCACGGGGGGGCTCTGACCCACCGATAGCCCTGCACATGGGGTGCTACCCATCGGTGGTAAAACACCAATTTTAGTGCAGAAAGACAATGTTTTCCTTTTGGATTCTGGGTTTTGTGTGCTTTCGGAAAGCATTTGGCAGCCACAGCAAGTATGTTTACAAAAAGAGCAGAACTGGTAAAGTTCAGGTTCGTGTTTGGATTCAGCCCCAGCAAACTGAAGCTGAAGCTGTGCCAGACGTTTGAAGCTGCCAGACGACAGTTCATCTCAAACAGAAAGCTGAAGAGGGGGAAAGAAATTTGTCAAATGTATTCCGTGTGGAATTTCAGGCAATTTAATTTGATTCACTACACTCTGAAATGTCTTGGACTTCCCTATTGTTTCTTTACTTTAACACTAAATTTGATACCTTCTGGGATCGTCAGTGCTTTGTGCTGCATTTGTCATGTTCTCTAATTTACTGGTTTTAGTCTCTCTCTGTTTTAATTGGCGGTGCCAGGCCCTGCCAGTAGTGCTGGGTTAAATTTAAGGTTGACAGTTGAATCCTGAGGTCACCCCCGGCAAGGGGGGAGCTGCCGTTCTGCTGGACACCCCTGGGGGTAAGAAGGGGCAGAGGGGAAAAACGTGCAGGAGGAAAGGGAAGATGAGAGTAAACCTCATCCTGTGGCTCCATCGGAGGCAGCAGCAGCCGAGCAGCACCTCTGTGGGGATGCTGCTGTCAGGACATGGCTGGTTGAAGGGGAGCCGCGGGGGGTCGTTTTTATTCAGTGACGCCCAACACCAGAGAGCATGGAGCTGTGGTTTATTGCGGTTCTGCTTTTCCAATTGTTATCGTGCTCCGTGGGTGAATTTGCCATGAGTTCAGTGTGTGCTGGAGCCCAGCCCTGGGGCAGGGCGCTGTGGCTCTCGGTAGCCCTCCCACCTCTCATTTGCCCGGCATTTATTACCCGCTCAAGTGCAGCTTTGGCACCGAGGCCACCTTCTGCTCTCCTGCTCCCTCTGACTGAGTGCCAGCAACAAAACCCAGAGCCTCCATCCGTAAATAAAACTTCTCTGAATTTGTCCAAATGTCAAAGCAGTTGAGCCCACCAGGTACCAAGGAGTGTTTTATTCCACATAACGCTGATTTCTCTTGAAACCCGAGGACTTGTGTAGGCTACAGCTGAAAGTAAGGGCTGCAGCTGCTTTTTGTGCAGGCAGACAAGCAGAGGTGCACGGCAGCCGCAGGTTAAATACAGCTACCCTGCCTTGATTCCTACAGATAACAAATTCTTCCATTTCTAATATTCTTGCCTGAAAGATCTGTTCATTTCCCGCACTGTGATCTGGCTCCCTGGATCAGCGCGTGTTTGCTCCCGAGCCCAGCTGAGGATGATGAGAACAGTCAAGCCCAAAGTTGTGGGTATTTACACACAAGTCAAGTCCACGAGGAGCTCATTGTCTTTACTGGTGTGTCTGATTTGGGGTTTTTTTTATTTTTTTTTTTCCCCCCTCTCTGACACCTGCAGCCTCTGTTTCTAGGTGTTGGGAGTGTGTTTGTTTTGAGGAGTGTGAGGAGTGAGGTGCCCGAGGCAATCTGACACAGCCAGGCTGGAGCATCTCTTTCAACTCCTTTTCCTGGGCTGCAGANTTTTTTTTTTTTTCCTCCCTTAAATCTTCCTGCAGCTCCCTGTGTCTTTCAAATACAGTTCTGTCAAGCAGAAGAGAGATCTGTGGCAGAGAGGAGAAGCCCCGGGGCCGGCAGGTCACGTTGGTGGGAACGGGCAGGGGTGGCTGTGGTGTGTGTGTCCCACCAGTGCTCCCAGTGTGGGGAACCTCCTGATCCCAGTAGGGCCAGGTGCTCCTACAATTATAAAGGCTCCTTCCTTTATTGTTGCCAAATTAAGCAACCACAAAATCTGTGGTTTTTTTCCTCGGTAAATGCATAGTAATGTTTAAAATCCTTTCCCATGTAGGTAGTTTGACGAACACATGAGTGTTGTGAAATCATTAGCACGAAGGGTAAAACCTCCAGATGAAGCGTCCTGGGATTTATTTACTCTGTGCTGTAGTAATAATAATTAAAACACATCCTGCTGCTGGTAACTCCCACAACTTGCACTTTGCTCTGAAGCTGAGAAACTCATTGATTAATCCATGGGGTCAATCAGTCCATCTTGTTTGGAGAGTTAATCATAGAAAGCCTCTGCACCAGGACCAAGAGTGGAACAGGTTTATTTACTGCTGCTTAATCAGCGAACCCAGACTCTCCTGTAGAGTGGTGAGAGGTTTGTTTCTACTTAGCCTTTAATTGCAAAATGATCTCATTAGTGCCATAGTGAATCTCAGTGCTATCCTACAGATGCATGGAATTCAAGGAAGAGCAAAGAGCCAAAATGGTTGCCCGTAAAAACTCAGCATTTGCCAAAAAGTGTGGTGTGGTTGGTATCTGGAAGATCACACCAACCGGCCTTCTCTTTTCAGCTTTGCATTGAAAGGCTGTTAGCATCAGCTGCAACATCCCAGTGGCTTTTGGTCCACCTTGCTGTTAGGAACAGAGGACTGTTGTACTGAAACGACTCTGAAAGGTTTTTGATCCCAGGATAAAGCTGTCTGTTGAGAAGAAGAATGGAAGCCAAGAGCACAGGTACTGTGATGCTCACTGAAGAAAGGGGTGACCTCTGAGCTGTGCCAGCTCGGGGTGCTGCTCTGCAGGGGACTTCAGACCATGCTTACTAGCCTCTGGTGTCAGTTCCTGGCTCATTTATTAGATAATAATTTCTGAATTATCCCTATTGGGCAGAGGGAGAGCGATGGGATCTCAAATGGGTGATGAAATCCTGAATAAAGCAATTCTTGCCAAGAGAACGCAAGCGCCGTGAGCATAAGAACGTGGGAAGTGGTGAACATCTCTGACGTGGGGCACTAACAGATGCAGGTTCCTGTTCTTGTGCTGGAGAAGGGACTTGAAGGTGGGTTCCCCATCGTGCAAACTGCATTCAAACACGGGCAGCCTCTCTGCCTTTGTGGTAGGAAACTTCTGCTTTGGATTTAGAAAATTTGGGATGAAAAGACTCTCCCTTTAGCCCAATGCTAAATACCGGGAAGGGAATAGAGAGGAATATTCCCTTTACTAATACTTGCTTCTAATCAGATAAAAATAAGTGACAGTGTAGGAAGAATCCCTCTCCTAACTGCCAGAATGTGTCGATTTATCAAATTTTTCCACTGTTGCTCTTTTCTGAGCTGGCTTCAGAGCTGACAGTGTATGTTTTACAGTGCAGCAAGGTAGATTGATTGATCCTAAATAGAAAAGCCTTTGGGGTCTCGAGCTGATGTTTTAGTTTCGGGAAAAAAACTGAGTAAAGCATGTTAATGTAGAGAAAGGAGCCTGCTTTAATTGGACCAACTCCTGGCTTGCTGAAAATTAATGGCTGCCTGGCTGCTGCCAGAGTGATTCATCTTCTCTATCATGTTCTACAGCCCTTCTCTCCAGGGGGCTGTACTCCCCTCCAATTCCAATACCAAAAGTGAAATATACTTTTTTTTCTCCCCCCCTTCCTTAAAAACATGTATTTTACTTAGATTGGCTTCCAGTAAATGAAAAACAGCACTGGTGGGAATATGAAGGAGGCAGGTGGTGTCTGGGAATTGGGTTTTGTTTACTGTAGGGCTGGTTTTGTTTTGTTTGAATGGGATTTAGATCTTTTTTTAATGTACTCTCAACTCCTCGTTGCTGCTGGCTGACTGTACAGGTGACAGAATGGGTTTCTAAAGGATCCTGATTTCAGTGTGGTGGAATGTATTGTTCCTTTTCCTTTCATCTGGCCATGGAAACAGAAACCCTGTGTAAGCAAGAGCTATTAAAAGTGACTATAAAGCTGGGAAAGGGGTTGAAAGCATTTAGGTGGCTCTGGAAATGAAAAGATGAATTTTCCATGTAGTTCTGCCCCCAAAAATTTTTTTTTTTTTTTTTTTAGTAAATGACTTGTGCCTGAACAAGGCTGGGTGGTTTTCCCCATCAAACCTCCTGGAAGCTTTGTGGAGGCAAACCAGCCAGCATTGGGGACACACAAATCCAGCAGGGAAAGGTCAGGCAAGGAGGCGGCTGAGCTTTGGAATTCCAAGGGGGGAAACAAAAAATGTACTTTTATGTGCCATTTCAAGTCTGTCTCTCTTGCTGCTGGAGAGAGATGGCAACTGGTTTGCTGATTCGGAGGTGTCACCAGTTGGCCAGCACGTGGAGTCATTCCCAAGAAGCACATCATGGGTTGGAAATGTCGGGAATGTTGTAATACTGCATACGCCGCATAGGAGGGTTCATTGTGGCTGAAGATGACAAGGAGATAAATAAAGAAAGATTTTGTTTAACATAATTACATATGGTAAATTGTTATGGTAATTTATTATTACTCCAGTAAGGCAAATATTAGCAGTCATAGCTCAGATCATAAATAATGCACTGGAAAATTGGCTGTAATGTTTGACCTGAGATACGGGAAAATGAGTGAAAATGCAGCAGATTTCTGTACCATTAATTGCAAGAAAATAACACTAGAACATGCTAAATCACACTAAATATTTTCAGCAGATAATAGACTGTGGGGCAGTTCATTAATTCTCCAAACTCATTCATTATTTTTGGTTTTTTACTCTAAGAACACTTAATGAATAATCAGTGCTTTGTGAAGCCGAGGGTGCGGGCACACACATTTTCATGTACATTCATGTCCCAACCAATGTACGTCCATTTAGCTCCAGCAGTTTTCTATATCAAAGCATTTTCTTAAACTGTGTACTCTTAAACTTGATCACTAGGGATATGTTTATTAGTCTCTGAAGTAGCTGTTTGAATTGCTGTTTTTACCTTTTACCAGTAGAGTTTGGTTTTCCCACAGTGCAATAAATATTAAATAAAGACGTGAAGAGTTTATTAGTGTAATATTTTTTTATGGGGACATGGTTGAAAACGTAAACTATAAAATCAATAATGGGAGGGGGAGATTATGCATTGTTTCTGTTAGGGTTTACAGCGATAATTTTTTCCCATTTATGCTGTTTTTCTTGTACGGAAGGAGAAGGGCTCTGAGTATTTTATTAACTGGGAGAAGCAGATCTGGCTGTGTGATAGTTGGGATTTGCTGTCGGCTGGGAGGGACAGAAGCAGGATCCCGCACTGAAATGTAGCATTGTGAGGAAGTGGAACTGCTCGAGCCAAGGTTTGTTTCCACAAAATACGGAAACTAAAGGAAAAAAAAGAAAAACAAACAAAAAAGAAAGAAAACAAAAAAAGGAGGGGGAAAGCCCTCAAACACACCAACCTCCTCCCCAAAACATAAAAATCCATTTCCCCATTTAAAATTGTCATCTTGTGTGTGGTTACTGTGGGGTGGGGGGTGATGGAGGCAGAGGGGTCTGGCAGCTGGGATGAGATGCCTGAGGTTGTGGATGGAGACTTGGCTTCGCTGGGCACTTCCAGCCTGGCCGCAGGGACCCCGCTCCCTGCCCTCCCTTCCTGCTGCTGCGAAAGGGTTTTCTCCCAGAGCCGCAGAGGGGTTGTGCCAACGTAAAGAGAGATGCCTCCAAAACACAGCCACCTAAATATTTCCCTTACACAGTTACTTTCTCAGCTAAACTAAGCTCTGGGGTGAGGCACAGCACGCTCTGGTTCATGTTTGCATTAATGGAGAAACCAGTTTGTGAGAACTCCGTGCGCTCGCAAGGGGCACAGAAGCTCTCATGGGTTTTTTGATCAATTGAATGGTTTCGTGCCTGTTCTTGGAGAACGGGTTCCCATCCACTGGGGAGCCAGGTTTTGTCACATCTGAAACTGCCAGAGGTCAGGGTTAAGCCATCCTCACGGTGCTGGTGCCGGCAGAGGTGGGGGATTTGGCGGCTCAGGTTTATCACCATCGCACCGGGTGTGAAAGGAGGTGCTCGAGAGACACGGCTGGAAAAGCAGGCGGGATCCTGCTGTAAATACTGTGTGTGTTTGCTGCTTTGAAGTTCATCAGGAAAGAAACATCTTCTCAGTGATAATCCTCAAAACCACGGTGAAAAGCAGAGTCCTGGAGGGCCCTGTGTCCTGAACTGTGGGCTGATGTCCTGCCGGGGGGTATATCCTAATAAATAAGCATTATCCCTCCTGCTCTCCCAGCCCTGTGCAGCTTGCCAGAGGGGGCACTTTTTAATGGACTAGGAAAAGTTAAAGGGGAATCCAGAAGGATAAGGCTTAAAGTGAATTCTTTGGTTTATACCATTTATAGTCCTATTAAATTCAATATATTTCTCAGACGTTTGGGGGCAAGGAAGTTCAGTGTATTCGTACGTCTTTCAAGATCCTCACTTGATCATTTGACTCTGTCCAGCCAGCTTAACAAGCTAAATAATAAAAGGGAACAATGCAAAACTTGTTGAATTTTTTTTCTACCCTGTGTCTTTTTTGAAGAAAAATACCATTTTTTTTCCTCAGGTGCCCAGCAGTTTGCTGCAGGCTCCTGCAGCTTCTCTGCCCATCACTCAATACCTGTTTCAGTATATCAAGTTGTTGGAGATCCTCCTTTCATAGGGAAGCAATTAAAAATGATGAGGGTAAAGGGTTAAACCTAAAAGCCTGCTAATGAGGGTGCCTTCTTGGTTTTCTTTTCATCAGGCATTTGATGCTGTTTTCAGCATAAGCTTTCGATAAGCATCACTGAACATTTTTCCAGAGTATATTAAAAAAAGTTTTCTTTTTTTACCATCCTGTAAAAATGATAGATGTGTGGCTCTGCTGTTTATCTGAAATCCTAATTACTGATGCTGCAGCTTTTGAATGCTAAATTCATGCAGTGTTCTTTAGACTTCAAACTGGTCAAAGAAAGATGGATTTGTGTCCACAGAGAGATCTAAGTCTAGTAAACAGAGCCAATGTTTGTTTATTTATTAAATTATTTTAAAGAGTTACATCAGCTGCAAATTACGTAGACTTAGAGCTTTCTAAAGGAGAAAAAGAAAAAAAAAAAAAAAGTTTCCTGCCACTGGATGAAATTTTAATTTCTGTTTCCATGAGAGCAAAGAATAGAGATAAGAGGTGGAATTTGAGAATACGGACAAGGTCTCCTTTCCTTGAGCTGTGTTATTTATTATAGAACAATTGCTTGGGTTTTGGTTGTTTTTTTCCCAAACCTATACACATATATTTGGAAAAAAAATATTTTTTATATCTCTATATGAAGTACGTGTGTGTAGAGATGGGCATTTGGAATTGCTTCCCCTCCGTGGCTGGAATCTCAGCAGAGCCAAGGGGTGAGCCGAGGTCGGTTGATGCTGTTGGGGCAGCTGTAGCAGGAACTGTCCCTTGTAGTGACCGAACGATATGGAATCCGTACGTCCTTGAAGCCTGTTTGTGTTTGCAGCTCCCGAGGACTCTTCAGAGCCGTGTTAATTCATTGCTGAGCATCCCTCTACCTGTGCTACCTGGGAGGAGCACCGTGGAGCAGCTACGGTGCTTGCTTAAAAATATTAAACTTAATTTCTCCCAGGATTTTCTCTGTCTCTAGTCAAGTTTGTTTTAAACTAATGGAAGTAATTAGCAAGTCACAGAGGGACTTTGTCTAAGAGGTAGCCATTTTTAGATAATGGAGCATAAAAGTCAACACAGTGACATATGACACAGAGCAGCATATTGGAGCCACGCGCTGGGTCTTAAGCAGATGTTTAAGTACTTTGAATATTGAAATCATCACGTACACCTATAGGAAGGGATGTTGGGTTTGTCTCTCAGACTAGTAGTACACTGTAGGGCTTTCTTTTAATCTCAATAAGATCAAAGTAGGCTCTGAGTCGTTTTTAATGTGCAGTCATTATCACACCTTTCTCTCGTCTTCAAATGTCTGGTTGTGTGTGGTGTGTGGGTACCGCAGGAGGTGGAGGTGGGACTGGCTTTTTGCACTGACGTTGTACAGCAGAGGAGAGCAATGGTTCCTCAGGGGATGGACCTCCTCTGTCGTGATGCTAATGGCATGGAGCTGAAAATAAATAACGTAGCAGCAGCAAAGCACTCGATGTTTCACGTGTATTTGTTATATGAACGTGGGGGAGATGAGCAGGAAGTCCTGAGCGGCAAAGGGGATTTGACAGCGGGGTGGTCCCCAGGGGCACAGGGACCTCCCCAGCAGCACCAGAGGGTTTTCCCTTTCCCCATTTCTGGCTGCTCTTGGTTTCTTTGTACCGTGATGGTACCGGGGGCTTTGGCAATGCTGGCCGAGGAGCCTCCTGGCTGCTTTTTTCCTTCTCCGATGCCATCCCTTGGATACTCTTGTTTAAATCCAGATTGGTCCCCAATTTACCTCAAAGCAGCACTGCAGAAGCAGCCAGTAAACTGGGGTAAAACTGGCCCAGGAGCTCCTCCAGCCTGGATTCCATGACATCCCTTCTCCTCCCACTACAGCCAGGTGAGGCAGGATTCCTCTTGCCCGGCTCTGCTCGGGCAAAAATTCAGTCCCTGCTGAAGCTCTGTCAGGCTGGGACCAGGGCCAGGAGGTCGTCCTTGCCTCGGGGCCATAATGTCACTGTGGAGCATCATAAGAACCCCTGTAACGCTCTTTTTCCTCTCTCATTCACTTGAGATGTTTTTACAGGTATGATATCTTTTCCTTCACCACACGTGTGTTCCGCCCCGTGGATCACACGAGTGGCAGCAAGTGGTTTGTTTCCTGTGTCATTAGCTGCAGGTTCAATTTCTATCAGATTTGTCAATTTTGTCATATAATAGTTCAGGGTTTTTCCAGCCTGATGTATGTGACGCGTTTCCCAATGCCAATGAAAATAGTTTCTAAACTAGACCATGAAAGGATTTGACAAAAAAAAAAAAATTAAAATAAAAGGCAAAAATGAAAATATCAGCAACTGGGGAGCTTTGATCTGATCCCAGGTCACCGGGATGGGGTTGTGGCTCTGGTTGGAGGGGTCTGGTTCCAGCAGCGGATGCGATCGGCAGAATGGGTTTAGTTGTTCTCCTTTGCTTAAGTTTTTTTTTTTTTTATTTTATATTTCTGATAATGGAATTGTTATGGGCTTTTGAATTTCAGTTAAGAATGTGCAAATAGGCTATCTGGTAAGTAGGTTACTGAAGGGTTAGGGAAATGGAGAACATTTTGTGCAAAAAAATACCCACCGTGTGGGTAATAGACTCCAGTCGAATTTAAAAGATAATGGCAACAAGGGAGAAATCCACTTGTAGAAATGGGGAACAGCTGTGTTTGAGATCTAATGAAACTGTATCAAATACTTTAAAAATGGCTTACAACGTCTTCCCTGGGGAACAGAGATAAAGCACAAGAGCACTCCTGAAAGGTCGAAGAAACAGTTAAATCATTTCCTTGATGGTTATTAGAGATATAGAAGACATCAGTGAAAATTAAATGTCTGAAACTTGTATTTGATTGCTTTTCTTATCACGCCAATCTCACACGTTTCTTCCATCTCTTGCTCTCTCTTCTAGTAAAATTTAATAACTGTGCTGGTAACAAGGGAGTTCGGTATGAAACCAACAGCCTGGACTTCAAGGTGAGGGCGGACGGGACCCTCTTCGCTGCCCACCAGCTGCAGGTGCCCCTGAAGCCGCTGGTCCTGAGGGTGACAGCTTGGGACCCCCAGAGCCTGGGCCGGCGGGAGACCATGGTCAGGTTCCTGGTGGCAGAGAAGTCACAGCACAACGGGCACAAGGTAAGATTTCAAAGCTCTTTTTCTGATTTCATTCTTCCTTGGCTTGTGCTCCCCAAACTGTGACTCTGAGTTATGTGCGGCATCAGATTGTTTGTGTTGCTGGGTCTGGGCTTCCTAAAGAGCTGTCCAGGTAAAAGATATCACAAGCAGTATCAAATGCCTTGTGAATGATCCTTGAACCTCTCTGACAGAGATGATTTGAGGTCACCACTGAGGGAAGCATTCTTCAAGTTCATACTTTTGTATTCTTAAGTGACCACTTGCCTCTGTTAAATGCTGCTGGTTATAGAATTATAAAGCCATAGAATGGTTAGAGTTGGAAGGAACTTTAAAGATCATCGTGTTTCAACCCCCCTGCCATAGGCAGGGACATCTCCCACCAAACCAGGTTGCTCATAGCCTCATCCAACCTGGCCTTGAGTCCCTCCAGGGATGGGGCAGATCACGTACCTTGTGTTTCTGTCTCATTGCTAATGGGCTCTCTTGACTTGAAATAAAACCTGCAAAGGAGAGGTGTCCCTCTCTCCCCAGAACCAAAGTCAATGACCTTCTTGAGAAACTCAAGGTCAGGTTCAGATCTCTTTAGTGCCAACGAGGACCTGCTGGTTGCTGTGAAGACATCTCCCTGGTTTTCACAGAGACTCCTTTCTCTCTGTGAGCCGCCTGCACAGCCCTGCTGCCCCAGGGGGCTTCCAGAGGGGAGATCTGGGCTTGTTCCCTCCGTGCTGCAGGGACAGGGGCACTGTTCCTGCCTGAGGGACCTGTGCCCACAAGCAGCATGGGCCAGCGAAGCACAAGGTGGCACCGCAGTGACAAACGTCCCCTCCACTCAGTGCCAGGATCTCCCCTTCCCCACAGCTGTAGAATGAAAAACCAGCATATTGGGTATTTCAGATGGAAGGTTACAGATGCTTGCTTTCTTGATGGGTTTCATACCTGCTGCTGGAATGCAGCAGGATCTACCCAAGCCCAGTATTGCTTTGGTTGAATCCAGCGGTGGCTGCCCAGTGCCATCGAGACTGGGGACTGTCCCGTGGAAACACATTTCTCCTGCTTTGCTCCTTGAGTGGGGTCTCTGACCCACCTCTTCCATAGCCCTTTGGCAGCAGCAGTTCTCCACCTTCTCATTTTCGCCTCCTTCTTTTCCAGTGTTAGTCAGGGCTGGAGATGCTGTACTGCACCGAGTAAATGCAGTCAGATAAAGTGTCTACTCCTGCTCAAAAAAACCCCAATTCTGGTGGTTGGGCGGTTACCTTTAAGCAGGATTTGGCAGGAAAATGGCTGAAGAGCCTGATTTATTGCTGAATCTTGAAGACCTGTGGAGCAGGGATGGAGGTGTGTGTCCCTGGGGAACAGCCATGGCTAGTCCGGGCACAGGCAAGGTCACCTGCCCGTGGCTGGAGTCTGGATTAACGCCCCGCAGTGATTGTCAAAACAGCCAGAGCAGCCTCCGCTTTCCTCTCTCCTGCGGGGCTCGGGCAGAGGGCAGGGCAGGAGGGGGAAGAGGCAGAGATTTTCTGTGCCATCCTCTCAGAACACCACCAGGCGAGTCTGGGATGTTTGGGAGAAATTTTGCCAGGCGTGAGACAAGAAGAAAAAGGCTCAGAGAGACTTAGATCTTGCAGTTTCCCAAGGGGCTGACCCCTGAGGTTTTGCGTGGCTGAGAGTCGTGTAAGTGCATTTCTGCTGCTCCTCAGTGAGGATGTGGCTTGTGCAAGATATAATTAAGTCCTGTGTGTTATGTCAACTGTATTTGCCATTTTCTAACCAAAGAAATACTGCTTCTTTCTAAAAGTAATTAAATATTGAAGGCACAAAGTAAAGTGTCTTATATACTGCTTTAAATTTCTTCTTGGTGTAGCAGAAAGAAAACTGAATAAGCACACGTTTCTGTTTTCGTGAAATATTTGGTTGGAAATTCATCTAATGTTAATGTGAGCTGAACTCTGGTTCAAAACAGAGAGAGCTAAGCTTTTTAAAATTCATATCCCTCCTTTCTAAAAGCCTTATTAGCGTGTAGTTTGAGGCTGGAAAAATATGGAAAACAAGACTAATGACAAGGTCATAAGCAGTTTTATTGTGGGTCCCTATTGCAGGCATCTGACTTGTGTTTTATTTAAATGCTTGTGCTTTTTGCAAGCAAAATAATCCTTTGTTTACTGAAGAAATAAATATGATTATAAGATTATTTTAAAAAATAATAGTGTTTATGCTAAAAAAAACCCCATAAACCTAACAATATCCAGTTCAGTGTGTTTCAGGCCATGACCCTAATATGCTACATTTCATGGCTTTTACTAGAAACAGATTCCACATTTGGTTTTGTATAGCATAATATGACTCAAGCAGAACTACATAATTTTTTTAAAGACATTTCAGACTGTTATGTTATATTCAGGGTATAGAGATGGGAAATCTGGGAGAGAACGGAGGAGGTGATGGGAGAGAGACCAACTCTCTGTTGGGGTGCACACATCCATTTCCATGTTCCTTTGTGAATTTGTGACTGGTTTTGTGAAAATGTTGAACAGTTCCCAGACATTAAAAATAATTGGCATGAAATTTGCCTTATGGCACCTGCTGGTCTCTGTTTGCTGGCACCTCCAGCACAAACAAGTCCTTCTGCCTTGCTCACCTGACCTCTGTGTTCCATAGGGTTCTCCAGGACTGGTGGTCCTCAGCTGGGGCAGCCCCACTGCAGGCCAGGAAGCTTCTGCCCCGTTGAGTCAGCTCCGGAAGGATAAACCAGAATCCAGTTTGCTGTTATCCATGGATTAAAGCTCCATGAAAACGTGATTAGCCCTCCCGGAGTGGCCATTACTAGATGTTTACTTTGTCAGGGAGGTTAATACAGACTCAACGTTAGAGGAGCAGTGGTCATTGTTGGGGTACTGGTGGGGGTCACGGGGACCAGAAGTGAGGTCCCTGTTCTGCTGCAAACTCCTGGTGGGTTCTGAGGGGAGCACATTGCCTGCCCACAGACGGGGGCAGTGGTTACTTCCCAGGAGGGCACAGGGGACAAATCCTCGATACATGACCCTTTGGATTTGTGATCCTTTATTATCACAATATATAAGACTGGAAACCTGCGTAACGGGCTGGGTGAGCATTGGTGGTGGCCAGCAGGCTTTCAGGGTGGCAGGTTACTTTGGGATGGCTTTTGATGGGACAGTCATCCCCTTGTGTGCTTTCCTTGCAAAATCAGGGCTTTTGGTGTCTGTCCCTGTGCCTCAGATCCCACAGTGGTGCTGTTACCCTGGGAGCCCGCTGACGTTCCACTGGTGAGTGACCCAGTACAACAGAGTTTCTCCTGCTTCGTAGTGTTGGCCTTATAAATGTGCTAATTGCTTTAGATAACTGAATAACCTGGGCAAATCTGCACATTCTCACTGGCAACCGCCCTAATTGAAAGCATTCTAAGTTCTACATTAAAGTTTAATGTTTCTAGGGTGAAATGATAGCTAAGAAGGTAAACATTTTTAAAATGTATTTTATGATAAACGAAGCATACATTCTCCCCTCCTCCCCAGCAAACACTTGAAAGTAAACTTTTTTCTGGTTAATACGAGTGGTGTTAGTAACTCTAGAAATTTTTTTTGCTCAGTCTTGCAGGAAACCTGATAGCAATTCAATTAGAAAATGCAAATGAGGTCAGGCATTTCCCACAGGAGTGCTGAATTACCCCAGAGGAAACTGAGTGATATTCCAGCATAACAATAAATACTTAAGATAAAGATTCTTGTGCTGTTCCTGTCGCGGTGCCTGTTGTTGCGACTGAAAGTATCCGTTGGACCTGTGGGTGTAATTTGGAAAGAAGAAGAGAAAGAAAGTGAAAGGATTTTATGAAAAAATACAAAGTCCTTGTAGGTTGTGTCAACTCTTAATGAAAGATAAACTCGAGTGGGATAATGCTGCAGAGGAAAACAAAGTTACCTCCGTGTCCCTGCAGCCCCAGCTCCTCCGTGTCCCTCCGTGACGATCAGCATTCCCTGTCCTGGCTGAAGTTCTGGCCCACACTTTCATATTGATCTTTTCTTTATTTATCACTGCTTGTATGTGTCTAAGGTATATCTGTCAATATTTTTATTTTTTTTTTGCATATTAGTTTACATATTATTCTGTAGTTCTCATGAGTTAAAACCAGGATCATAGAAATACAGCATAGAAAGGAATTCCCAGCAAAAGAGCTTGGAGATAGAGGGTACATTCAGGGCACGTAGGATGCCAGTCATCTGCTGACAGTGTCTTATTTTAGAAAAGAAAATACTGTTTTCTTTGAATCCTGTTTATGTCAAACTAAGTTTCTCATTGTTTTAGCTTCTCAAATTCTGCACATGGAATTATGCAAATTTTTGCAATGTTAAATCACTGGGAATTGTGCAATTAAAATCTTGCAAATACATGGGTATGCAGCTAGTGTTTAAAATATTGAGAATGACTGTCAGAAATCAATCCTCAATTAAGCCCAGCTTGTGTTTTATTATATCTCTTCTTATTTGGGGCTTCTTTCATAACCCAGGTATGAGGCCACAGCCATGCAATATGAATCTGAAAAGCTGATTCTTATGGCCAGACGGGTTTTTTTTTTTTTTATTTAAAGCTTTTATATAATCATCTCTGGCATTTTACCTGGCTGAGATTTTAAATTCCAATACAGCCTTTTATTGCTGATCACAAATACAAAGGTCTCTGGGCAAGGAAAGGCTTATTCAGCACTGGCCTTGTGGATGACCCGGGTTATTGTGCTGGTGAGGATGCTCCTCGCCGGCCCTGGAGCGGTGATCGAGGAAAATGACAGTTTGAGTGGGAGCTGGGCTTCAGGGCTCCTGCCCTCCCCGCTGCTCTCCAGTGGGTGCACCTGGAAGAAATGGGAAAAAGATTTCCCTTTCCTTCCTTCCCTTGCATTGGGAGGAGATGTCACATAAATAGCACCAGGGTGGTGGAGTTTGCCCCATCACACTGTGCTATTCCTAGAGAGGGACTGAAGAAGCACGTCTGTACTTGTCATCTGCCTTTTCCTGGCCATATTTATGTACATTTGAAGTACTGGATTGTTACGCTGGGGCTGTCCTGTTTGACTGCCTCTGTGGGGATCCAGGGCAGTAACCAAGTCCCGTAAAACTGCAGGTATTTCTGTTCCTGTGTCCTCACCAGTGAAACCAGGCCTTGACTGATGGCAGTCAGTGAGGGTGGAATGCAGGGATTTCTTTCCTTTAGGTAACTTGTGAGACACTGTTTGAGCTTTTAACAAGTCAGATCGGTGGAAAAGATGAGAAAGTGGATAACTAATAAATTAATATCATAAAATTGTTACCAGTGAGACTGCTCATGTTAATTGTGGAAGTCTAATGAAGATGCTTCAGGTGAGCTTGTCTGACCTCATGCTTAAGTGAATTTGAACATCTCGCGTTTAATCATCGCATGAGATGAAAGTGCTGTTTGTGGAAACATCTGAACTTACTTGGCTGGATTTTCAGGTGTGTTGAATCGCGTTGCCTGGCTCTGAAACCCAGATAAGATGTGACACACAGGTGCTCATTGCCTTGGAAAATCAGCCCACGACGGGAAGTTTCCGAGCACTGCACTCAGTGCATTTACTTCTTAAATAGTCAGCATCTTACCAAGGGTCAGGCTCAAAGCTGTACTAGAAAGATCATCTGTAAGTGAAATTCACTGCAGATCTGTCTTCCTTCAAACAAAAAGAAGTCCTAAGGATTGAACTGCCTATGCGGAAATAAGTTTTTTTCTGATAAAACAAAACCTCAGGACTGCTGGGCGCTGCCTGCCTGTGATGTGTACCTTGCCCGTGCCTGATCAAAGCCTTTGACCTCCAGTTCCATGTTCTTTGTTCTGAACTCCTGAAGTCTGACTGCCACTTCCAAAGTATATTTTGGACTGAATCTCCTAAAACACCCCTTCGTTGCTGTGGTAATCCATTGGCAGTTGTGTGTAAACATGAGTTTGACTACAGACAAAAACTGCTTCATGCGGGCACATCCATTTTTTTAGGAGCTGTGAGTGCCCACCTACCTTTTCTTCACCCCAGGGAGCTGAGGCAGTGTGGTGGTTCCAAGCTCAGGGTGAAGAAGGGCTTTGGTTTCTCCTGACCTCCGAGTCCAGGTCCAGTCCCATCCCACCCTGGCACTGGGAGAGCGGCCAGCATGGGGCTCAGCGGGCTCCTGGTCCCATAGTCCAAACTCTGCATCCAGTAAAGCATTTAAACAGTAACATTTCATCATGCAAATGGAGGTAAATGGAATGTGTCCACGTGTTGAAATTTAAGCATTTGCTTAGGGGCACTCTGGAATTGGGGAAGAAAAGAAGCGCCTTTCCTCAAGAGCCTCTTGAGATAACCAAAGGATGACTTGAAAGGGCAAACTCAGTGCTGGGGAGAAGTACCAGAATGAATTACTGAGCTTTGTGCTAAAGTAGCGGCGGTGCTTGTGATCTCTTAAATCTCCTGTGATCTTTTTACTTGCAAACATTGTGGAGAGAAGGGGTATTGTTACATTTAATTCATTATGATTATTTTAATTCATGTATCTTTTGAACCTCGTGGCTTCAGAAAAATAAAATGAGATTAACATTTTTCATAGGCTTGTTAAGGGATAGATTTGCTCCTGCTTCTTTCTGTGATGAAGAACATTTGCAGTAGGCTGAGTTCCAGAAGCCAAAGGAAATGCATTTTGGAACAGTTTTTCCAATTACTTGTTAGAAGTTTTATGTGGGTAGCACTAAGGTTGCTAGCCCAGGTATTTCATACATTTTTCTCAACACGACATGTGCAGAATGAGAGAGCTGAGATCAAGCCACAGTAGTGGTTTTTAGTTAGTGGTAGAAGACGAGATCTACCACCTTTATTCCTGTCCTATAGGTATCTGAACAGGTAAGGAGTATGTAGTATTCTGTAATTTAATAGCCATGCTCTTGAGAAGTACTTGTAGTTCTGAAACCATTGTGTATGGCTTCTTCCAATTATGAGAATGACATTAACTTGAAGATAGAAGTGTCTCTTTGTAAACACTAGAAGGTAGAGTACAACAGTAATTTAGATGTTTCTTAAACAATCCTACCTAAGAAGCACGGTGAGATTAGATCTTACAAAGGGAATGTGAAAAGGTCAAGTTGATGTAGGGAGCTGTACAAGAAACAGCCTCATCAGAACTTCTCATGTTGGGATAAGATGTCCAAGCCTTAAAACGAGACAGAAAAGTAGATTGAGAGCTGTGCTTTGTCGGTGATGTCATCTGCTTCTGTTGATTGAAAGCTCTTGTAATATTCGGAGCCTGACGGTGACAAGAAGAGTATCTGCGGTGCTTGAAACCTGTGGGAACCATAAAAGTTTCCACCAAAGGCAGATGGATTTCTTATGTCCCTGCTTAGGTATGTGATTCTTCCAGAGAATGGAAGAGGAATAGCACCATTTGAACTCTTGAAAGCAGCGTGCGGTCCTGGAGATGCCTCTAATCATCAGTGCGCTGTGGCCACACAGAAGGTTGAGCATAGCTCTGCCTCTCCCACCCAGCCCAAACCTCTCTCACCTCAGGGACACCGATGGCATTTCATGTCTGCTCAGGAACGAGCAGGAGCTTGTGTTCCTGCAGGCCTTGTTCCTCTAGGACAAAAGGCAGAGTTATTGAAGTGCTCTGGTGACTTGGCAGATTCCAGCTTAAAATGGTGAGGTTTTACAGACTGTATAGGCAAACAGAAAGTGTGGGTGAATTTCAATTAAATTGGACTTGGAAATCACCATCTTCCATCCCAGTGGGGTCACCGGGTGAGCAGCCACCTGCAGAGCCATGTTCTGACTCACAGTGCCAGCTGTCATGGTAGCTGCAGTCCACGTCTACAAGGTCCTGGTCTGGGCCAGGGTTGGGTTTTCAAAGAGAATGATCTGTATTTGTTGTTTTAAATGAGAGTTGTCTTTGGCAACCTCGTGGGTTTTGCCGAGAGGTTGTGGGTGTCTCTTCTCTCTGGAGCCCACTTAGCATTTCATTACAGCTGCCCACTGTGGCCCTGCTGCACCTTCTGTGAAGAAAGGGTCTTCTCCTGCCTGACTTGCAAACCAGAGCGTTGTCTTCTCCCTATTAAAAAATGTCCTGCTTTTATCTCTTATTCTTCCTCGGCTCTTTTTTCTTTCTTTGCAGCCCTGCAGCGCTGAGGAACATTCTGATTCCTCAGTCTGATGGTGTTTCATTGGTTCTGTGGGATAAAATCTGGGGAGATGTGCAGGGCCAGCCGGGTACCCGACAACCTCAGATGTGCTCACGCCCCTCAGTTTTCATCTGCCGAGGAGCAGGGGGGATGGAGGCGGCTGCCGGGCTTCCACGCAGCCTCCTCGGGGGAGAGGGGCGTTTGGCAGGGCCCGTGTGTGTGTGTGTGTGTGCCCATCTCACATGGCTCCTTCTCCTCCTCTGGGGCCAGCAACTCGCTCAGATTTTAGTCAAACTTTTTTTTTTTTCTTCCCTGTCAGCTGATGTCTCCTGGAAGCTCACCCACTTGCCAAATCTGACAATTTTTCTTACTAATTGACTCTAATGTGAACTGCTCTATGCAGCCCCACTGCTAGCTGATAAAAAAAAAAAAAAAAAAGTAATGAATTTTTTGCTTAACTAGCTGATTTAATTAAAATGTTTTATGCTGTAATTGTATGGTTTCTATAAATGGAGAGGTAATTTTGTTTAATGAGTTCCTAACCAAACATAACAGTCCTGACTGTATGTAGCCAGATTTGATAAAGGTCACAAACACTGAGATTCCACTGTTTGCTTTTGTAAGTCGTGATGATCAAACAGCTTGATTTGGCACTTGAAATATCCCGTCAGGATTGGTTCCCTCCACTCCTGTTTATACCAGAAATTATTAGGATAGTTTTAGGAACAGAGGGGGTTCTTCTCTGTATCTGAACACTGTTCATTATCTTTAAAGTGGAAGACTACTGCCAAAATCACGTCTCATTGTCAATTAGTGGCTTCTCTGCAAACACATTAATTTAATGCCCCCGCTGAAGAACTGCGCACGTTGGAACATCTTGCTGCTAAAACACTGGTTTTCAGAGCACTTTGACACAAATCATTCATGAATAGCAATTTATGCCATGATGGTAATGGGACGTGACATGAAACTATCTTTGATTAAATTTGCCACAGCTTACAACTATTAGTAAATAAAGCTAATATAGGCAGTCATAACAGATTTCTGGAAAGTGGATAAGGAGAAAAAACAATTATGGGTTCCTTACCTGGGCAGTTCCTAAAGAATACCCCATACAGATTGACTGTAGCAGAAGAAAGTCTAAAATAAGAAGTCTGATCTTCTTAAAACTGGGTGGTTTTTTTTCCTGTCTCCAACTTTGGTGAATTCAGCAATGACCTAAATAGAAAAGAATCAATTACCCTAAAATAAATAAATTTACCTTTTGTTCTGCAAGCCTTTCATTATACTGTACGAGAACACAAAATGAAATATCTGTCTCTGCTAAAAGATCAAAAACTGGGGAAACGGTGCATTTTGGGAAAAAAGGGGGCTCATTCGTCCTCTGCTGCTGTCCCTGATGTCAGCAAAATGTTGCCTCCTTAGAACAGAATTCATGCAAATGTTTATTTTGCAGCGCGCTCATGTTCCCTTTGTTAAAGAACTAAGCTATATTTTCATTGTCTTATTTTCTGTTTGGTAAATACCATTTTCTCCTGTCCTTTCTGCAGCTACCATGGAAACAAGCAAAAATGCTTCAGATTAAATATTTTTAAACAGATTTTTTCCTTGGTAGAAAATGGTACCAATTTTCAAACTGTGTATTGATACCGGAGGTGAAGGGAAATACGTTTGAGCAATGGACTAAAAGGTGGCTTCGTATCCCCTTGTATTGATAAAAATATATTAAAAACACAGTGCTGCAGTTAAACCCTAGGAGCGACACTAGAAACAAAGCACACCAAGTATTACTTCTTTCCTCAGAAATGGCTGGTGCAGGGCGTTAAAGATCCTGTAAAAATAATAAGACTGGCTTATAAATAACGCACAGGTTAAATGGTAAATAATTTTGATACTTGGGGAATAGAAGCCTTGTAACCTCTCCTCTGATCACAGGTGCTTTTTATTCCAAGTGCAAGGGTATTTTAGTAAAGAATCTAGAGCATTTTGTTCTGCAGGTCAAACCCTATAGAATGACTGATCTGCAACAAACGCACCCTAAGACACGCTGTTATTTATATGCAGAGAATGGTGGCTTATTTACCCAAACACTAGAGTGATCCAAAATGTTCAGCTAAGCAGGAACACAAAATATGATATTATATTATGTAAATGGGTTTGTGATACGCTCTGCTGGATAATAACTTCCAGATGTCTCGGTAGCCGGGGGCTGACGGATCTGGGAGGCAGGTTGGCTGGGGGGGGGGACGCACCAGCTGGCGGGACCAGTGACTGCTAAGTGTAGCGGAAGGTGAAGGCTGGTATTTCTTCACACTCGACGGTTTGACGCGTGGGCCAGTGAAAAGCCAGCGGCTGGTAGCCCTCCCCTCACGAGGGATGGGGCTTGGGGGAGCTGTAGGGGTCCCCACGCGTCCTCTTCTTTCAGTGAATTATTTTTCAGCCTGTTTTGCGAGCAGGGGTTGAGCTCAGTCCCGCTCTCTCCAAGGCTGACAAGCCATGGACCAGCAGTGGCCCGAGCTCATAGATGGCCACGAGCGAGATGGCTCTGCTGCCTTGTCTTTAATTACTAGATCTAAAGGCAGACAGGGAACCTCCCTGAGCCCGCAGTGCCGTGGTGTGAGCGGAGTTTAGTCAGAGCACCACACAGCCTCACCAGTTTGGGGTAAGGTTTCCTAAATCTGTTTGATTTTAAAGTCTGACAGTCCCTAGGGCTTTAAGCGACACGTCCGTTTCTGAACACAGCGGGTTGTGATCGCCATCGTTAAATGCAGCGTGAGGCTGAAAACTACTCCTCTGAGATGCCATTGAAGGGACTGACACGGACTTCAAGAAAGCCCTGCACCTTCTGTGGAGAACCTTTGAGAAGGATCTTTGCAAACTCCTTACAGATGAGACTGCATCTCCTTCAGCCTTTCTGAGAGCTTGACCTCTCGTCTCAGTGAAGGGTTGACAGGTGACTTCAGTACCTTTTTTAATTGACTTTAACCAATATTTTCAGGAAAAAACCCCAGCATTCTCTTAGCAGAAGATGCAGTGGCTGTGTTAAGATTTGCCCACGCTGGTGCTGTGCGTGCCCATGTCATGTTTCTGGGCCACAAACCCATGGGGAAGAGACACTGGACAACTGAGAGCCAAGTGTTGGTCCCAGGTTTGCAGGGTGTAGGCTTTAAATAGTGCCAGCTCGGCACACTCTGCATCGCTTCATCAGCAAGCTCTAAAAGATTCTGCTCTAATATGAATACTAAGCCATTAGATCACACTGAATCCAAATTCATAACAAATTTACATCCCAGCACGGCCTTTTCTCCTGTTATTTTTTTTCATCCCACACTTTGTAATCACTTTTTCTCCTTGAGCTTGAAGGTTGTCATGGTTTTCATCTGCTATGGTTCAGCTGTATTTCTTGAGCTTATCAACGTCCGAAAGTAATGGACAGGCATAATGACTAAATTATCTGATTATTTTATATCCTCGTTTAATTGTCTGTCTGTTGCCAGAGACCATGCTCGCATGTTCCGATCGTGGTGTTTGATCCTCCTGTAACAAATTATAAATGTCACCGTGTAATTTTCGGGATGGAGAGTTGGTTTAATTTTCCACTGGGCACGTGTTCCATGGACGGGCTGCTCCCTTTCGCTGCGAGCGCCCGGCATCCTTCTGCCATGTGCAAGAGGGTGATGGCACCTCACAAACCCAACGGGAGGGAAACCAGCCGAAAGCAGTGGCGTTTGAGGTGCTCGATTTGACCGTGAGAAGGGCTGCGGACAGGTTGTGTCCTGATGAGACTACAAAAGGTGGAGGAATATTTTATCTTTTGAAAATCTCTGCTGGGGATTCTGGAAGGCATATGGCCGGTGAGGCCAGGAGAGATGGAGCTGTTGTTATCTCAGTGAAAACTGCTATTCAGCAAAACCAGAATTGTGAGCTGTATTTTAGAATTAATTTCATCTGGTGTCACATTCTGCTTTTGAGAAGTAGAACTTTAGATCCTTGCAAACCTGAAAGTACAGGGGAGTTTCCTGGGGCTGGCAGTGATTTGCTGCTGCTATTCCCGAGATGTTCTTGGGTGTTTCAGTCAGAGATCTGAATAGTTCTGGCATTTGTACTCACCAGACTTTGTTACTGCATTTGTCTCACAGCTTTTAAACAGCAGAAAACATGTACAACGTATTTAAACAACACCAGAGAAATTAAGGTCATGAGAATGCATCGTCAACAAATGAAGATAAAAAAGAGCTGTGGTTTAAAAAAAACACATTGTTGTTGCAAGACGCTTTTGAAATTCTACATAGCAAATCCCGAGTCATGTTGATGGTTTATTCTAATGTAGGAAAACATCATCAAGAGTGACAAGCAAGCTAGTCACTGTCTAGTCACCTGCCAGCAAATATTTCATAAAGACTAAAAAGGCTGGTGCTGCCTTGCTGAGCTGACACTAATTATTTCAGTATACATGGAGCTTTGGGATTCGTGTTAATTCTCAAGTCTGTCTTTAGTTCAGACTCATTCCACTGTGTAAACTCAGCAGAGCACAAATTATTTGACCATCCTTTCATAATCTGTCCCCACGCTCACTTGCCAATTATATAAACTGATCCAAATACCTGCTCCCAAAGGATCCCCATTTGGGAATCACAAGCCAATTAAAAAAAAAAAAAAGGGGGTATAACCACTTTTCTGTAGCTCATGTCTAGTGGTCCTCTGTCGTGTTGACATTTCTGGGTATCTTCTTTAGAAAACATGGTTTTCATCAGTGTTCAGAAAAGGTACCTTTCTGGAGATAAAACCCCTTTTAGATGGCAACTGTGGGATACAGCACGTTGGATCCCATAGGAAAGACGAGTTCAACGGTACCTGCCATTATCCCGAGCGTCCCGAGCAAAGCCTCCCGCTGCCACGCTGTGATGCTGTTTCTTTGTTCGTTACACAGGTAACGGAGTGTTTTTAGAACAACATCTAAATGTTGAAGAGCGCAGCAGTGGCTGTGCAGCAGCGGGTGGCGGGGCTTGTTGAAGGTGGACAGAAGAGCGTTCAGGCAAACACAGAAGAGCCGTCACCTCGGCAGCGCCAGAGAGGGTCTCAGAAAGGTGGCTCCGTGTGTGACTGAAAAACACTGCATTGCTCTGTTCTACAAAAATTCGGGTCATTTTTAAGGTTTGCAGTAGAAATAGCTGCATTTTTGCACAAATGCTTCTATCTGGTGCTGCCAGTGGGTGCCTGCCCCCCACAGGGAGCACCCTCCGGAGCTGTAGGAGCTCCTTGTCCCTGCGCCCAAGTCTGGGCAGCCAGAAGGTCAACACTGCTTTGGAGCCACCAAAGTTCCGTAGACTGCGTAGTTTCCATATAGTGTGTAGTTTTGAGGTGACCGCTGGCTTCTTTGCACTTGCAGGTCCGGAGCTGAAATGTGCTAATGGATGGATTTACATAAAATTATCAATCCCCGAAGCGATGATTCCCTCTGAAATCTGTGCCTACAGATACCTGCTTGCAAATGTTTGTAGGATGTTTGAGTTTGTACGTTTGGAGTAGGACTAAAAGTGAGAGCGGCTTAAAATTGCAGGAGCCTTAAAAAATACTTTGCTGGGTTTTCCTACGTTGTTCTTGGGTTTGGGGACGTAGCTGAAAATGGTAACATTCAGAGAGCAGTATTCCCACTGGATCTGACCTCAAATGAAGAGAATGTGGCTTACGGTCTTTCTGATTTATGAAAGTTTAAACGTTTTCTGGAGGAAGTGCAGGTCACCATATGGTAAAAAAAGCTGGTCTTTGTTCATTACTTTTTTCTGCTGATTTTCCAGAACTCACGTGGAATCCTAGGAGGCCATGAGGTATTTAAGTATTGGGGCTGGGTAACCTCTGAAGAGCCTCTCCAAATCTGCATTTTGTTGATTCATCATTGTGTAAGGACAAATTTTCTAATGATGGTCCAAACCATGGTTCCATCTTTTCCATTTTAATGCCCCATCATTTTAATGTGACCAAAACCAAAGTTTCTCACAGGGAGAATCCATAGTTGTAAAAAAAATCACAAGGATTCAGAAGTGCCCCAAGTAATGAGAGTTGTTTAATGTTGGAGGTTTGTTACACTTCCCAGGCCGTGTGGGGAGAGGTGTATTGGGGAATTTGTGTGCAAAGCCCAGCTTTTATAAAAAGGTCATTCCTCATGAAGCACTGAGACATTGAACTAATGCACCTTCGCAGCCACGGAGCTGACTCTCCTTCTGGCCGTGGTGTGCTTGGTGTGGCAGAATGCATCTTCAGAACCCCAGTCTGCAGGTGGCTGCAACCCTGAGAATGCCAAGGAGCCAGGTGACTTCATACTGTAAAGCTGGGCCCATGACAGGGGCTGTCAAGGAATTTTCTCCTTTTTTTGGTGTGTGTTCTGGTAGGTTGCTCTTACAAGAAATTTGCAGGAGCTTCTTTACCCCCATGTGCTGCCAAAGCTCCCTGCAGCTGGTGAAATGAAGACGATATATTCTCGGAGGCATCTTGATTTGAGAGTGACAGCTCCATATATTTGTGAAAATGAAGTGGCAGCAGAGTTGGCAGTAAAGCATATTGTGTGTCTTTGTGATGCAGAAGTATATCATGTTAATAACAATTATTTTCAGAGTTCCACGTGACCGTTTGCACGCAGGGAAGCCCTGCTGTCAGGGGAAGTCCTAAGAAGTGAGGAAGAAACTAACTGGTTTTGCTTTCTTGTTTCCCAAACAGCCGAAGGGAAGGAGGACGGTGCCGGGGGATCTGGCGCAGCAGCAAAGTGACACACTGCTCCCGTGGCGTCAGCACCAGAGCCCCAATGGCTTGCGGCGGCAGAAGCGGGACTGGGTCATCCCCCCCATCAACGTGCCCGAAAACTCCAGGGGACCCTTTCCTCAGCAACTGGTCCGAGTAAGTTAAAAAAGAAATGGCAATAATAACAATAGTGATGGTCGACGTCAAGGTGTAGTGAAGTGGTAGGTGTGGACCAGGCTCATGGCTGGGGAGGTCTGGCTCAAAGCTCAGGCTCTCTCTGCTCCTCCTCCCTCGTGCAAGAAAAGTTGCCTTCTACAGGCTGCCGAAATGCTTCTTTTCCGAAGCGTCTTGCCCCAGACTTCCCTCCTCCAGCTGAACGGCAGCCTTAAAGACAAGCCAATTCCCGGCCCTCCAGAGACGCTGCCGTTGCTGCCAAGGTGGCACCTTGCCCACACTCCCATCCAGAAAACGGCTGCAGGTGTAAAGCGGGGCTCGGTGGCACCCAGTGACTGGGGCACATCCTTCCCTCCCCTCCCGTGCGCAGCCCGGGGGGGGGGCAGATGCGCAGGGGGGCGGGAGGAGGTTGGCTCCCTGCCGCCGCTGCAGATGGAGCCCTCCTCCTCCTCTCTCTGTGGCTGGTTCCTTTCCTTGCAAGGCTGATCTCTGAGATCACATTTGCCCGTGTGGTTTTCTGTGACGATTGCTGGATGACAGGAAGAGAAAAAGAAGGGAAAAGGGGGCTTTGACAGACACATTTGGTTGATCTATGTTATTGCTGTTGGTAAGTGTAAGCAAAATACAAATACACACTGCTTGTGGGTTCTGGTTTCGGGTTTTGGAGCAGTAGAAAAGATTCGCTGTAAAAACAGAGCTCCCTGGCAGACTTCTTCAGCTCTTCCCTTGGAAGAAAATGGTGACAATTACAAAATTTTAGAAGTTATTTTGAGCACCGGTGGTGTGTCATTGGCATCCCTTCTCGGGAAGTTCACCCAGTCATCTTGAAGCAGTGCCTGGATTCAAATGAGTTGTCACCGTTACCTGTCTCACACTGATTAGCTGATGCCGTCTGCACGGCCCCTGTCTGGGAGGAGGGAAGGAGCTTGACGAGTCCTTCAGACGTTCAGGTGAACTTTGCAATGACTCATGCAGTGACTGCAGGTGCGTGGTCCCAAGTCACCAAGTATTGGGTAAACTTGAATTGTTGGTGTCATTTCTTTGTGCAATTAGGGAAGTATGACACGGAATAAAAAAAAGCAGCGGGTGGCAAATATTTTTATGTCTGTCCTGGAAAACCAGGGAGGGAAGGCAAGGAGTCTCTGTGTGGCCAGCAGTGCTGGGTGTGGAGTTACCCTTTGATGTGTTGTCCTGTTAAGCCAAAGAAAAATCAGAAGAGAAGAATAACCTGATGTGTCAAAAATACCTTCTTAAATCAGATTAATAATTTAGGTTAATTCCTGTGAAAAATAAGTGGAGTACTTGCAAAATGAACTTATGCCCTGTCCCTCTCCCTGCTGATTTCTTTTGAGCTTTGACTAGACAGAGAGGGGACAACTGGGCACCAGCTTACCGTGGCAAAGTTGTTGATTTATAAGGACTGAAATCTCTCTGGTGTTTTTTCCCCTTACAGTCTGGAGATGAAACAGAAGGACTCAAGAATGCAAAACTCCAGTATTAATGAAAGTGACAAATAAGACATTTTATATAGGTACAGAAGAATTGATACTCATTCCTGAAACAGCCAGTAACCTTGGAAAGATAACCTAAGTTGATGGAAACACAGAGCACTCAGATTTTCAGCAGTCTATTCCATTGCAGATTTTAAATACAGATGCTGGAGGAAGCACTGAGAATGAAGTAAAAAATGGGCTGGGAAGGAAAGAAATGGCTCACAAAGGGCTGCTTTCCTTTTCACCTGACATACGGAAAGCATCATACTGACAGGGAAGGTGGTGCAAAGAGTGGAGTTCGGTAAAGCCTGAGACCCCTGATGTTTCAGGCTTGGGCTGAGTTTCTGCTGGTGGGCAGCATCTGGCCCCTTTGCCGGCGTCTGGCCATGAAGCTTGGGTGATCCTGGTGGGGGTTACAGCTCCCCTGTTAGACTTTTCTCTTCAGTTATCCACAGTAGGACAAATCAACGTCTTCAAAGACCAGCACTATCTGATTATTTCCATCCACATAATCTTCCGATTGCCCTGGAGCATTCTGCTGTCTCCTAGATCTAGGGAACAGTTTTGATCTGATTTCCTGTGCTTTTGCTCACTGGGCACTGAATATTTTTGTGTCCGTCTGCTCACAAACCGGAGCTAGAAGTGCACATGTGAAGTTACAGCTCAGATCCCGTTTGTCAGGAGGGAGGTCTGTTTTCTCTGCTACTTGATATAAAGCCTTCAAACCTAACGCTGGTTCCTGGAAACTGAATGTTTTTTGGTCCAGAGATCCTTGCTTGAGCTTGCGTTTGATCGGTGCAACTAATGGAAACCAGTCACTCCATTATGCTGCCTTTGGTTCTGGTTACCTCCGAGGAGAGGAAGGGATGCCATGGAAAATCAGAATATTAAAAAACCAGAAAGCCCTACCAGAAGTACTTTCTCGTAGTAGCACTTGGTGTTTGCGTTTTTATAGGTCAGACTAATTTGAAATGCATAGGCAAATCTTTTGGGTTCCCTACTACTCCTGCTTCCTATTGTGAGGGTAAAAATTCCATTTTATGGAAGTTGATTAGTTACTTGTCAGTATTTTTAGCAAGGCTGTGCCTGAATGAAGTTTAAATCATAGCAAAGGTGAACGCAGCTTGATGGGAGCCACATACCTCGAAATGCAGCGCTGTCTGGTTCAGCTGGGATCAACTATAATTCTCTGCTCATTAAACCATTTCATTCTGATAAAATACATTAAATGAAAAAGTTTTTAGAAAAAAATAAAAAAGGAGAACATCACAAAATTATCCCTGCCAAAGAATCCCTCTGTTAATTACAGGGTTTTTTCTTTCAAAGGCACATCCTTGTCTGTTCATATGCATCAACCACACTAACTAGAAAATGTATTTCAGAAAANGAGTTTCTGCTGGTGGGCAGCATCTGGCCCCTTTGCCGGCGTCTGGCCATGAAGCTTGGGTGATCCTGGTGGGGGTTACAGCTCCCCTGTTAGACTTTTCTCTTCAGTTATCCACAGTAGGACAAATCAACGTCTTCAAAGACCAGCACTATCTGATTATTTCCATCCACATAATCTTCCGATTGCCCTGGAGCATTCTGCTGTCTCCTAGATCTAGGGAACAGTTTTGATCTGATTTCCTGTGCTTTTGCTCACTGGGCACTGAATATTTTTGTGTCCGTCTGCTCACAAACCGGAGCTAGAAGTGCACATGTGAAGTTACAGCTCAGATCCCGTTTGTCAGGAGGGAGGTCTGTTTTCTCTGCTACTTGATATAAAGCCTTCAAACCTAACGCTGGTTCCTGGAAACTGAATGTTTTTTGGTCCAGAGATCCTTGCTTGAGCTTGCGTTTGATCGGTGCAACTAATGGAAACCAGTCACTCCATTATGCTGCCTTTGGTTCTGGTTACCTCCGAGGAGAGGAAGGGATGCCATGGAAAATCAGAATATTAAAAAACCAGAAAGCCCTACCAGAAGTACTTTCTCGTAGTAGCACTTGGTGTTTGCGTTTTTATAGGTCAGACTAATTTGAAATGCATAGGCAAATCTTTTGGGTTCCCTACTACTCCTGCTTCCTATTGTGAGGGTAAAAATTCCATTTTATGGAAGTTGATTAGTTACTTGTCAGTATTTTTAGCAAGGCTGTGCCTGAATGAAGTTTAAATCATAGCAAAGGTGAACGCAGCTTGATGGGAGCCACATACCTCGAAATGCAGCGCTGTCTGGTTCAGCTGGGATCAACTATAATTCTCTGCTCATTAAACCATTTCATTCTGATAAAATACATTAAATGAAAAAGTTTTTAGAAAAAAATAAAAAAGGAGAACATCACAAAATTATCCCTGCCAAAGAATCCCTCTGTTAATTACAGGGTTTTTTCTTTCAAAGGCACATCCTTGTCTGTTCATATGCATCAACCACACTAACTAGAAAATGTATTTCAGAAAAATAATAAGTAAAAAATAATAATAGGAATTTTTGATTAGTTTTGGCTGCTGGAAAGATTTACTTATTCTTCAAAGAGTTTAAATAAACACCTGATGTGTATAAGCCAAAAATAAATTTTATTGGTATAGAAAATGTTTTGCAAATGTTGGTTTTGTCTTTGAGCTGAGAAAACAGTTATCAAATTTTATTGATATATGCTTATTTATTTTGCAAACATTTATGAAAAAATTGGGTTTAATTTCCTTGTGCTTCACTTCCACCTTTGTATTAGGAACAATATTTTACATGCTGTGAAATATTTCACTGTAGTGAGGATAATTTCGTTACTAATTGTCAGGTACTCTCATTATTATAATGATGAGGTCCATAAAAATGCCTATTAGAAATACAAAAACAATATGAAATCCCCCTCCCTCTCCAAGCAAATGACTCATGCAGGCACACTGATCAGCTACGATAATATATTAAATAGTTGTGCCCTTGCTGAGTACCATCTATTTTCTCACTGACTCATCCTTTTTAGCTACATGTGTAGCTAATTCTTAATTATCTTTTATCTAATTATCTGTTAGCTAATCTTGTGTTTCATCTTCTGAACTTCAAAAGGTATCTCAGTCTTGGATCCACAGGCGTGTCTCTAGCTTCTTCTAACGGGAATCTTGAGTCAGTTTTCAAGTTAGTTTTTGGGTTTCTCACTGGGCTGCATGAAAATCAGCCGTTTAAAAGACCAAGTGTCTTCTGCAGGACCAGCCTTCGGACACAGGATGCTTGGATTATGGGCTCCTCTGTCAACCACCCCAACCGTACTCGCCTTGATGAATGCTCCAGGCTTCCAATTCCATCTCCAGGACCTTTCTAGAGCTCTTCTCAGTCCCCTGTCTCTGACTTGGTCTGCATAAACCCTAATTTTTCCAGCTTGCCTTTATTAAATTTGGAACTGAAAAAAGTGGTGTTTGCCCCTTAGGTCTCTTAGGATAGAACAACTTGTACATTCTCATTACATCAGCATGAAAATCCTTGGAGGATGATCTTGGTGCTCTTATGAGCTGCCTTGATTGCGTGCTACAGGCACAGCATGCTCTTTTGCAGCCGAGCGCTGGTAATCTCAGACACAAGAATACTAGAAATAATCTAATGTGTGTAACAGGGAGTAAGAGGGAAGGATGCGTTTTGTGTAAATTTAATCAGAAAGTCCTGAAACGGTTTGGAAAGTTGGCAGAAGATAATATAATATAATATAATATCATATCATATCATATCATATCATATAATATAATATAATATAATATAATATAATATAAACATCCGAAGACTCTTGTGTTGCTTCTTCACAGAGGTGTTGTTGATTCACAGAATCACAGAATGACATGGAGTTGTAAGGGGCCTCTGGAGATCATCCATTCCAACCCCCTGCCAGAGCAGGTCCTCCTAGAGCAGGTCGTGCAGGAACTTCTCCAGGCAGGGTTGGTTGGGTTTGGTGCAGCACGGTGCATGTTAACGGGCCAGAGAGCTCTCCTTGCCACACCAGAAAACCCCGTGGTGGGCTTGTGGCTGGGTTTGGCACATCTTAAACCATATGGTGAAATTGGGTACTTAACTATGACAAAAGTTGACAGCACACTCAAGAGCCCCACAGCCTACTTTTGTGCCGGAGCCCACCCTGGTGCAGGAAATCAGTGCCATGAGACAGTTCTCCGAACGATGGAGATACACATGAGATACTGAGCTTGGACCATCAGCCCTCAATATTGCCATTTCCTTTGCGCATCACGGCTATTGCAGCGTGCACCTTTGCACTGTTTTAAATAGTTCTATGGTAGGAAATCCCTCACGCCTCCTCTCCCCACCACGTTGCTCACTGCTGTGAAATTGGCAGTTCAGAATCCATTAACTCCCAGCTGCAAGACAGATGGCATCTGTCTGTGGTGAGAGAAGGTTTGTTGAGAAAAGGCCTTGCGAACACTTCCCAAAGGACATCAGACCTTACTTTTCCTGAGAGAGACATGGACAGCCTTGATTACAAATAGGCCCAGATCTTCCCCATTCTTCATGGGAACAGTTGTTTCTTTTGCCGTACCAACCACAAAAAAACCCTGTAATTGCTAGTTCTGGCTCTCAGTGCATCTTGCCTGGGGTAGCCCTGTGAGCATCACCAGCTGAAATTCCAAAATTAGGCAAATTGGTCTTTATTGTGACAGTCAGAGAGAGATGAGAAGGACCCAGTCCGGAGGCTGGAGAGGAAATGGGACGTTGTGCGTGTAGAGTTGCCCTGTGGAGGAGGCACAGCTCTTCTTTGAAAGCTGGCTGAAGGATGTCAATTGCAACAGCTCGTGGCTCTTGCCTGTGATTTCATGCCACAAACCAACCTGACACCAAAAAGAGAGAAATGAGCAGGAAAATGACCCATTAAGCATTGGTGTTGCCACGATGTTGGCTCTGGTATTGGTCTGTCCTCTGTGTGTGTGTGTGTTCCCAAACCAGAACTTGGCACAGCAGGAATGGATGGGGAGAGGGAAGGGGGACACGCTGCTACTTTCTTGACACGAGGCCATTTGAAATGTCATATAAACATGCAGTTTAAAGCAGGTTCCTAAACATAAACCACACTGTATAAACTCCTCACACAGCACCCTGTTGTGTGCCCTCTCCCTGGTGTATGAGATGTCACGCTCAGTCTCCAGCATTTCACAGAAATAGGCCAGATCCTGATGTAAATTCATGCATCTCTGCCAGAGCTGGTGGGGCTGCACCAGCTCACACCATTTGGGAATCTAGGTCGAAGGAAGCAGATGCCCAGTGCTTTATGGGCTCTACATGCACACGCACATCCAGCCTTATGGATTGAAAAGTGCAGCTACAGCATAAATGCTCCATTTGAAATTCTCTTACGACAGCATTCAAGCCTATACTGTAATTATACATATTGTATTTCCTTGTATTCAGACCCATGGGGAATTTATATTGTCCTTGCTAAAGCCAGAGGGACTGAAGGAAAGCAGTCATTTAATGATTCAGCTGTCTTGGGCTCTATGATTTAATCAATCATATGAAAGAAATTTTTAGATTCTTTGTGTTTAGAGTTCTCTTGTCTGAGCAGAAAATGTTCCCTTTTTGAATTGCTTTAATAGCTGTATTTATGCAGCTGAAAGTTCCTTAAGAAATGAAAGTAAAATCAAATTGCTGAGAATGCCTAGATAATTTATCGGAGAATATTCAATTAGAATATATTAATATTTTAGATTTCCATCATTAATTTAATATTCAGAGATTTAATTTAGTCGTTGAATTGCTGTAGTGCCATGCGTGGGTAGATTGTTAGGCTGAGTGCTTAAAACACCTGCCACAAATGGGTGAATCTCACTTTGATTCCCAGGAGCAGAACTGCCGTTCTACTGACACGAGTCCTGCAGCAAACCCTCAGACACTAAATCTCGCCTCTGCTCTGCAGTTTTCCATAATTGCAGAATGGAATAATACAATCTCCTGGCAGAAAGAAATGCAAGACCTTTATTTATTTATGCATTCAAATCCAGACTGAGGGGGGAATTCGGTGCTTTGTGGTTCTGAGTTTGTCAGTGTATTACTGAAGAATTTCATTTTGCCAGCCTGGCCTTGTTACTTACTGAAGGAGAACCATCCTGAGCAGGGTTGGGATTTCGAGGTGATTGACACTTTACAGATAAATATCAAGGGTTCCTGTTGCCCAGTTCAGCTAAAAATGCTGCCCTTGAGATTTTGCCATTTTCCGGGGTGCTTTGGGAATAGTAACACAAGTGGAAAAAAGTCCCACTAAATAATAAAACCCCACTAAATCACAAAATGCCATGTGACTTGGAAGTGATGAATTCCCATCAAATACAGTCCCAGTTGCATGAAAGAAACTGAACCAATTTCTAATTTCCCACCCAACGCAGAAGCCGTTGGCAGCAATGAGACTGCTCCCACTCTGATGAAATTTCAGAAGTCTCAAAATTCATTGATAATATTTCTGGGTTTTTTCAGGATCTCAGGATGTTACTTTTTTGCTTTATAGTATGGGTCAAATTCAGGTCAGGGTCCAGGTGCCCTCATTAGAGGATCAATGTTTGTGCTCAGCACCTGGTGTCTTAAAACTTATATCCATGCACAAGGATGATCACCTTCTGCTGGTACAAATCCGGGTTGGATTTGTGCTAATCCGTTCCTAGAAAGGAAAGCCATCTTGTAGCTACCGATTGTGGCGGCATGAAAAATGGAGGAGTTACAAAGAACAAAGGACAGTGAAAATCTGGGTGCAGTGGGTCAAACCGAGAGGGTACTGGGAGAGCAGAACCTTTCATCTGACCTCACGTCCAGTGTTTTGAACTGGTTTGCGGTCATTCAGGACACACTAACAGGTATTTGTGATGCTACCACCAACTGCTCCTTGTTAAATAAAAATTTCAAGTTAGATCCCTGCTGTCTTTGCTTAGGTATTTTTCCGTACAGGAGCTGATCTTTTCAACGTCCTTGTGTAAGTGAGGATTGTCTTCCTTTCACAAGAAGCCAAGACAGAAAAGATGAGTGCCTTTGTTCAAGACCACGGAGCTGTTGCCATGGCCATGAGCAGCACTCTCCGATTATCAGCATCTGGGGCTGTCCTTGGGTTATTTGAAGAATCTCATAATGGACTTGGGTTTTATCGAGTATTCAGAAATCTTTTGCTGGTGGCTGTATTCAGTCACCTCATTCCGTGTTTGAGCTCAGCTGCTGCATCTGTGCATCGGGTCTGCTAATGTACAGCCTTGCTTCTGCCAGGGTTGGAAGGAGCTTGTCCACCACCAGCCAGGGACCACGCAGCAGACCCTTCTCTCTGCTGGGTCTCAGGTAGTTCCTCCACCACCACCCCCTGCCAGCCCTTGCCTTTCTGCTCCTGCTCCAGCTTCACCTTGGGAGCAGGCCATGTAGGAAGCACAGAAGGATAAGTACCCCTCGCCTTGAACTGTCGTACCAGGCACACGGCAAAATAGTTCATCAATCACTCCAAAGAGTATTTAGCTGTAATACCCCATTGCACATATTGCAACATATCATTACATCCCCATCCTCTCCAGAAAGTGAGATAACTGTAATAGCCGCTCAGTATGGCTGTCATTATGTGTAGAGGCAAAGGCAGGAAGGCATAGTTAGAGCTAATGTACACAGCTCGTGAAAGCTATTGAAAATCTGTAAAGACAGAGAGTACACAAAAACAGTGGGTTAATCTGCTACGAAAAAAGCTTTGGTTTTGCTCATGCCTTTTCCAAAGGAAAAATAGTAATAATGAAAAAAGCTGAGACAGGAACAGAGACAAAGAACTTGCAATCTACCTCTGTGCTGCAATAGTTCGTTACTTAACACTCATCACCCACGTTAGTAATAGGTGACTGTGGGACTTGGCTTCCTTGATGAGTTGAAATGGAGTCCCAAAGACATAGTGCCGCTGTGTGGGTGTGAGTTTGGATTTGCAGAATGATGGTGCAGATATAACCTTGACAGCTAGGCTCTTGCTGAAATTTCACTGTATCAGGCTGGAATGAGATAGGAAGGAAAAAAAAACTCCATCCACACTTTTTCTTTCCTTGCTGTTGCATATGTTCCTGCTGGTCTGAGCCACTGAAGGATTAAATTCAGCACCCTGGAATTTCAGGTGTCAGCTTTTTAACATTTTAGAGAATTTACTCTTGGCCTAAAATTAAGCTTTCACTGCTGCAGTTAATTGTTTTATTTATAACTGCTGAGATCTTCAGTGGTAAAGGTGTCACCATCTAAATCCTTTCTCATCTGTCTCTAATGGGGGCTGACGAGAGGTATAAGCCATGGTTGGGTGGTGGGTCGGTGAGGAGTGGATGTGTAGCAGGTTGCCACAGTGTCATTAAGGACCCCATTTCCTTGCAATTTTTTCTTTCTCATAGTCAGTACCATATTTTTAATAATTATCATAGATTTTTAATAACATCCATATTTGTTGCTAATTTCCTTAATTTAAAGGCCATTTTCCTCCTATCTGAAGACTTAGACAAGTAAAAAACAAACAAACAAAACCTTGGATTATATTAAGGGAAACATTTTGCCCAAGGCAGTTTGGGTATCTGCAGATGGTACTGAACATTTTGGCCCTTGTTCAGCAGAGATTTTAAGTACGTGCCTAAATTTGAGCCTTTAAGTATCTCCAGTGGCTCTTCTGGTTCTGTTCAGTGACTGGAGCCGAGGACATGAATAGTGCCTTACTGGATGAAGACTAAACATTCAGCCTTATGCAGTACCAACCTTTTTTGGTCATGCTTATAGTTTTTCTTAGATTCCTGATTTTATTTGCATTTCTCTGCCTGTACTGCAGGCATACAGAGATCACGCTTCCAGATGTACACACACGTCCAAGCCTTTCCTATGTCAGACGTTTCCCTTTCTCCCTGTCAGACACCAGGCCAGAAGCTGCTCTCAAAAGCCAGCTGGTAGAGCTTAGGTTTAGTATTTTTGGCATTAAGTAAAAAGAGCTGAATTTCTCTCGTTTCTGAGAATCAGCAGAAACTCCCACATCCCCTGAAAGGGCAAAGTGGGTGGGCTCATCGTTTAGGAGGGACAGGTTTGGCTACAGGTGCGGGAGGTTTTATCTTCTCCTCCCTGGGGAAATGAGGTGTATTTGGCTGCAGCTGCCCTGGCTGTGGGTGCTCTGTGGATGAAGCTTCTGGAAAGAGCAGGGGCTGTTGCTGCTTCAATTTGGGGGATGCTGGAGAAGGACTTTGGGGTGAGTGATGTTTTGGAGCGTGGTGCTGGGGAAGCCAAGGGAGCTGTTCTGAGCAAAGCTGGAGCATCCTGTGCAGAAGAGAGTGAGCTTGTAAAAGAATGAAAATGTGGAGTTGGTGTGGCTTGTGGTGTTGTTCTGTGTGAATGGAGGGCTGCTGAGCTTGTGCCCATTTGGCTGGGCCCAGTGTGGGGCTGGGCTTTGTCACCCATGGGCTCCTTGGAGGGCAAGAGGCTGCTGAGGAGGAGTTGTGTGGAGGCTGTGCTTTTGGTGAGATGGTGGCTTGCAGCTTCCACTGTGTGTGTAAGGGGTCTCTGTGTGGTTTCTGGGTGGTCTATATGTGGATGTATGTATATATACATGGGATGAAAAGAATTCATGTAGAGCATTTGGCCAGGTCATAACCAAGCCCCTGGGCCATCCCTCCCCTTGCAAAGCTCTGCCTGAAGAATCACGCTTTTGGAGACCAGGACTAAGCCTCTGGCACTCAAGTTACAAGCCCCTAAACCCATCACCTTCCCAACTCCTTTTTTCACTTGTGATCTATGCTTGTTTTAATTATGTGACCCAAGGAGTTTTCTGTGTGTGCGCTTGGGATTCTATCCCTTTTGGGCTGTTTTACAGTTGACTTACTTGTTTCATTTGTGCTTTAAGGCTGTGTGAGCTGTGCCATTCATTTAAGTAAACAAGCTAATTTTATTGTCATTAAAAGTGGGGTAGTTTACAGAAGGGGAAAGGCTTCGGGGGCTTGTTTCTGCCCAAGCAATGAAAGGCACAGACTGAATTGTGGAAGGGTTGGATGTAGGGCCTGGGGTTTGCCCCTTTAGAGGAACAAGCAATCCATGGTCCTCCAGCCACCCTTTGGCTAATGAAACACCTCTGGGGGTGAGGTGGAGCTGTGGTGCACCCCTTAACTATGGGACCACGAAAAATTCAGTGGAAATGGCCAGTGTGGTGTATTTCCAAGTCACTGTGGAAAGTGTGGCAGTTAAAAGGCAGTATTTCTTCCCAAACCGCAAGCTGTTGGAGTTATTTCTGAAGTAACCCCACTGGAAAGGGAGCATGTTAGTAGAGAGAGGGAAAGAAATTAAGACTAAGGATCTGCACTAACCAGTGTCGCTGGTTAATCCACAGCCCTCCAAAGGGATTTTTGTGAGTTGGAAAACACCAATAGATGTTTGGCCAGCTTATGTTTTCAGTGGTGTGTTTTGCAGTGAAGTGATGACACTTACCAGTAAATGGGATTCAACTGCATCTAGCAAAAAGAAATTAGAGTAGAAGAATCAGACATCATTAGAGCATAAATCTTTTATGGAAGATTATAGCAGTTATTTATTATTTTGAAAGCAAAGAATTGAGAAGCAAGGTGGCAGTTTTCTTTCAGTGATGGGAAATGCACCCTCTAATGTCTCCATGGAAAAAAGAAAATGCTGCACCAAAGCGTTCACATTCAGCTTGATGGCAAAAACACTATTCGTTAGCATCTGTTTTTGCAGGGAAACTCCTGTTAAGAGAGGAATTTAAATGTCGGAGGAAGTATTTCCAACAACTGTCTGGGTTTACCGAATATTTTTCAGACAGTGTTATGTTTATGGCGCAGATTTTTGTATGCTAAAGGGAAAGGCAATTCAAAATTTATGTAACAGCTGCTGTGTCTTTTGAGCACCTAAGGGACAGAATGACACAACATATATGTATTTCTGAAGTTGTTAAAAGGAAAAAACCCAACTTTGTTACTCCCTTTTAACCATAACCCATGGTATCTGCAAGTATTAAAATGTTTTCTTATAATTTTTTAATTAGACATGAACGCAAAATTTAACATTCAAGTATAACATGCTATTAGAAAACCAGCTCTTTCTCTTCTCTTTCTGTATCCATCCACTTATTAGACCACTCCCTCTTTTTTTTTTTTTTAACCTCTTGTTCTTAATGAGACTTCCTCCTTCTCCCCATGACTCTTTATGTAAGCAACCTTAGCCCTTAGCTCTTGATTAATCAGTAATTAGGGAAGGAGTCATACTGATTTCAAGTCTCTAGTATCACTCTCTCCAGCTGAAAATTCAAAACTAAAATCTAAAGGAAAGCCATAATGTCAATATTATGCTGTTGTCTAACTGTATGATGACAAAAATCACACCAGAGTCAGACCAGGCACTCTCTATTTATATCGACACAAATCTGCCCTGTTTGCTATTGGGTGTAACGTCATCGTAATTCTCTCCCATGGCCACTTTCCTCACACCTTCCCCGTTATTGCCTGCCTTTGTCACGGTCAGCGTTCAGTATTTTGCCTTAAAGTTTACTCCGCCCTCTGGCATCTTCTCTGGCACGTGCTGTATCACTGCACTTCATGTTTGCTGAGCAGTTAGGGCCTAATTCAAAGTTTAATGAGCCCTCATTAACCTCCGTGAGCTTTGGATCAATCCCTTGTAGTCTAATATGGTAATAATGCCGGGGTATTATGGAGTTAAAAGCTACCATACAGTGGTCTGCGGATAAAGTCACTGCGGGCGTGCGGCTTAATGGGGTATTAATTGGATAGAGGGTATTCATAAGTACTGAGCACTGAGTGTGTATATTGTTGAAAGAAGAGAATAAATGCTGAACGGTATGATCTTAAAGTAAGGAAAACTTGAGTTGCCTTTTGCATGGGTCTTTACTATAACTGTGCATCAGGTATTTGGGGAAATTACTGCAGGTTGGGGGCTGTTTTGTGGCCCAGGTTAATGGGTGCTGTTGCTTAGAATTCATCTTCTCTCTCGTCATCCTGAAGTTCTTCCTCTGCTGGCTCCATCAAAATCATTCTTCAAAAAACTCAGTATTGGCAAAAAGGTGGTAGCATTGGAACAGAGTCATCAAAAGGAGCTGCTAATTACACACAGCTACTTTTTCATTTCTTTTTTTTTTTTTTTTTTTTTACTTTTTCCTCTGGAATCAGGTGCTTTCAAGACATCATTTAACATAGAATGTCGTGCTGTCTGAGTGCTCGGTGTAGGTAAGCTGTGGCGAGTGAGCCACCAAGGCTGGCTCTGGGTTTCTGTGGGCAGCTATGTCCCGGTTTTGATGTCATATTCCCTTGAGGCTGTGCTGACAGAAGACCCAGCAGCTTCCATTTGGCCAGGGAAGCCTGTATGTGGTGGGGCTGTGCATGGCCCAGACGCCTGCTGCTCCAGCCTTCCTGTAATTCCTCCCCTTTCCCTCTCCCGTCGCCCTCGCAGGGGACTTCTGAAGACCACAGCGTACCTGTGTTTGTGCCGGGAGCAGTGCGGTGATGGAGCCGCATCCCTGCCCCAGGGAGGGTGCAGAGGAGGCCGGGGCACAGCAAAGAATTGATCATGGTGATTGAGATCCCTTTAAGGGCCAATGGGAGTTAGAGACCCCGGGTGCCTCAGCAAATCCTGTGTCCTGCCCAGGTGCCTTTAAAGTGTAGATCTTTATAGCTTAGGACCGTTTTCCATTTCTTCTCAGCTGTGTGAGGCCCTTAGGATAGAGAAAAACAAAGTGGGAATGCCCCTCCTTGACTTCTTATGCTGTTTAAGGTCTTTAAAGTAAAAGCCCTTGCAAGAAAGATGATAGCAGCGCCGGAACATCCGCAGGGCAGCAGTGAACCTCAGTGTGTGACTGCTAAGCCCTTCCAGTGTCCTCCCAATTCCTCCCAGTAACGCAGAATAATGGAGACCATTGGCTCAGACACAGACCTCTAAGCAGTAACAACATCAGGGGAGGAGGACTTATTCTTTTCACTTATTTATCCTAGATATTCTCTGTGCTTCTTGCTGCTTTCTTTTTTTTTTTTTTAATTTTATTTTAAAAGAGCTCTTCCTTTCCTTCTGTGCAGCCACAGATGTAGCGAGTCCTGCCTTCCCCCGTGCAGCTAACTGCTCTTCCTTTTGGGGTGGTGACAAGTC
>VXBJ01002483.1:474230-613433 GCA_013400055.1 Nycticryphes semicollaris | reverse complement strand
GGGGGGGAAGAAAGAAAAAAAGAACAATCACATATGTAACCATTACAGAAACGTTTTTCTGGAAACTCCTGGTACACACTGGCTCCAGAAGACACGTCCTGCTCCTATTTCCTCTTTAAGCACAAGGCTGTGCAGTAGTTGGCTGTGCAGTGCCTGTGCCAGCCTACGGCTCTCAGCACCCCTTCTTGCCTGTGCTAATCCCATATGTGAATGAGGCTTGAACACATACACTGTGGAGGACTAGGAAATTCTGCTTGATTTCGCGCTGTCCTTTCTAGTCGTCAACTGATTAAGCTAAAACTGATCCTTCCCTTCAGGAAGTCTGTAGTGCCCCTCTCTCCCCTCCAGAGCGATGCTGTAGCCTGTACCTGCCTTGCTCATTCTTGACATTCCCAGTGCTTCCCGTAGACTTGTCTCCTGTTCCTGCCTTTTGGGTCTTACCTACTTCTGCCCTCACACTTTAATTTTTGCTGTTGTGCATTCCCGGGAAGATCTCCCCGTGTGTTTAGTCCATCTGGGGTGGTGGCCATGCTGCTGCTCAGCCATTCCCAACCAGGAATCGGTCACAATCCCTGAAATCTGGGGCCAGCTGAAGGCTTGTCTGTCTCTAGTTCTTGCACCTTCAGTCTCCAAGCCTACTTCACTCCAAACCTTTCTCCTCAGACGTGAGAGTAAGAAATACTAAAAAACAAAACAAAAAAAAAATGGAACTCACCCAACAGGTAGACTTGCAGTGATGCCAGGGGTGAAGAATGTAAATACAGAGCAATCTGTGAGGAAGCCCTGAGCTTTCCCACCCTTGGAATGTTTCTCCTTGGACCTATGTACCAGTTCAATGTCACCACTAGTTTGTGTGAAGGGCTGCTGTGTTTTCTCACAGGATGGAGGTTTCACAAGTGCGGGTACCGCTCTGAGGGTTGAATCAAAGTGTGGGAGATTTCGTTAATCTTTTTCATTCAGTCTTTCTGGTTGAGCTTTTTTTATTTATAATTATATATCTGTCTGATTGGGAAAGATGTTTATCCATTCAATTTGATGATGAATGATCAAGAAGAAAGCACGGACAGGATGCTTTTAGAGCCTTTCAGCCCTGTAGTTGTAGCCACTTATACTGATAGCTCACGCTGGAAAATGGAATGTGAATCAGAGAAAACATGGAAAATAATAGGAGGAAAATGCAGAATCCATTTCTGATGAGTTATATTAAACCCAAAGATCTTCCACTTCATAGAGAAATTATTTAAGTTTCATGCAGCTTTTGAGATTATGACAAGCTGAACAACTTGTTCTGGCTTGGTGCTCGAGCGCCATATGGTACTACTTCAGCAATTTGCTGTGATATGATGAATAAGAGTGCATGAGTAGTGAAATGTTTGGGGTTTTTGTATCGTATTGGCCTTCTGCAGTAGACATTAAAAATGAATTTACTTTAGAGTAAGGGAAGGGAAGAAAAACCCCAGACCTGCAGGTTTCAATAGCATAATTACAGCAAGCAAATGGAAAGTGAATTTACGGTGATTAGGAAACCAGTTGCTGATAGAATCCCTTGGGCAGATGGAGATGACCTGTGTTCTCTCTGTTCTCCTTCTAAGTGTTCCCTGGTACAATGCTAATGGTATCTTAGAGGAAGAATCTTCATATGCTGGTTTCTGTGCTCAGGACTAGTGATTTGTAAATAATAATTGTTATGCAAATAGAAATTAACTCTGTGTAAAAATTAAATTTTAGGATAAGCATGTCATCTCAGACACGAATATGAAAGTAATAGCAAAAGATAATAAATCTCAATGTACTTGTCTGAAGAAGGGCCACCACTATTCCTTATGTCACTTTTTCTAATAGCTATAGGATGTTCCTTGCTTACACTGTGTTGTTAACAGCAGTTCACGGGTAGCAGAATGTGACTGATGAATTTTGGAAGATAAAGTAGTGGGAAGCTGGGAGGTCTGGTGCAATCCACAGGTAGTGATCCCTCCTAGTGTGTTAATGGCTTTGTAGAGAATTCTGGGATACAGCAAATCCCACTTCTAAATACATACATCAGCTAGGATGGATCTGAAATACTCATTTTTGTAAATCATGTATCTGGGGGCAGCCATGGTGTGTGGAGAAGACTGTGTTGGCATGTGGCTGTGCAAGGCCATCGTGAGCTGTGACTGTTGGTCCTGGTGTTCCTGGAGGGGATGGGGACTGGTCCACCAGTGCAGACCTGACAGGAGGAACGGCTGGGAGGCGTAGGGTGGCACAGAGGCTGTCTGAGGGTCTGTGACTTCATTCCCTTTCCCGTAGCTGAAAGGTCCTGACAGGTCCTGACCTGCTGAGAGAGATTGAAGCTGGGGCTTTGACCTGGTAGCTCAGAGGATATCAATATATGATAATTTTACATTGTCTCTGTTTTTAAATTTACTTTAAAGTGAACAAAAAAAAGTATTTCCCAGTCTGCCCAGAGCAGAGACTCTTGAGGTTGTGTGTCAGGCGCCAGTTCAAGTCAGGTGAGCCCAGGGCTATTGCTATTGGTCTTGAAGTGCTCTCTCTGAAGCACCAGAGAGGTCTCCTCACCCTTGGGATGTGAAAGAGAATTTGACACATTCACTAAGATTTTGGTGTCTGTGCCAGCTGCAGAGGAAGGCAGGTCTGTCCTGGTACTCCTCCAAGGTAAGGGAGGAGCAGGAATCTGGGGAGCTCTGTAGCTGTGTCCCTAATGCAGGGGTGCAGCAGTGGGGCCCTGGCAAGTGTGTCCCCCTCAGGTGCAGAGGCTGAGTGTTCCTTTGTGATGCTGGAATAACTAGCCCTACTGAACGTCTGCCTGCAAGATTTGCCCCGATTCTTAGTCTAAATTAGAGCTACATTAGAAGTGCTTTAAGGGACAAGTGCTACTTTGAACACAAGCTGTTCATAGGGAACAACATCTGATTTATTAAATAGTTTTCAGACAGTAATTTCGGGATTTATTAGGCCTGGATGTTTCTCTGAATTTGTTTTTCAAATGGCTTTTGGAATGGAGTACCCCAGAGCTGGCTGGATTTTGATGCTTGTTTTGCATTGGTTTTCTACTCTGAGGATTTCTTTCTTCTTGTTCTTAATATATTCCCAGTTGGAATTTAGTTTCTTGGAAAAAAGAAAAAAAAAAAAATCAGCCTTGCTGCAGTGATTTTTAGCAGTCGTATCCTTTTATGCATCGTTCTCACACAGTGTGAACATTTTAACCTTTTCTTAATTATTAGCATTTCCATCCCCGCTGTTCATTAATCTCAGCTGGGCGAGGGCCGTGATGTGTCACCCGAGGACGCTGCTGCGGCAGCCGCTCCGCTCCGGCTCTGTGGAAGCCCCTGCCTACAGAGACTTTCATGGGGCATCTACCGTTTCCCTTTTGAAGTCTGAACTTAAAACTGATTTATTTATTTTGTAATGGGTAGGTTGGCTCGCAGTCCTGGTGAGTTATCTCCTTTTGTTAAGCTCTTTGAAGCGCTAGATATGCTAAAATGTTGTATAAATCCAAGTTGCTGTTACTGCTCTTGAGTAGTAAATGGTGTGTGGCATATTCATAATAGGAGTACACAAACCCAATTGCGACTGAATTATGGCTGACACCTGGTAAAACCTGAAACGAGGAACTGGTGTAGAAATTAAGCAGTAAATTATCCAACAAGGTTGAAGTCCAGCCTCTCCTCCCATGGCTCCCGTTCTTGCTTGCAAATTGAATTGTGGCTGAATCTATAGCTGTAGCAAACTGGCTTTTGTTTTCTGGTATTGAGTGGTTCTACACAGTCCGAGACCTCAGTTCGCAGGCACGAATGTGCTGTTGCTGAGGGAGGCTAAAGGACTTGGCACAAGTCAGAAAGGAAATCCAGAGTATATTTGAGAACTGAGCGGAGTCTCCCAAATCCCCAGTGTAATCCCCTCACCTTCACTGCATTTGCTCTGGAGTTGTTACGACGCTGCTGGTGGTCACTGGAAAGCAAAGCTGATGTGTCTTTTTGCTAAACGTAGTTTTAAAAATAAAATTCAGCCAAACTGAAACTTCTTTTGAGTGTTCACATTCCATATTAGTGTCAGCAGTGTTACAGTTTTTCATAATGAACAAGGGCCCCAGTGTTCAAAATTTGGCTGTATTTTGGCTGAAATTATGAAGATTGTAATTTTTGTGTAGGTTTTGGTTTTCACTAATTTTCTGCAGAGAAAGAAAAAGCCAACTTTCTGAATAGCTTTTCTTTAGCGTGCAGTTGGGTTGTGCTCCTGAGATGTTAGTTGGGAGTTCTCACGTTCATTCGGTCCCAGGTTTCCAAACCGTATGTACTGAAAACATAACCACTTTCCTCTTGGGCAGACTGTAGTACTTACTGGGTTTTTAAAAATCTAGTACAGGGTGAACCGTGCTGGTTTTGATGTTGATAATAAAGCCTTAATTGCACTTCTGAAATCCTCATCATGTGTGAAATAGTACCGCTAAACTAAGCAGGAATCTCATCATGGAAAAAGCAGGCAACCTGGAATATGATTAAGGGATAGTAGTTTTTCCTTATTCCAGCCAGCATGGTTCCAGTTTCCCAACTTTTATTTCTAACACTGTACCGCCTGCATGGAAGCCTCTATTCCCTACCGCCGGCCAAGGATTGCCACACAGCCCCGTACCAGTCCCGCTCCCTCCTGCACGGCAACGGGGAAAGCTCCACTTGAATCTAAACAGTCTTTAATTTCCTTAAGCTTTATCTGCAGCCAAGGCATGTTTGAACAGCTTGCTGTGTTCGCGGCTTGGCTGTGTTTTGAGCGCGTCGCCGTGTTTGGATGGCGGGAGGTGAGGAGAAGGTGGCACCGCACGGAGACGCATCCTCTTGGGAGAGGTGCCGCTTGACCCGTAACTCCTTGTTTTCATGCCTGGTGTGGAGTGCTGTTGTACACGTGTAACGATAGCAGCTGTGGTGGTGGGAAAGCAAAATTACTTAAAAATTCTTAGTGGCTGGAAAGCAAGAAGGGAAAAATATGGATATTGCAAAAAAACCCAATCTGCTTTCTTCAATGGGTGCTAAAGCCGCACCTGACAGAGCATGGATGGGCCTTGGTTCACTTGGTTGAACATTACTCATGGGAGATCTGGGGACAAGTTTCTGGTCTTGCCAACAGTTCCTTTCCCCACTTTAATTCATTAATTAGTGGCTATACCTGTTTACATAATGAAGTGTGGGAGGCCTTTTATCGGTGCATTGCCATAGGAAATATCACAGTGTTCTCTCCATCAGATTAGAAACGTCTGACCAGAAAGTCTCCAGCGTTTCAGGACACTGGGTGTGACTCACCAAAGTGAGCAGTTAATGATGGTGAGATTGAAAAAAATCAGTCCAGGTACAATTTCCCAATGCTCAAATATTCGAAAGTCAAAAAAAGTTAATACTTTTATGCATGCAGTGTTCAAATTTAAACTTGTGTTCTCAAATGAGGTGTTTTAATCCAGTCGCTCGGTTTTGCTTAGAAATGGAAAACTGTTGTTTGATTCCAAGCCCGAGTGGTGGGGGGCGAGTGGCATCAGGCTGTCCTGCCTTCCTGGAGCACACCGGCACCAGGGGACCGGCCCTGCACGGGGCTGCACGGAGTTGAGATGAAGTTGGCACCAACATGTGTGAAATTTCGGGAGCTCCCTGCCAGGAGAGCACAGATGATGCAGTGTGTGATGCTGTGCCAGGCGGGCAGTTCAAACACCAGCAGAGGAGCTGCACAGCAGGCAGGCTCCATCACAGGACCTGCACCTTCCCACATCAGCCACTGCCAGCTGGGTACAGAAACCACTGCAGATCCTGACCTCCAAACGGTTTAGCCTCATTAGGTCCGGAACCAGTTCATAATAAACATGGAGATGCTGGATTTACCTTGGTTTTAAGAGCGACCATGACGGGTTTTGTGTCTGTGTAGCTTTACCTGGAAGCTGAGTGCTGGCACCCTCCGAAGTGGAGCACAATGTGTGGCACCTGCGTAGTGAAACCACAGCTTGTGCTGAGGCCATGGGAATATTTTCTGTAGGAACGTATAGACTTCTGTAGCACTGGTTGGAGAAGGATGTAGGGCTGGCAGCGTGGAGTATATTTAGGTAGATTTTTTTTTTCCTGTCTTTTTGTCAAGGACCTGTCGCTGTTGTGATGTGACTGGAGATTAATTTCAGTGGATATTACTATTTAAAAGGATTTTCCCCTCGTCTTTCCTTTAATCCCTTTTTGCTGAATGTGTGCTTCATTTCTTTCTGTTCTAGACTGAGATCTGTTGAAAGGGATGGGGAAGATATTTTGTATTTCCCTTTTTGGCAGCCTGAGCTCTATGTGGTTTGTGTGAATTCATCTTTCAGGATGGAACATTTAAAGGCAAGAACTCCCCTTTGTGTCTGTGGAAGGGTAAAATCAAGCTTCTCCTACAGCATGTTTCAAAGTGCTTCATTAGGAAACAAGAGCATTTTACATTCACATGTCCTAACCAGAATTCGTTTTGAAGAGGCTTGAAGGCACTGACAAATAGAAGGGTTTTATAATGTGTAACTCGGCTGAACTGCTAGCATTCTGCAGAGAGGCATCCTTTGTGCAAAGCTAAAAATGTCATAGACTAGAACGAGGTAATAGTATAAAGTAAAATTCTGAGATTTTCCTGTAAAAATATGCTTCAAGCATTCATAATAGAGCTGTGCTTTTAAAGCAGCCAGACCTGTCCCCTACAGATTAATTAGTAGTACGATACTTGGTTCTGAAAAGGAGAAGATGGTAAAGATGGCTGCATTGAAGAACTTGCCAAACATCTTGAAAACACACAGAGGGAATAACCAGTGAGAGATCTGTGAAGCAGAAGGATGGTCTGGAGTCACACAGGTCCCTTTGCTGTGTGCCTATACCCGCTCTGGACAGGTGGCATCACCCTTTGGGGCTTCAGCACGGTGTTCCCTCTGCATGCAGCCTCTTCTCAGCCTGTCCTTGTCTACTTTGGGACTCTCAAATACGTGATTTCTTTACTTTCCTCCCGTTGGGGGATTGTGGTGTCCCCTGGGCATCACTGCAGATTTGTCAGGGACAGAGCCTGAATCCTCCCTCCGTTCCCGCCTCTGCCTGCCTGAGAAAACAGGTCACAATCTGAGCCTGAAACACAGTCCTATTAAACTTTGCTATTAGTCTAGAGGGAAGAAACAATATCAAACCAAATAGCTGGGCTTTGTGGAGGATTTAACATGCTCTTACAGTGACCTCATGTGGAACAACGCAGACGCCTTGGTGCCCTGTGCCGGGGCAGGAACACTGCTCATGGAGCCCGGAGGCTCCGGCACCTCTCCCTGCAGCTCCCGGGGAGGAGAGGAGGATTTCTGCCACCCAAAGGAACTTGCACCTTTAGAATAAACTCCTCCATTTGTCGTTTCGGAGCCACGAGCTGCTTGACATGTGCATGTCTGAGAGGTCAGAACTAGCGCTTGCCTTCAGCAGCTTGAGTAGCCAACCTTGTTCTTTGCATAATGGTTTTAATAAATGTTATATCAGTTTTAATATCGTGGGTATTTCATTTACAAGGTGATGATGTGTTTGTAGAGCGTGCAGTGCATTTCATTTAGCAGTAACATGCACTGAGGGATGCATTGAATAAAATATTACTTTAAAATTAAATGATTTCTTTAATTCTATGTACAGGCTTTCTGGGTTGATACATATTACATCTGATTCAAATGGTGATGTAACTTTTGTAACCTACTTCTTCATGCAGCGTAATTTTTTTCCATTGTGTTGTCCGGTGAATTTGAGTATTATTTGTTAATATGTTAATTTTTAGGTTATTCAAATAAGCAAGCAACTAATTCCAACACTGGAACTGATCATGCTGGTTTGAGAGCAGGTTTTAAAGAGAGATGAGGGGTCTGTTTGGTTTTGGGTTAGGTTTTTTTTGAGAGCTGTTGCTCCTGCAGTGTCGGCTTTGCTGTTGTGAGAGTGCCTGTAGCTCCAGAGCAGTTCCTGGGGAGATGGTGCAGCTGAGGGCTCTCCTTTTGTCTTCCACCCTCTGCCTGGTTGGAGAACAAGTAAAAAGAGAAGCCAGGGAGTTCCATCCATGCTCTGTGAGTCACTCACATTGAGTCACTTTAAAAAAAAAAAAAAAAATGGGAAGGGGGGAAGCCCCATCCTGGGCCTTCTTGGGCTGTGGTGCAGCACCCCAGCAGTGTGTGCTGCAGGAGTCCGTGAGACCTCTCCAGGCATGGTTCCTAAGCCCCTGAAAGTTTCATTGCTCTGTTTGATACGTTATCCAACAGAATAAAATATTGCCAGTTAATGTTTTAAACATATGCAGCACTAACCAGCCAGCGTGGAGAGGCCAGTGTGGATGAGACACCCTGTGGTCCCAGTCTGCTCCTGTGTCGTGCTTACCCATGATGAAGGCCTGGAGATGGCAGTCCCCTCTGTTGCTGCCTTCATGGAGGACAGACAGAGGAAAGTAGAGGGAGGGGAAAGCTTTTTGGGAGCTGAAGCCACCCACCCAAGCTTTGTGTGTGCTCCTGTGTGCAAAAGGGAGAGAGATGATTCTGCTGCCGTGGAGTAAAAGGTTTGTTCGCACAAAGTTGAGATGATAGGAAGAGAATTAATCCTGCTGGTTCCAGTTCATCAGTGTCCAGGAGATGGTCCTTCTGTCCCTAAAATCCTGACCACTGTGCAGAGATATTAGAGATGGGCCCAGCCTAGACACTGGGAGGCCAATGGTTGTGTTTGTGGTTGGGCATCTGATCTGAAGGCAAAATCTGAGTTTCTCTGCCATCTGTGACCAGGTCGATGCTAGACCCAAAACTGAAATTGAATTTGCAAGGTTTGGTCTGAGTGAGTCAACAGTCCAGATAAGTCTCACAAATTTCCATGTTTTCTGATATAATTCATTGGGGAAGGCCAGCAAGACTCCACCAGTTGAAGTCACCACGCAGTAGAAAGCCTAGAAGGTACCAAAAGGCTCTTCTTGACAAGGAAACGACGTCTCTGATTTCAAACACAAAGCTCCTACCTGAGTGGTAGGCAGATTGGCTTAAGCAGGTGACGCTTCTTCATGTCCTGGTGGGGTGGTTTCATTGCCATGTGAATGAGCGTGTGACACAGCGGAGGGTGTTGCTTTGTAAATCAGCCTCATCTGCTGAAGCAGAGGGAGAGAGGAAGGCATTTAACCTGGTGGCTGGAAAGTTGACTTCAATGAAGCTGGATGGGAGTTGTATCTTTTGGTAATTGCATTACTTGTATTCTGAAGGATTTCTCATTTTCCTTGTATTTAAATCAAGCACAACTTGACTTTTTTTCCCCCTGTTCCATTTTCACCCTTTTTTCCGCGCAGGACTGCTTATCTAATCAGCCACTAGTGTTTTCTCTGACAGTCTCGCAGCTGTAGTGACACTCAGTCTCAGTCACATCAAACAAGTAAATGACTTTCATTCACAGCACCTTTTGTCTGATCAAATAGGTAATTACTATGTGAAATTAAAGGCTTCTTTAACAAAAAAGTTCTATATTGTTCCTGACTGACAGAAGCGATACAAAGAGAAAGTGCCGTGATTCAAATGCCATGGTGACACCAGCCCCATCTTTGAAGCAATCAAAGGCATTATTTATACACACTCCACTTGGAGTGAAAATACAAACCAGGCAGAGGCAGACTGACAGTCTGCCTTTAATCTTTGCTACCCCCCAGAACTTTCCACTTTTCTCTTTTTATCTTTTTCCTTTTTTTTTTATTTATTTTAAATGAGAATATCGGTTAATTCAAATAGAAAAAACGTCAGGTATTTGAAACATATTAGTAGGATCAGTGAAGTTCCCACTATGAGTAAGTAGGGTAGAGCCTCCGATTGCCAAGTGATAAGAGGCTAATTCATGCTCTGGCTCTGGGGACTAGAGCTGTTGATTTCCTTGATGCAGAAAACAAAACGAAGGCACCTCTTTGAAAATGAAAAATTTCAATATTTATCCCCAGCATCTCTTCTTAAAGGCAACATTTCATCCTCTGTTCTCCCCCTCTGTCCTTTAATCACTTCCCCTCTCTGCTGGGGAGCATCATTCTCTGCTCCTTGCACTTACCTCTGGGAGAGGTAGATTTACCACCGAGGTGCTTTCAATCCAACTTTCACAAAGGACTGATGATAGAAAATGGAACGGATACAGTTTCTCGAAATGCTGTTCTTTAATGAGGGCCGTGGGGTTACTGCAGGCAGCAGAACTGATCGGGGAGCCCGGCTCTGCGGCATTAGCCTCTGCAGCGGAGGCAGAGAGAAAGGTAAACATAGAGTAAATATACCTGTTTGTCTATCAGTTATTAGTGGCACGCGGCTGCCACGGGCTCAGTCAAGGTCGTGTTTGAGCAGGTATCTGTGACAAGAGATTTCGGGGCTGAATTACGCCGACAGGGAGATACAGTGTGTTTGCACTCGCGTTTCCCGTGTCGTAGGGCAGGTGGGTAAACCTACGATGTGATCTGCTTGGGTTTCCACTTGGAGCTTTCTAGGGAGAGCTGAGTTTATGGAGCCGGTTGTAAGCTAGGGGGAATGATGTGCTGAGAGCAGTATCCCACAGGGATGCTACAGCGGGATCATCCCCCAGGTTTGGTACCTGTGATCGCGGAGCTGCTCCCAGTGATATTAGTCACAGAGCTACGTATTAACCCAGCACACGCTCTGAACCCAGACGTTTACAAATACCTAAGGAATACTAGTAGCAGTGTGCTGCAAGGCTATCGTCTCTCCCTGCTGTATGTGCCAAAGCAGAGGATGTGCTTTGTACCTGTGCCAGATACACCTGAACAAGTCCTAGAGGTGAGATGACAGCACAGACAAAGTTTCTCGGCAGCAATCGCAGATCTTGCAAAGAATAGATTACCCTCATCTGCAGGAGTAGCACGGAGCAAGCTAAAAGCCAGTACTGTACAGTACCAGCAGGAATTTACTGGCCACAAACCACTTTGGATCAAACTGTGGGTCATAAATCCAGCTGGTTCACAGACTCATTTGCCATTCTCCAAGCCTGCATCTTCCATGCCCTCCGCTCTTCGCTGCGGTGTCCCCACTGAGCGCAATTGAGTGTGGAGTTTTATTAGAAGCAGGGCTGCTTGTGGAAGATCAAACGGCGATTGTAGCCAAAAATAGGATTTTTTTTTTTTCCTCATCTGCCTCTAGCAAGGAAAAGGAGACCAATCCTTTCTCTGCAGCCCATGCTGTACTCGAGGTTATTCATTAGGAGTAGTCGGGAGCTCAAATTAGAACCCGGCTGCCAGTGGTTGGGCAGTTCATCACAGGGAGAGCAGCCCACTTCCTGGCTTCCATGACTGTGTGGGAGTCAAATGAACCTCGAGAGGCTGTTTTTAACCCTCAGATCACCAAAGGGTTTGGGCAGGGGTTGCTCCCGGGGCTGCTCCATCCCCAAGTCTGCCTGCTTCCACCATGGCAGCCTCCTGGAGCCTGGGAGCAGCCCTTTCTCACAAGCCCTGGGCGAGAGCAGGATTTACAAGTGAAGGCACGGTGGGATTTCATTACATGGTAATACAGGGTTTCTTAAGCTCTTGAGAGTCAATTCAATCATCCAGAAAGAACATACATGAAATATGCACTTGGCATTGAACTGCCTCCAAAGCCTGGGAAGAATGGCAGGGTGTGGATGCAGCTTTCTCTGTTCTTTGTGAGGTTTATTGTAGCTAAGTTTAGCAGCGTGGGATATTTCTACCTGTAAACTGAAGCTGCTGCTTTTTCTGATCAACAAAGGTGTCTGTGGTGTTTGCTGATCCATAGGAAAATGCAGTCTAAAAAGCTTAAAGGAAAAGACTTCTGAATGGGTACTAGGAAAAAAAAATGGTAAGATATACACAAAATAAATAAAAAAAAAACCTACCAAGAAATGACTTTGTAATGGCCATTTAATGATGGTTTGGGAGTGGAATGAATAGATAAAAAGGCCATAGGGAATAGAGGCAGCAATACACTTCATGTAACGTAGCGGCAGAGATCCCGTTTGCATCGCTTCTGGTGTCAGTGAGTCCGTTACCAGGAAATGTGCACTCCAGCAATGGAAAGTTTGATTTCTAACCTTAAAGATACAATCTGTTTTCTTGGATTTGTTTCAAACTCTGCAGTGCCAGCTGCATAAAATACCGCTAAGCTTTTGCACAAAGAGACATTTATAATCACTTTACCCTGTAGCAGGAAAAAATGTCTCCATTTAGACACTCATTTTGAGTTCATAGGCACATTAAGGACAAACTTTAGATCTTAATGAGGTGTAGGAGGGGGTATTTTTCCCCTTTAGTTCTGTTTTCTGTTCTCTTATAGATCATACTGTATTTCAGAGCATTAGGAGAAGAGATGCTGAATCTTTAATGTGATGTGAAACAAAAGAAAAATTCTCAACTGCAGCAGAGATGAACTTCAGAATTGTAATCTCTTTAAATCCTGATCCAGCTCTCACTGAAGTCAATGGAAAGGCTTCGATTGATTTCAGCTTCTAAAGCTCAGTGGGGTATTGTTGGGTTTTGTCTTGTTAGTGTAACAACTTGCACTTCCTTCTTTGGCATTATCTTTTGGTATGTTTGTAAATCTAAAAGCCACTTTAATGATAATAAAAAGGCAGTGGCTGTGCTTAGTGCTGGCTGGAGGTAATGGCTTACAAAGAAAGGGTTAAGTGAAGACTTTCTCCACCTTTCCAAGTCCCTCCTGAATCATTTCATCCCACTGCATGGTTTTCTGTCCACCCTTAGCCCGCTGAAGCACACACCCGATCCCAGCACAAATGGCTCAGAAATCCCTGAGGGACATGACATGGTCTGTGTGTGTGTGTGCATGGCCTCTTCTGAATGCTAAACCAGTTCCCCCAGTGACGCACCAGTTCATGGCGCAGCAGCTCTTCTCCTGGACCGAGTTCATCATGGTGTTACTGCATCTCTGCAGCCATGATTCCACCTCGGCAAGAGTTTCCCAAGCTTCCAAATTTGTGTTCAGATTGTAATGGCAAGAAAACAAAACAATTTTGGACACTTTTACTCTGGGAAAGCCAAGTTGGATGAAAGTATTCCTCTTCTTAATCAAAAAAGATCATATTATTCAGGGATTTCTTTTGTTAGATTGAATTTTCTTCTCTCTCTGGTGAGAATTGGCCAAACAGTTGGATACTGTGGACACTTTTCTGTAAGCAAAATGCTACAACTGTGGAATATTTTTGCTTTACAAAACCTCATCTCTTAGCAGAGCCCAATTGCGAAAACCATCTTCATAATTTTGTCTTAAAAGTGCAGATCTGGTCAACTAGATTAGACTATCTAGAGCATGAACATAAACAGTAACCAAACGCTCTGTATAATTCAATATTTACTTGTCAGCCTGTGTCCCCTTGCTCAACATTTCTAGCTGGTACCAAAGGTTTAGGGTTTTTTTCATCTAGAATTTTGTACTTCAGACCCGAGAAGCTTGCTTTGATTATTAAAAATACGTATCTCAAACCTTTATTTGCATCTGAGCATTTTGGCTGTGTTCTTTGTGTGGCTGGTTGGCTTTGATTCTTGTTAAATGTTTGCAAGTAAGGAGAGAATAAAGAATGTGAACAAAAGGCTTTTAAGGATATATCCTGCTGGAAAGCAACCTAGAAGTCATGACCATGAAGAAAAAAATCCAGTACGGTAGCTTTTATGTATGCTGCCTTTTATTTCTGCAGATCTTCTTATCTTAAATGTGATTTCTCATTGTGTTTTGTGACGGATTTTACCATTGATGGTAGGAACAGAAAAGTTCTGAACTGACACTTCTGTGCCCAAGTTGAGATCTCAATGGAAAGGGTGGTCACCTCTGCCACTGCACCCATCAAGCTCCACAGGGACATTAGTAGGAAATCAGTCAAATCCTGCTGCATCTGGTTTATTGAGCAATGAGCCTTTTCAAATAAAAGCAGTGCTTTCTGGTAACCACGAAGCAGTTCATATTAAATAAATATCCAGTTAGCATCCTGTCCGACTGCTGTTGGCTCGACTGAGAACTGCTGCTGATTTCAGTGGTAGAATTGAAAAATTGTTTAAATTAGCCATTAGAATTGTATAAAAACTATGTTGTTGTTGAACTTAAGGGAACATTTGGTAAATAGGTTATGAAGATGTGTCTGGTCTACCATGTGGTGGAATGCTAAATAGTAGACACGAATTTCCCAGCCATTGTGTAGCCTTGTGGTTTTTGCTCTTGTGGACCCCCAGACACAGGGGCTGTTTCCAGTCTGTCTCCTGGTGGATGGAGCTGGTCGCCCGAGCACAGAAAGAAGTATTGCTGTCTGATACACACCAGTACAGTCACTGGTATGTTGTGATCTGATGAGAATTGGGTACTGAGGTGTGCTGTAGTGTGTAAATCACACAGCAGAGAGAGAGGGAGAGCTTTACTGGCTGGTTAAAACAGAAGGATTTATCATTCTATTTGAAAACAATTTTAACTTGGTCTAAAGAATGAAACTCTTAAGCAGGTTTTTTTTGATGTTTGGTTTTTTTTTGGTTTTTTTTCCCTTTTCTTCCCTAACAACTATCTGTGACCTCCTCTAGGGAGGATGCTAAACTGGAGCCAGCTTAAGGTTCCCAGTGCTGAGGGTGAACTGGAGTGGGTGGATGCTCCTGCCACCAGAGAGAAGATGGGGCCAGGGGGAGGATGGAGTGGAGAGCCCTTGGGGGGTGTGCAAGAAAGTAGTTTCCCTGGGCTTTGGCACTACTATTTCACAATTCCATTTTCTCTCTTTCACGGTAACCGTGGCAGCAGCCAGGCTGGTGTTCTACAGCTTAGAAGAAGCTGAATGGTGCCAGAGGGAGCAGAGTTGTGTTTGTCACAGCCTCACAAACCGGCTTCCCCACGCAGCAGCCTTCTGTCCCAGCCAGCCCTGTGTGCAACTGCCACAGGAGCTTCGTCTGCTTTCTTAGAATGTAACCTCAGAGCAGCTCCGTGCCCAAACTGAACCCTTTTTCCTTCTCCCGGGTGTTACAGAGGAAACCAGGGCCCGTTCTGTGAGCTTGAGCAAACTGTGCTGCTGTGGGACCTGGAACAAGCCTTGTGTTTTGCAGTATTTCAGGTAGTGCTCAGATGTCTGTCTCGGAGCAGCGCATTGCACCATCCCGACACCAGGAAGAGGGGCCGAGTTAAATACTGGCTGCTGGGAAGGGACCCCGGAGAGAGCCCTCAGGTCAGCTCAGATCTGAGCTCTGTCTTAAAACACAGAGAGCTCAGCGGTGGCTCTGGAGGGACATCTTCAGTTTAGATCTGGGCAGACTGAAGTGATTTCCCTATCAAAAAAAAAAAAAAGATGGGGTGGGGAATAAGTGTTCTCTGCTGAGAGAGGAGGAGAGGAGGAGAGCCTGTGGGGGCTGTGCTGCAGCCACAAAGTCCGCTGCAGCACTGACCGGGGGAAGCCCAAGTTGTGCTGACGGGCAATCAGCCCTTGTATCTGGGGAAATGATCTCCTCCTTGCCTAATTATTCAGATGTGAAATGGCTGAATTAAATAAGGATTCAAACATGCAACTTCTCTAGTTTCATGAGAAAGGAGGAGTGCTCCTCTCTGTCTGCTTCTTGAAGTAAGTGGTAGTGGTGGTTCTGGGGTGGCCTCGTGGTTATGGGACATTTCTGTCCAAGTGGGAATCTCAGGACAAAGGGACTGACCTGCTGCTCGCAAGGGCACGTGAAAAGCAGAACCCCTGTAACTCCGAACGTGTGCTGTAGTTGTTCAAATTGTGTTTAGAAAGGGCATAATATCTTTGCCAAACACATTTGCAGTGTTGAAGCTGCTCATAATTACGACCTTCATGAATTTATAACACTGTATGCTCCAGCAATGGAAAAGGCTTCTACACTTGAGTGATGCGATTTTGATAAAATAGGATTTAAATATTCTATTACCAGAAATGTTATATTAAATGATGAGGAGGCATTCAAACACCGCCTGACTTTCACCATGTGACTGTGAACTACATTATGCTTGGGTCAATTAGGCTATTTTAAACCCATGGCTTTCTCACATTAATCCTTTTCACAGAAAGCTAGTGTTCCCTCTGAATTTCACCATTTCTCCCCCTTGTGTGTGGGGCTGTCTCCTGCTCGCAGACCCAGCAGGCTCAGCTTTTCTCCCTTCTTCTGTGCTGCAGTGTGGGCTGCAGAGCACAGCCATGGGGAATGGGGCTGGCCTTCATCCAGCTTCAGATGGGTTCTTCCAGACAGACTCCCAGCTCTTCCTCGAGACTCCCTCCCGTCTCCAGTTGCCGCAGGATGAAGCTGTCTCATATTTGTCATAACCCAGCCCCAGATCACGTTTGGCACTGCAGGGTGCCTGGAGGCAGAGGGTGCTGCTCTGGGAGGTGCACGGGGGTGTTAAGTAGAGCTGAACGTCTGAGGAGGCTGTAGAGGCTCTGCCCATGGCTTGTGGCAGGGTGGTCATTTCTCACAGGGGAGGGTTTTGAGTATTTGTTTTCTATGTTGTAGCTAAAAGCCTAACACAGACCAAATGGGAGTGTGCAGCAAGAGTGGGAATTTACTGCACCCTCATCATTTGCACACAGATAGGCTTTAAGGGGTATTTCACCATGGAAGTGGAATAAGCTGTTGCCTACAGTGACATTTCTGATGCTAATATCACCCTTGGGAAATAGCCACCAAGCAGGAGGGAGGGGAGTCGGGATGTGCCGATGCTCTGGATCTGNGTCTCTTGCTTTTCTTTTTGTATTCTAGTGGTTTCTAAAGCAAAGCCAGTACGCCTGTAAGTTACCAGCATGCAATAATAACACTTGTCAATCTTACTGCCTTTTATTGACCAAGAGCTGACCTGGTCCCTCTCATATGCCAGGTGGTTTCAGTGATTCGGTATTAAAACACAGTCGCTTTGGTGGATCTAAGAAGGGATAAATCCTGTAATATTAAACCCTTAGTCAAATATTTTGAAATGTGCTGAGGCCACACAACTCTTAATCTTTTTTCATTTTTCAACAAGAAAAAAACCAACTGCAAGACCTAAAAGATCACTCGGTGATCCTGCACTCAGAGATGTTGTACGGCACAGTTGGCGAACGTACAAAGGCATTGGATCAGAATCAAGCCAGAATTAAATTTAAGCTCAAGAAACTTTGTTCTCGGTTTTGATTCTCAAAGCAGCTAATCCTAAATTATCATGAGAAAACATGTAAAATAGAGACATAAAGACATCAGAGTAGCTGAGTTTTCAAATGGAAAGTCAAGTCAGACCTGCTGTCTGCACCCTCTTCGCTTGTTAGAAACGGGGCATTGTAATTGAGTTACGATCAGGCATAATTCTGTTTATCTAAACCTATGAATTTTTCTTCCATTTACAGAAGTCATAAGAAAGCTGTTTCTGTGAGCCATTGCAAGAGAACAAACAAAAACCAAAATAAATCTTCTATTAAAAAACCCACACAAATCAATTCTTGGGGCAAACTATATGATTTCTGAATGTTTTCTCACATCTGTTTTTTTGTAAGTGGTAATTTATGATGGATGAATACCGAAGACCGTAACCATCCCGCACAACTCAAGTCTTGATGCCAAAGTTGAAAAGCAGAAGCCTGTGGCTCACTAATGAAATCCAGGCAATCAAGGAGGAAAGTGCAAATAATGCAGAGGGGGAGCAAAAGCATGAAAAAATTGGGAAAGTTTGTATTATTTTTTGCACCTTTGGTGTTGACATCTCCAGTAATTGCCTGGGATGGACTTTTGCTGCCTTCTCTTTAAGGAAACAGTTTGAAGGTCACGCAATTTGGCCGGGTGAGATTAGCCATCTTTACAGGCTAAAAAGAAAAAAATAAAATCAAATCAATGTTTGGACAACATCGTGCGACTTGCATTTAGATACAACATATTCCAAATAGATGCTTTAAAACAGCCATAATGCATAGAGTGCGAATTGATCATGAAAACTTTGTGAAGGTTTTTCCATTCTTACAGGAATGAAAAGAACACTGAGTTCTTCGGTGTGTGGAGAATTGTCTCTGCCCGTGTGTGGTCAGTTAGGCAGCTCTCCTCCTTGTCTCTCGCTGCTTCTAACGGAAACTAAATCAGCATCCCATACCGGGGGGCGGGGACGGACGACCAAACCCAAACCAAAAATCCCCTCTTAAATTACTAATCCTGGATTCTGTATTTGTGTGTGTGTTCCTGAACAGACAGCAGCACTAAATATTAGTTTTCATCCCAATTAGCATCTCTCTGTGTAATTATTTTTGTTTGTATTGCAGCAAACAACAAATGCCAGCCCTACTGCTAAAAATAAGAAGGTTACCGGTAGGTCTCCTGAAAGTTCAAACATTTCATTAAATGGTTTTATGTAGGTATGTAACTATGCTGGTGATAATACAGTGTAATGGTAATATAATAGAAGCTACAAATAACATTTCATGACTGTTTTGTTCTCTGTACTACTAGCCTAAATGGTTTCCCTTACAAGGCAAGCAGAAGGTATTTTATAACAGTGTCTTAAAACTTCCTAATTAGCAGCAGTTTTAAGATACACACTTCTTGGCAATCTTTTGGGGATCAATCGAGAATAACTGTAGCAGGCTCTAAATCTTCTGCCTGGAAAGATTATCCTAATTCTTTTTCTAATTCCCTTGTCCCAAGGCACTGTGACTGGAGATTCCCTACAAGCCCTTACCGTGCTGCCTTCCCCTCCACATCGGTCAGGTGCCCCCCAACCAACCGTCACAGGGGGTTTAACAAACTCATTTTCTTATCACACCCCAGAAGCTGTTGAAGCTCCATGTTTAACCACACAATTAAAAAAAAAATAACTGTGGCTCTGCAGTTGGTTTGCAATACTTTTTTTTTTTCCTCCAGAAGAAAGTCTCCACATGTATTCCCGTTCCATGGGGTCTTTTAACTCTGTGATTTATCACATCTCCTCAAAATACATCATTAAGATGATCGTATGCATTCACAGAGGCAGAAAGCTGTAGATGGAACTCATTTTAGGATGACATTTTAGTCCCCATTTTCTAAGGCACTGTTTTGCCATGATTTAGTACCCGTGTGTATCCGTTATAGAGAAGTGTCATATTTGATGTCCTCAGTGTTTCTTTTCCTCCTTTCTGTGCTGATTGCTATAATTTATATGAATGTTTTAAACCCCCACTGTGCATAGTCTACTTGGAATGCACATATAATTACCAGCCCATCTTCCAGCTTTGTTTGGCTGTGTGGAGGTATTCTTAAATCTATTTTAGTTCTGCCAGTGGATATGCACATGCACCCTCCCCACATGACACGCACGTTTCGGGTGCATGGTTACTTAGGCTTTATAACATCCTGTGCCTCCCTGATAAGGCCTTCTCAAGAAGTGAACAAAATGTCTTAAAGATAACAGTGTTCTGAAGCACAATGTACAGAAGGGAAAGTTGTTTTTATTCTTGCTGGGCTAGCAGGATGTCTCAAAGGAGACAGGCTCATTTGAATGGGATTCAGGTTTCTGATGCTTGGGTTTTCCTGTAGTTTCTGGAATGATGTTTTTAAGCTCCCTGGCAGCTCCGTGTTCCGATCCTGATGAGCAGGTTGAGCCATCCTTAGGAAGGAACAAATACTCTGTTTGGTCGAGATGCAGACAAGTTCATAACCTTTTGGGGTGTAGAGGATGGAGGAACACCTGCAGAAGCATGATGTTGTGCAGCGAGCCCTTCCCCTAAAGCAAGTATCAAAAAGTAAATAAAACACCATAAGCCTCATTTTTGACACAGCCTCAAAGGCTCCTGTTGCCTTTGGTAGATGTGGTATCGGTACCTATTAATAGTGTAATCTGGAGCTTATATGCTACGGGCTGTGCTTCTAAAACTCGGGGTCTGCTGCTGAAAATGGGATTCACGACCTGTAAAGAGTCAAAACTCTTCAGCTTCCTCCTACTTAAAAAAAAAATAAAAGTAAAAGGCTTAAGAAATAAGGAATTGGTGTCCTTCAGAACCTACTTGCAGCACCGGTTTATAGAGGATCAATATACAAATGCTGGAGCTCTGGTTCTGTGTTCCAGGGTTACTCATTTTCTCAGCTGATGGTGCATCAGCCTTTAATCCCCCCAAGTGACTCTCGCTGGTGCATAAACTGCCAAATTTGCATTTGTTTTGAAGAGTTTCCTTGCACACAGGAGTTGCAAAGGCTTAAAAATCGAAGTGTAGCCACCGGTCTCTGGATGGTGTGAGTTCTGTACTTTGTTACTCCTTTGTTATTTCCATGAAGCCAAGGTGGACAAGGCTTTGATGGCTGTAGCCAGCCCTGCTCCATCGCCCACTGGGGCTCTCCCGGCCGCTCCAGTTGTCTCTTCCCCTCACGCCAGTTCTTTTTCTTCCTTGAAAAGGCATTTGCCAGCAACATCTGTCCTTCCAGAATGGCTGGGAAGCGTCCACCTGTACAGAAAGGCGAGACAGATGAATGATCCTGTCCTGGTTCTTCTGCATAAAGACGCAGAGCAAATGTTAGCCCATCAGGACTGTCAAGTTGCTGCGGACACTCCCTGGAGTGCAGGTTCTCTGGAACCACGCAAAATCTGCTTGGCAGTTTGTGAAATGTGTCATCTGCTTTCCATATGTTTCCTTTCCAAACTCATGGCAATGTCAGAAAATTTAAAGCTGCTTCCCAGCGCAAAGGGCCCAGGTCCCCGGGTGAAATTCCCTTCCCAACGTGGCTTAAATTTGCACTTTTCCCCCAAGAAAAGGAATGCTTTTAATGCCGTTGTGGGTCTGTGGACTGTTGTTCTGTCACACATCGTAAGGCTGTTGCCGCAGAGCAGGCACCTTGTCCATCGCCGCGTTGCATGCAGATAGACAGCATTTTAAACACGAGCCATGGTCTGATTTTCATCCAGTGCTTGGGTTTTATGACAAGAACAAAATGTGTGAGGAGGGGAAAGCCATGTTTTCCCTGCTAGAGCTCTCCCTGCCTTCCCGTGTTGCATGTGCTGTGTGTTGGTATCAAACTGGAGTCATTGGTGACCTGAGACAACTCAGACGCGGGTATTTGTTGTTTTGATGTTCGTTGCCTGCAGACACAGACTGTCCTCTGCTCTTGGGTGGCAGTGGTGCAAGTCCATTTGCCTCAGTGAAGGAAAAGGAATAAAATCCCATCCGGATACAGCAGGTTGTATTACCTGATCTAGTACAGCCTTGGAAAAACCATAGAGGATGTACAATAATAATGTGTAACCTTGATAATGTTTTCAGGAAACAGCCTGACACGGCTCTTACCTGTGCAGCTGGGTTTGTGTGCCCAATTGCCAACGTGGCTGGATGGTTCCTCAGATAACCCAATGCTCCCTGGAATTGACCACCCCAGATCACACCCTCGGAGCGCTCTGCGGGGCAGGCAGGGGCTGGGGATGTGATGTGACGTTATTTTCCTCCTCTTTAATGGGAAAACAGCCAGCGTTGCTTTAAATCCTCATTAGAATTCAGAGAGTCCTAACATCGCCGACACTGTTTTAGGATTAGAATTTGTTAATTAATTTAATCCTCTGCCCTTCTTCATCCTCGTGGATTCTGCAGCAGCAGATGGTAAATCCTTAAGACTTCAGTAGGAAGAAAGGGTTAAAATACCAAGGGCTAGATTAGATGGGATTGCAAAAAGTGCGTGAATGATTCTCAGTGTCAGTCTTATGATTTGCCAACTTCTGGGGAAGAAAGAGCTGTGGTGCCGAGTGGCCGAGTCCCCGGCGACCAGCAGCCGTTCCTTACAGGAGGTGAGATGTGGGGCTGCGGTTCCCGAGCATGTCGCTGTAATAACTTACTTGTTTGTTACAACTGTTTTCCAAAATCACAGGATTGTTCCCTAATGTGTTGGTGAATAATGTGTTTATTATTCCTGTCTGCAGTAAAGGGCATCTCAGTGCTTGGAAAATCACTCATGTAATAAAACCACTGCCATTTTATCATTTTAATAGAATAACAATTTTGTATAATGTTGCAAATATTACTCTCCAATATATGATGGTGGCAGTAACAACAGAAGACAGGCACTTTTATAGCACAAAATTATTACCTTGTTTAGATTATCAGATAAAAATTTTACCGTCGCATTAAAATGAAAATGAAATGAAGACCATTAAAACAAAGAAGGTCCCTGTCCAAGCAGAAGCCCTGGGAGGTTGGCTGCTGGCCGCGGGGGCTGCCAGCCTGCCTGGAGGGCACTCATCCAAGGAAAGCCACGCTTGGAGGTTGCCAGATAATTTTACATGGAGAAATTTGCCTGCCCAATATGCTGCTGCCAACCAAGGGTATCTTCTTGAAATGTTTTTAAGGTAAAAGGGAGGAATTCAGAGGAAGCCTCAAGCTCTCTCCTGTGGCATCCTTGGGGATAAGTATGAAAAATAAGGAGGATCTGGTCTTTTGAAATGTTCTTCCTGTGTAACACTCAAACCCTTTGGGGGAGCAATGCAGCTCTCACTGATTTGGATCGATGCTAGAGCAATCTCTTAAAAAGAGGAATATGCCATGAAGCAAGAGGGCTGTAGGAGAGTGGGTCAACCATAGCACATCCCTGGCTCCTGCGGCACTGTGGGGTTTGTTGCTTGTCCCTGGGTCTGCCAGGAACAGCTGGAAAATTCAAGAGGGGCTTGTCCCCTTAATCCCTCATCTTCAGTTACTGCTACGAGGAGGCGAGCAGGAGTCTGCTGTGGCAATGGGCACTAATGCTGCAGCCTGCTCATTTAAAACCAGATTTGTGACTCCTTTGAAGGTCAGTACAGCTTAACTTTGTTACTTGTGCTCCAAGAGATATAAACCACCATTTTTAGTGTCATTACTCTCTTACTGCACATTTTTTCTCTCTTCTGTTATTTGCATCCCACTTGGTATCTGCTTTTGATACCTCCTATTAGATTTGTCTGATGCTCATTAATACCTTTCCCACTGGCTCATAGAGGTTTTACACTACAGTCTGCAGGTACAGGGAGATCTTCCTCCTTTATCCTATGGCTCTGACTGATTTCTTTCCCATCTCTTCTTGCTATTTTTTCCCTGCCACAGTATCACACAAGTGTATAGCCTGGCTCAATATTACGCTGAAATTACTGCTTTGCTCCATGAACTCATCTTAATGTTATACCAGCCTTACAAATGGGGTTCAGATCGACTCAGCGAGAACTGTTGGGATCGTGGAGCTTTGGTGGGTGCTCACAACCTCCCCGTCAGCTTGGTCCAGCTGGGCAGCAGGAGGCACCTGAACATTTGGAAACGGGGGAAATCATTTTAGTGTGACTTGGTTTTAGCCCTATTTCTTAAGGAAGTCAGCCCAATTGTTTTTAACCTTTCAGTTGGTTTGGGCAAATTTTAGAGAAAAGTAGCATTTGTTCTTGTGGGCATCATAAAAATGGGCTGCTGGATGCAGGACACTTTGCTGAGGTGAAGATGATCATGTGCACTCAAAGCTTTGACCGTGGCTCAGTCTCATCATTTCTTACCCTTGAGGAATATCGTGCAATGCTTAATCCCCAGGAGCAAAACTCTTTTGGTTTTGAAACCCTGGCTTCCACGGTTCAGTTCTTTATGTGCCACCTAGACCTCAAAATTGTTTGAAGTCTAAAAAACACTGTTTATTCTTCCAGCTGATATCACAGTGAGCTCATCAGTCCATTGAGAGTGCTACTTGTGTCTGTAACCCGTGTTAGCATCGATGGTACAACAGGCAAAGTCCTAAACGGGGGCTTTATTAATAGTTCTCAGAAGAGCAGGACAGGTGAGGATTCCTTGCTGAAAGGCATTGGCGAGTTCAGTGCTTCCAAGTGCAATGTGATGCTCCCTGCTAACGATGTTTGGCAGATCTCCCAGCACATCCCAATCAATGCAGAATAAGGTCTACCAAGCATTGGTGAGCTGCATATATAATGTATATGCAGATGTACTCTGAATAAATCACTGCAAATGATGCTGAAAGAGTGGGGACAACTCATGGCCAGAAATGAAAGGGCAGGGACCTGCTGCAGAGGCTTTGCCAGCTCTCCTGGGATTCCCATATCCTCCACAGGAGCCTGAAGAAGGTGCAGCAAGCTGACAGCTCTGGAATGTTGTCAATGAAAGCAGAATAATGGAGCTCATTTACCTCGTCAGAGCTTGTTTGACCCTCAGTGCTTGCAGGAAGCAATGCTGCTGGTGGCACTGTGGAGCAGAGGTGGCCACGGTGGTGGCAAGCAGCCCGGGCAGCCCCTGAGCACGGGGTGGTGCCTCACATGGTGACCAGCCCTGGGTCCAGAAACAGTACAGCTTCATTAGTGTGGTACTCTGCCCTGGCTAATAGACCCCGACCCTCAGCAGGACCGATTAGTGAGGGCAGGATTAGATATGTGGCTTCCAGTTCGGGTGCTGGCTCCCTGTGCCCTGTAGATGTCACATCTCATGCTTCATGCTGAGTGGCCAAGCTGTGCCACCACATGTGCCTGACCCCTCCATGTGTCCTTAAACGTGGCTTTTCCCAAAGACTGGTTCCCTTGTCCCAGTGCACTCCTGGTGCCCAGCAATCCTGCGAGGGCAGGGAGCGGTGCAGACACCGCTTGCCATGTCCCAGCCGTAATTCCCATCCTCGAGTGTCCCAGCCGTCAGAGCCAGGCACAACATGCCTATCCTGGCACAAGTGGAACAATACAGCCTCTTCTTTCTCACCTCTCTTTTTATGGCTTTGCTCTGCTAATTCCTTAAATTAGGTATTTTTCACTTGAAAGGTTTCTTTCTGACTTCCATCGGCGTTTGTCAGATTCTTGGGGCAGAGGGTGAAACTCAGAACCTGCGTTGGGGAGTGCGGTTCCATTGATGTCAGCAGAAATTTGCCTGCTTACATCAGGCCTGAATTTAGCCCATAGTGGTTCTTTTGTAGCATCAGAAAGCTTTTTGTGCGTCTGAACTGAATGGCCACGCTGTAAGATCAGAGAGTGTCTGGGACAATTGGCATGTGGGTAATTGGTACATTTCTGTAAGAGAAAATGGTTCGTGATCCTTGTAAAGGAAAATAAAATAAAGTAATGTTATTCCCCACTGACATATTAAGTGAATTGATAGTGTTTGAAAAGGCAGGTATTAAATCTGGAAGCAGCGTGAGTGTTATGAAGTAGCTAGCAGTTTTATCCCAGCAATTTAAAATTCGTATCATTCAGCTCTCACTGATTTGAAAGTCACACATTTATTTTAGATTGTAGCCATGAATTTCTTGGGAATTACCTGACGTGAAAGCATGGAAGAGTCACTTGATAGGAACTGACAAGACGATATCAAAGAAAACATCTTGATACACTTAATCCAGTTGCGAGTGACTTTATAGAAGTTTTTTCATCCGGCCATATTATTCATTAGTAGCATTTTGGCATTAGGAAAACCATTAAGTTAGATAAAATCTCTCGGCATCCTGCAGGGCAATAATCTCAGGCATCCCCGGGGATCTGATTTCAGACTCCAAATGGATGAGGTCTCTTGCTCCCCTTCTGTACGTCGTTTACTTATGAACGTGAACTGTCTGGCTCTTCATTTCCTTGCTGGGCTGCTCATGTGAAAAACGTTCCCTCGGCTTTGCTGTGTCAGGGTCGGGAACTGTCACTGAGAGCGCAGGGACTGTGCTGGTTGATGGGTTAGAAGACAGGACCGAAGCTTTGGAGTCTCTCTGTCCTGTTCTGCTTGTGTTTAATGGCCCCACCTTCCACGATCACTGGAAATGCACCAGCTGATGTGCTTTGAAGTAGTTCAGGTGGAAGGTGGGAAAGATGAAGCGAACAGGAAAGAAGCCCAGCTGTGTTTGGCAGGATCTGACACCACCACTGGTCTGATGTGGATGACCAGATGTTTTGGGGCACGGGAGACCCTCTGGTTTGCTTTTGACTGTCCTGGTGTCCTGACGTGTTGTCAGAGCGCAGAGATGTTCTGGCTCTGGCTGCTGGGGAGCTGTCTCCTCCCGTTATCCACCAGGTGATTTGGAAACGGTGCCCCTTTTCCTGTGCGTGCGATCCCCACACCATCAGACACCCCAGCTGTCAAAGGCAGATGTTGCCCCCAGGAAAGGGCAGCACAACAGGAGGGGAGGGGGCACAACCTGCTCAGGCACCCACGGATTCTCCTTCTGAGGATGTGAGGTGCTCTCCTGGGTTTCTCTAATGCTCCCCCAGGAGTGGGTTTGGTCCAGGGAATATCATGCTTAACAGTCACAAAGAGCTGGGGGTCCCATGCTCTGAGTTAAACCAAGCAGCGAGCTCTGTACTCCGTGTTTTCTCCGTCAGGGAGCTGGGAGAAGCAGGATGGGGAGGTGTTGAATGTGTTTGCCTTCCCTCCCCAGAGAGAACAAAATAAGGATTCTGGGTTGGGTTTGTGTTGGCTTTAACTTTATGGTTCGGCATCTGTCGCTGATGAGCAGTGGGAGCTCCCAAGTGCTGACCAACTCTTTTCCCAGCTCTTTAAATAACCAGGAAGACACTCAAAGTAATAAAAAGAGGAGACGAGAAGCCATATTAAAAGCATTAATAACTTGAACAGAAGTCTCTATTTAAATAATGTTTTGAAACGTACTGTCAGATGTTTGTTTCTCATGGGGGGTTTGTAACCCAGCTCCCCTTCCCCTGAGGACCCAGGGACTGAAACCCCCTCAGTCACAAAGTGCAGTTACGCAGGTGGGAATGTTTCATGGGAATTCTCAGGAGATGCTGGCTCTCCTCTGTCACGCCTCTCGGTGGAAGCACTGAGGCCACTGTGCTGGTCAGGGTTTAATGGCCACCATAATGGATGTTTGTTCTTTTGCAAAACTTCTGCGGGTGTGTTTCTCTGCCAGGACTAAGCGGGAATAGGGATGAGCAGTCAAGGTTCTTCTCATCACAGACAGTGGATGGTTATGGACCTTATACTCTTTTTTTGAAAACAGCTTTCCATCTGCAAAAATATGTTGCTTAAAGAATGAACAATTGAATGTTTCCAGAGCATCTTCTAGCTCCTTTCTTGTAAGCAGAATTCTTTTATTAAATAAATGATTTTTCAACAGCATTTTCCAGGAGAGCAAATCTGAATGCTGCTCTGCTCTGGGTGTGTGTCATCTCACAGACCTCACTGAATAAATACATTCAGCTGAAAGAATCTGCTCTGAAAAGCACAGGATCCTATGACTTCATACGGGATAATTGTATACTCTGTGTATCATTCCAATTTTGTTGTTAAAACAGTCTCTTCGTGTGTGTGCCTTCCCACCACGCCTGTCTCTGCAGTACCCAGGAACCTCGGGAGAACCGAACATGGAAGTAGACTTTCCTTGATGAAATCCATCTACTGGTTTCCAAGGGAAACAAACAATTTCCCCCCATGCTTATTTTCATACTTTCACACATCATACTCAGAAAAAACATTTCTGCTAATTTAAGAATTATGACAGTTCACCCCTTTTTCCCTTTGCACTCAGCAGCGATACAGTTTGAGTCACATCAGTAGCGTTCCCGCTGACCAAGATTATAGCTCAGCAGGAAAACAAGTCATTCCAAATTGTCTCCTGGCGTAAGCATTTTGGATCATTTTTATATTACAACTGAAAGGGGAAAAATCTTGGGTTTCAGACTTTTTTGTGCTCTTGTCATGTGAAAAATGACAAGGCTTTTATTTTTACAATAAACGTTACTTTTTCTTCTTTTTACTGCTTTAGCAGTAGCAACTTTTAAGAAAAAAAAAAAAAACTAGGTTTTTAGTATGCTGTTATTACACATGCATCTGTGGATTAAAGGCTCCCTGGGTACCTATTGATACAATAGACCATAACAGCTCCTTTGGAGTCATGTCAAACTGTTATAATCAACCCTGTCAGTGATCCACAGATAATAGGGCGTTAAAAGGTGCTTGAACCATAGCTTTCCATCCCAGTCAGTGTTGTCTGAAGCACCACAGAGGTACCCGCTCTTTGGCTGATGCTCCAGTCTCACGCTCTGAGGTGGGAGCAAAGTGATAAACAGCATCTTTGTCAGGGAGTGGAGTGACAGGACAAGGGGTAACGGCTTTAAATTGGAAGAGGGGAGATTTAGATTAGATACTAGCAAGAAATTCTTTACTGTGAGGATGGTGAGGCCCTGGAACAGGTTGCCCAGGGAAGCTGTGGATGCTCCATCCCTGGAGGGGTTCAAGGCCAGGCTGGATGAGGCTTTGAGCAACCTGGTGTGATGGGAGGTGTCCCTGCCCAGGGCAGGGTTTGGAACTCGGTGATCTTAAAGGTCCTTTCTCACTCTAACCATTCTATGATTCTATGATGTCACCTGGTTGAACACTGGGTTTTACAATGGCAGTGTAGCTGGAGAAAGAGCTTCCAGCAGCTACTTCTGGGGTTTGCACTGGGGCTTCCCCAAGGGTTTTAATGTGGGAAGGATTTCTCTGGAATGCCTTAGGCCTGGAACCTTTGCTGGACATGTTCTGGCACCTTTTCTACCAGAAGACCTGGCAATCAGGGCTCTGGTACCTAGATGTTTGTTGTATGTTTGCATTGTCCTGGTGGGAATGGTGGTGCTGGGATCTTCATCTGTCCATCAAAAAAAATTAGATATATGTGCAGATTTGGTACTTAATCTTTGAACTTGGTACTTTGCGTTGAACAAAACACCCCATTGAATGTTGGTGGAAGAAGGAACTAGACAGAAAAGAGCATTTAAACACAAAATCTTCCTTCATTTAACTACTACCTCAAGTTTTCTCTGCTGTTGTGTGATCCAGAAAGCCAGTACAGCCCCTGCTGCCATTTGAGCATGGCACAAGTGACTTCAAGTGGGATTTATCTGTTTACCTGCTAAACCTCTCAAATGAACGAATGCTGGGGAAGAGGAATGCTGTAGTGGAGAGTGATACGGTGCTGCTGGTGCCTGCAAGCTATTTAAAGTGCTCTCTCAGTTTAGCTTTCTTAATAGGAAAAAAAGTCTTATTTCTTCCTCAGATGCAGTACTTAATTGCACCAGCTCTGGCAAGAACCTAATATTGTGAAGGTCAGTAAAGTCACCACCTCCCAGCATTCAGGCCCGATTTGTCCCTTATAAAATTTAGAAGAAGAAATTCCTTTTAAACCTCTGAGGCCTTAAGATTTGTGGGTTTTAGTGGATGTCTGGCTGTCACATAAATATATAGCTTTAAAGACAAGGAAATGTTCTAGGCAGTAAGAGAGAGGCTAGTTTAAAGAAACTGCTTGTGTCATGGTTTTGTATTCATCCCTTAGAGGAGATGATTAGGTCCTGTGAAGACAAAAGGACGAATGATGTATTTGTAGTGAGGAATTAACCAGTAGTGTTTTTTCTAGGGAAAATGAAAAAAAAAAAAAATCCCCTCTTTCTTAGAGCAAATAAAATTAAGTGGAGAGTAAAACTAAATTAGCATATGTATCTATACATGCACAAAGTTGATAAGTTTTTTCCCTACTTAGGCCAGTGAAGGTCTCCTGAGGCTGGTGGTAGAGCTAATATATATGTCTGTAGGTCTCTGGTACCCATAGCTGGCCGTGCTGTTGTTATCAGACTCTCTCCTTACTGGTAGCTTTGCTGGATTTTGACCATTTGAGATGTTTGGTGTTTGTCTCGGTCAGAATAGTTTCAAAAAGTTTTGGCTGAAACAGTTCTTTCATCTCGTGCAATTAAGGTCAGACTAAAATGCATTTTCTCATTTTGATACTTGCTTGTTTTCTGCATTAGAAGCTGTTCCAGAGCCCTTTGAAGTTGATGGAAATCTGTCCATTAACTTCAATAGACTCTAGTTTGTCCCTAATCAATAGTAATTTGATTAAAATAGCTCTGAATGTTCTGGATCCCAGTGGAGGCTGCAGCTGTTCTTTAGGCTGCAATAGCCCCCAGCTTTTCTGTGCGGGGTCAGTTCTCTTTGCCGGGGGGAGGGAGAGCATAAGGAGACGTGGGAATCTCGCAATTACCGCCGTTCTTGCTAAATTGTGGTGGACTGGTCTGAGCTAAGTTAAACCCTCGCTGTATGATGTGAGCCTGAGTGGCTGTACCCTCCCACAGCCTGCTCTCTGGGAGCAGCAGGGTTATCTTGGGACAGCGTGAGGAGGGATTGTATTTTCTTTGTCTGCCTGTTTGATTTTTTTTTTTTTCCTTCCCTCCTCTCAGCCAACAGGGTTTGTAACACTTCCTGAGACTGCTCTTCCTTTAACCGATTCAAAAAATACACAGGCCTAGGAAAAAAATGGTAAAGTTTCATTGTATGAGTTTTGTTACTGCTCTGGAACATTCTTTGCGTTTAGGCCATAATCCTTTCAAAATCGCAGCGTCTTTCCTTGCCTCTGCCTGCCTTGAAAGAGCTTCTCCCTGGAAGGTGGGGTTGGTCTCCCTGGGCAGAAAGGACACCCCGGCCAACCCCAAATCTCCAGCACTATTGTCCGGTCGGCTGGGGCTTGGTCTGACCACATCCTGGGTGTCCTGTGGTCTTTCTGCTGCCTGCTCAAGTGGCCAGTGAAACCTTTCTATACTGGCTTCCCGAGCCTTTCAGGGAACTGGGATCAGGTCGTCAAAGATGCTCTTGGTCAGACCTGTTGTTCCTTCACCATCCCTCCGAAGGTCAGGGCTCAAATGCTGGTGTTCCCAGGGCCCCAAGGGCATCTTTTGGTCCTTGGGTGCTGCCTGAATGGATGCTCCCGACCTCCCACTCCTGTGCACCCTGTACTGGGTCACCTATTTCTTTTCTGCACTCCCGTGTCTTTTAAACTCGAAACAGGAGTGAAGGAGAGGAAAAACAGCAATGAAGCTCTGCCCTGACATTGAAGTTCACAGTCTGACAGAGATGCACAGAGTCTTCCAAATCAAAGAGAATTGATGAGCCTTGCACAGGCAGGTGCCCCAGCTCGATCACAACCTAAACAATCCTGAAATTAAGATGAAGGTCTGTCACTGTGGTTGCTGCCATATGTAGCCCCTCCTCAGCTCTGGGTCCCACGCTGAGCTGGGTGCATGAAAGCACCGACCTGCGGAGCGGTGGGAGCCCTGGATGGGGCGCAGCCTGGCAGCAGGGGCACTGCTCTTCTGCCGGGAAGGCAAATCGTGGAGTCCTGGGGACTTGGGATCAAAGAGCTGCGGAAATGACAAGTGTGGCATGTCACAGTGCACCCCCTGCTAGGTGATTCAGGGCGCAGCGTGGACAACCGCACATGCCGTCTCTTAATTAGAGGAAAAATCCTGTTGCCCAGGAGTGGCCTCGAACCAAAAGGGATGAGCTAAGGGGGGTATCATCCTCCAGATAAAGAGATGGGCAAGAACACAAATGCCTGGGAACAGGGCCATGGAGGGAATGAATAAGATGCCCTTCCAAAGCAACTCTTTCTTTGTTAGTCCTATTAAAAATATATATAAAAATAAGCTGCAACTATTATGCTCAACACAGCATTTTAAAAGTTCACATGGTTTTCAAGCATACCCCGCTAAGCAAAAACTATGATTCATTTGGATTTTGCTAATTAATACTGGCATAGCATTGTCCCCTGCTGTTGCCCAACTTCTTGCTTGAGAGAACTTTTTCTTTTTAAAGAAAAAAGAAAATATTTTATCTTGAAACAGTAAGGTGCCTCTTCAGATATGAAGTCTGCCAAGTCAGAACAGGAAGGGGATGAAATGGGGGAGATTTTCCCACTGAGCTCCTTTATCATCAGTAGCACAACCTGGCTCTTTAGTCAGGTGATGACCAGAAATAACGCTGCAAGAAACGTTCGCTCTTCTTTAAGTACTGGGAGCTGGAGAAGAGTAAATCATCATTTAAACTCTGGATATTGCATCAGGCGAAACGATTTTGCCTTTTTTCTCTCTATAAACTAATGGATGTGGAATCTTTCAAAAAGTAAACCAACTCCTCTTAATAAAGCTCTGCATATTGATATTTAGCAGCTAAGCACTAAATCCATGGAGTAGGGGGGAAAGTGCAGAAGTAGTGGATTAATATATAAAAGGATGCTTTTTCCCCTTCAAAGCCTCCTTAAGTGCTGACTGATGGAATAAACCCTGAAAACTTTCTCTGTGCTAATTGTCATGTTCCTTGGCTTGCATCCCATTTACTGTCCGTCATCCTCTGCAGTTTAAGAAGTTTCACATAAGAGCTTTCTTCCTCTGTTTACAGGCATGCCATGTAGCGTATTCAAACCCAGGGATAGTTCAGAGGGTCAGGAAATCTTCCTCCTGCTTCTTATTAAAAAGAAAAGAAAAAGCCCTGAAGATTTAGAGTTTGAAGAAACATCGTTCCCCCGCACACATCCAGCTTCTCAAAGGCACAAGAACCATCTTTGAGCTTTCCTAGAAATAAACATGAAGCGATATCCCGCTCTAATCACCACAGAAATACTGGGTCAGCTTGTCAGCCAGTGGAAGGTGGTGTAAAGCCACCGAACTAAAAGCAGCCGCGCGGATTTACACGAGCTTGGGGAGCACAGTGTGGCTTCTAAAGCAACTGCCCGAGTCTGGTATGTGACAGACTGTTTTCTTTTCCTTTCCTCTGTATGAAATAATAATGATCTCTTCCATTTTACTATCACCTTTTGCCTATGTATGGGATTGATAAAGGAAGATGACCTGCAATTCCATCCCAATTAAATGCCCAAAGTCAGCAGTTCACAATTCTTTGGTTGGTGGATTATTTTCAACCCCCCCAGTTCCCACAGGGCCTATTCCCTCCGTCATTATAAACTTTTTCGAATTGAAAGTGTTACGAAGGCAATTTCCTGCCACCAGCAACTTTCCCGTGGCTTTCTCAGAGCCCTGCAGCCCGAGAACAACCGCTTCAGCTAAATCTATCGGTGAAGGAGGATCGGATTGAGTGACCTGAATTACAAAAAATCAAGATGCTCAAAAAAAATGTTCCGTAAGAAATGGTTTTCCTTTACTCACTGCTGATGATTTGAGAGGTCGTGGGGGACCACCGTGTGGGCCCCTCCTGCTGTCACCCATCTCCAACGAGGCTTTAAGAAGACACAGGTACTGGATGGGATGGATCTGTAAGACCTGAAGGGCGTCTTTCTGACTTACAGTTGAACTACAAAACCTGGCACGACAACGGATAGAGTGAACAGACCAAAGGGCATGAGAAAACACAGGAATGGTGTAAGAATTCGAATTTAGTTGGTGCTTCCCAGTTAGAAACCAGAGCGGGGTTTCCCAGTGGGATTCCCAAAGGGCTGCCCCAGGAAGGAGGACCAGGCTGGTGCTGCGCAGGGAAATCGTTCATAATGGAACAGCTTTGCTTTCAGCTTGTGTTAAGTAAAAATAGTTTTCAAGGCTCATATATGGGCTGCAACCAACCTGTGGCTGCACCACAGGAAGCCATGGCCAGATTTTCTGTGAATTTATAGTAAGATATGCGACAAGCACTAAAAATAATTTGACTTCTGTTTCAGGTGCTTTGGTAGGAGCACAGTTACTGATCTGAGGATCTGGCCCCGATTTGCTGGTGTTGAATATCTCAAAACATGTCACTGATGCCGTCACGTGCACGGAGGAAATAACATTTCCTTCCAGTCGGTTTTACCCCTGGCCTAGCCTGTGTTAGCTGTCGCCATACTTGACTGAGAGTACAAGTGCAATTTGGGGTTGGTAGTTCCCCTTTAAATAAAGCCCAGCGTAGAGGTTGCTGCGTTTCCCACTTTATTTGGCTGTTCCCAGAGCTTGCTGCTGGTCCTTCTCTCCGTATTGCCAGGGATATCTCTATTACACAGCTTGGAAAACAGGCGGAAGGTCGGATGGGTTCTCTATGCTCAAAGTCTCTCTCAATTTGACTCCTCCGGCTGCGATTGATAGACCCAGCGGTGCGGAACAAACACTGCTCCAGTAATTAACTGCTGCCTGTTAGACCTGTGGGTAACACGTGGCCCTGGGGCTGGCTGGGGGGCGGTGGCAAACCAGAGGTGCCCGTAACCAGAATAGGTGGGGGAGGCTCAGACACTTGCCATCGCCCCGTTGAAGGTATCGATACATGTATTGGGGATCTTGGGTTCAGAAACGGAGTTAGACCCTGCCAGGTGCATTTACAGTATTTTGCTAATCTCTTCCTTCAGCCACCAAAAACAGTGTATTTCATTGTGCTGCTTTATTGATCAGAGGAAAGATTTGGTTTGACAGCAGTTTCAGAAAAGCCTTCAAGTTGTCCAAGATGTGGTAGAATTATTAACGACCCTGAGCTGACATATGGTAATTTAGCGTTTAATGTTTGCCCTGACACGCAGAGGAGTCGTCATGCCAAGTTACCAGCTGATGCCCAGAAGTTTATGAGTATATAAATAATAGCTGGAATAGTTTTTTGGAGCCGTGTTTAGATTTAAACATCCAACCTTTGATTCGTTGTGTGTTGCAGTTAAACTTTCTCCGGCGGGGTGGCGGGGGCTGGAACCCCGCTGCACTACCCACTACAGTTGGAATAAATTAATAGGATTTTGCAGCTTTTTGCAGCTGTATTTGTACAACTTCATCTTGAAATAATTTTAATTTCTGTGCCTAGGCTTATAATTTTTTCAAGCGCGTTACACAGTTGGCTGTACATAATTATGTCTTACAGCCATAAGCACTGACAATCTGCTTACCTCAACTATTCTGCTCTAAACTTGTCATTTAACTGATGGTGAAGGAATTGCATGTAATTCACCAGATCAGAAATTAAATTATCAATAATACTGGAAAAAAAACATATATGCAAGGAATTCAGTGTGTCTGTCAGAGTATCCGCAATTAAAAAGGTGGTCAAGCACCAGCATCCCCAGTCAGAGTGGGCTCTGAGTCCCCCAAGCCCTGGGTTTGCACCCAAAATCTGCGTGAGTGGTTTGCACCGAGCGGGGAAGGGCCTGGGAAGGCAAAAAGCATTAGCAAATTAACGTGTTCCCCCTGTAAAAGTTATTAGTGATAGGCACATTTCTCATCAAGAGCAGCCTGAGGTCCGAGGAAAGTAGGTCTTTGGAGCGTTGATGCAGCTCCGGGCTGCTCTGTGGTGGGTTTGTGCCTTCTGCAAGTGAACTGCCTGCCTGAACACGGTCACTGTTAGCACCCCTGCTTTTTTGGAGGGTGGGAGGCTTTGGTTGTGCCTGTGCTTGTGACNTTTTTTTTTTTTAATATATGGCACCACATCCACAAGCAGACCTGTCTGCCTCTTGTGCTAAAAGCGTGTGGACAGGAAGCACATCAATAAGTCATAGGAATAAGTCTAATGTGAATTCAAGTCAAAGTAAGCAGGGGTCTCAGGTCTAGAAGTCCAATTAATGAAAGAAAAACTTGCCAAAAATTCAGTCCTGTGAATTCTTTCCAAATGGGCTGAGTTCAGCTCAGTCTGAACTTTCTGAGAAGGCCATCTCCCGTCAATAGCATGAGGAGCAGATTTGCAAAAAGGATGGGTGTTTGAGGACACCCAGGCCAGGGGGAAAGTGTCCCTGAAATACGAGGCCCCAGCGTGGGAGCTGCGGCTGCCGGGGGTCCCTGGGCACAGCCCTGAGCCGGGGAGAGGAGGAGGACGGTGTAGGGGCAGCAGGGGCTCGGCGCTGGTGTGCACTGGGGGATGCTGCTGGTCTTTGGTATTTTTGCATGGGGAGCTGTGCTTGGTGTGTGGAGCCAGACATGGGGACACCAGGCGTGTGCCTGTTTGATTTTTGCAGTATCTGCTGGTGTGTGTATCCGTTCATAAGCAGAATTTGGCCTTCAAGGAAAAGCTGTAGAGGATCTGATATTTTCTCTGCATAAAATTAAAGAGTGAGCCCCAGGACTGAAGTTATCTCACGCTGCCTTTGTTCAGTGCACAGTAAATCATAGAATCATTAAATACCTCGAGTTGGGAGGGACCCATCAGGACCATCAGGTCTAGACCTGCAGTGATGCCCGTCAGCATTGCTCTGTCATGCATAGGGAGAACTTTGTTTTCTGACTCCTTACAGCTGGCATTTCTCTTTCCTGACCATAGAAATAACTTCTGTACACTCTGTGCCATGCTGCAGAACAAAGGGATGCGTTTGCTTTTCCTACAATTAAACTTACTAGAGAGACTTTGAGAACTGCAGAGCTTTAAACCCTGCTCTGCAAGCATCCCAAAGTCATGTCTCAAGCATGAGCCTCAGCAGATTTTGTTCTCCAAAATATAACACTAGAGGGTTTTATTGTTGTTTCCTATTGTTGTGTACTTGCAGACAGGTCCAAAAGCTTAATATTCTGCTGAGACTGGCAATCACACCACAGCAGCACCTCTCCAGGATCAGTAACACTTTGTAGGTGTCGTACAAAATGTGAATTCCACACATGGCCCTATGTGATTGGGAAAGCCAGAGCTCGTTAGAAAAGCAAAGGTCATACTAAACCCAATTATATCCCTTGAGTCTGGGAAAAACCCCTGTCTTGAGGACGCAAGTTGCCGACTGAACGCTTTTTCCCTGTGTTTGAGCTCACTGTCCTCCCGAGAGGAATCCTGCTCGTGTTACATTGCTGTGTGCCGTCACACGAAGATCGTTCTTCTCTCCTCCTGCTGCGGTGCAGCTTAATTTTTAAATGCCATGGACTGGACTTTCAGCTGAAATAAATTAGCCTGCCTCTGTTTGAAGCTAGTGAGTTCTCACTGATTTATCCTAGCTGAGGGCTTCGATCGTTAGTTACGGTGATCTGGTTACTCCTCCCTGGGTCAGGGTTTGCTGCCCTTGTTTATCTTCTGCGCTGGTTTTGCCCAGAAAGGTGCTGGCTTCTCTTTGGCAGGCCGGCTTTGTGGCAGACTTCACATAAGGCTTTGGGACAGACACACTTCAAGAAGAAAGGAGGACAAAGTCCCACTACCATGATGTGTTTTTCTTGACTTAGGCTTCATTTAGGCGTAGCCACAGCAGACAGTAGTCAGCCAGCTCCAAGAAGGCACTGCAGGATGGAGCCCTACGGAAGGAGAGCAGTGTCTAGCCCTTCACAAATAGATTATGAAGGATGATCTTCCCTCACCTGTTGCAGCTCCTCCAGCAGAGGAATAAGAACAGTGTGTTTTGAACTCTTGGAGGTATATACTTTGCTCTTTTGTCACGGAGCATCCCCTGCAGTAGAGCAGAGCGGGGCTTGTGCATCTGGTTCAGATCCCAGTGAGTTAATATCAGCCACTTGCATCTTACACAGTGTGAACCAGCCTCGCATCTCCAGGGCCAAAACTCACCCGACAGCAGCACACACCACTCCACTGGGAGGCCTTCAGTGGCTGGGCTGAAGGATCTGCTCTCTTGTAAGAGAGATAAGAAAAAGAGTAGTAAAACTGAGTCTTGTTGCTTCTGCTATCAATGTTCTGGCAGTGATAAGGCGCTCGTCGCGTGGTGATATTCTGCTGATCCCCAATAATCTTCTCTTCCCATCAGAGCCACTCTCCTGCCTCTCACTCACCTTGCTCCAGCCTGAAGCGTTTCCACTTAAAAACTGAACCGGCTGCAAAAGGCCTGAAGAAAGGCACATGTTGCTTTAGAAATTCCTCTGCCATATCAATTACCGTTAGATGTGGAAGATCCATTAGCATCGGCCAGTTCCTGATAGAGGCACATTAGCTTCTTGACCTTCATAATAGCAAGTAATGAAAATTGCTTAATTATTTAACCATGAAGACTATGCAACAAATTGCAATTTACTGAGTTTTCACCGCTGAAGACGGAGACCTGGCAGGGCTGCCATCGCCTCCGCCGTGGTCAGTCCCAAGTCACCACTCAGAAACTTTGGCCCAACTGGAGAGTTATGCAGAGAGTGGACTGGCCTTGCAGATCTGGCAGAGCTTGGTCATCTGTGCAGAGAACTCATGCTAGAACATAAATCTGTTGCTGTTTCAGCAGGTTGGAGAGCGAAGGTGAAATGCAGCAGATCCTGAGGCTGGACACACTGCTGCGCCCCAGGTGCTCTGTGCTTGTAGCATCTCATCTGATCCTGCCTGAAATTTGGATTCTTAGGCAAAGGGATTGTTATTTTGCTTTCATCCCAAGCAGAATAGTGGTAGTTCTGAATTGGACTGTGAGTCTGACAAGTTAATTTTCATCCTGTACTTACACATGGGGTCACACACGGTTATTGGCCTGAATTGCAGGCAGAAATTCTTCTTTCCCACTGCATTGCAGTCTCTTCATTTAGCCTGATTGCTATTCTCCTGCTCTCCATCTGCCCAATGTTACATTTCTGTCCAGGTGGAGGAGAAAAATTCCTGGTAAACAATTAAAAAAGAAAAAATATTTGGAAGAGGAGTGAGGGAGTGAAGACCATCAAAGCTACCCGTGGGCTCAGGAAAAGCTGCGGAGAAGCACATCCACGGGGACGTAACTGGCCCGAAGGAGCTGCTGGGCTGGAGGACAGCCCTCAGAGAGAGGGAGCTGCACAGAAGCCAAAGGAGCTGTGAAAGGCCAGGAGCTTTCAGGGACTGAAGATGTGCTGAAGAGTCTCAGCCAAGTGCTGAGGGTCAGGGCAGGGGAACCCACCCCTCGGGGTAAGAGCAGACCTGGGGAAGGGTCTTCTGTGGGCACAGAGCGGGACACGCGTAAGACCTTCTCCTCTTCTGGGTTCAAACGTTCTGTAGCTTCATTTCTTTCCCCAGCACAGGCTGCATCAGTTACACCAGTAACTTTAACGACAGCTTTAATCTCTCTGATGTACGAGTTTTGCTCTGGTTTATCATTGAAATAAATACATTATAAATCACTTTTGCATGGATTTCAGCTGGAGCAGAGCAAGATTTAACCTGACATCAGTCCATTGGGACACAGGGGACGTTTTTACAGCGTGGCCTGGGATTTGTGTTTGAAAGAAGAGGAGGACACGTAAGCTCTTGCAGAGCAGTGATGGTGGCAGCTAAATGCTGTTTGTAGGAAGAATGGAATTCATCACAGCAAAACTGAACCACATGAAAATCAGGCATCTAGTCTAAGCATAGTCCTTGGTTGTCTCTCCACCACATGTGGAAAGATAACCACTTCTTACAGGAAATGTGATGTGTACTTAAGCATTCAAAGCAGGAGGATGGATTGCAGGCTGGAAAGGCTGGCTCATCTTCTGTTTACCTGTCTCAGAGCAGATCCAGACTTTTTGGAAAGTTATGTATGAGGTGAAACCAGATACTGTTGAGGGAAGAAAATTAGAAATGTGCATTTCCATCCTTCCTTTCTTTGCCAATAGAGATCTTTTCTTACTTAACCTTGTTTGCAAACGCTACTGCTGCAGGAGACTGAGCTCACCTGATGGTCCTTCTGTCCAGTGGTGGGTACAGACATGCAGGCGGCTGTGGAGCCCAGCGTCATGGTTTGTGGAACCACTCCTGTATTCAAATATTGTTATTCACAGGAGCTTGACAAATATTGTTATTCACAGGAGCTTGCCAGGTGCAGAAGAGATGGTTCTCTCTGAGCACAGCTGAAGTGGTTTAGAGGATGTCCTGTTTTCTTTTCTTTTTTTTCTTTTGGGAGCATTGGGAAGCATGATAGAAGAGGACAAAGGTTAATAAATATCACCTTAACCTGGCTGGGTCTCCAAATCTCTTTAATTTTTCTCTGTCCAATTGACTTTTGCATCTATTTATTGAAACCCTATGTGGTTCTTTTAGCAGCACACAGTAATTTGTTTGGAAATGCAGGGCTAGAGATGTGTCTCTACTGGCGTCTAAAACAACTGTGAAATAAGAGTTAAGAACTTTTATACAAATGAGTCTTAAACATATTGCAGATTCAGTTAAAAATAAATAAGTAAGTCCTTAGCAAGGATTTCAATAAGCAGTAAGAGTAGCTGAATTAAAATATTTCCACTGAAATTAATGAGCCAATCCTGAAATGCTTAGACTGACTCTTAAGTGTGCTCGTTTAAAGACTTTGAATATGTTTCCCTGTCTGAATTTCTATGGAGCATTTTGAATGCATGACAGATTATAGTCTTCAATTATTTTAATTTGGTTTTCTTAATGGGCAAAATAGCTAAGAGCTCAATAATAAAAGATACTTACTGCTTATCATTTACATTATTTTATGTGTTCATTAATAATTATAATGGGTTTTATAAAACAAAAAAAATCAAGTCTAACTCTCCCCAGGTCATGTTAGAGCAAATGTTGTGTAGTATTCTATGGGAGATTTGGGAAACTAAGTGTTTTTTTGAAGAGAGTTTTTAACTCCATATGTTACAGAGTGAGTCAGGGAACTTCAAAGGAGATTTATTTTCTGGTTTGCCCTGCGGGTAGAAAATGTGACAGGGTATAATGGGTCTGCTTTGCTTTCTCTGAGTACGTTCCCAGGCACTTCATGTCCCTTTGCGCGGTGACAGGCAGAACCCAGGCCACGGATGGCTCAGTGAAATCCTCTAAATACAGTTCATTAGGTACAGGAATACTGTTGTTACAGTCCCATCTTCCTTCTGTAGGCTCAGTTGTCCTTATTTGTTCAGCCTTTCCTTACACACCTGATTGCCCAGGCTTCCAGGCATTTCCTTTGCTGATGTGCAAACAAACTCCTTCGGGCCACTTTTTTCTGGCAATGTCGTGCTCCAAACCCCATGTAATTGATGGGCTCACAGGTCTCCTCCAGCCTGCTGAGCATCCAGCTTTCCACAGCCCACATTCCCTCTGCTCCTGGTGCAGGAGAGTCCTGGGGATCCGTGGTTCCTCTTGCCATCTGCAGGGACGAGAGGGCTTGCAAATTGAGTACCTTCAGCGAGAGGTGGAGGTGCTACAGGGGCACAAAGGGTATGGATCAACCAGAGCGAAACAGTGATAAAGTCTGATACCTCAGAGGAGTTCATCAGCTGAAATTTTGCTTACCAGTTAAACTTGCAGGGCCAGTTGAGCTACCCAGTGTATCCCAATGGAGATGCATGAACCTGTGACAGCAGGATGCAGTACTGTGTCACAACCACAGGCTGCTTTTCAAGCCCATCTAAATGTGAGGTTGCTACGAAGGAGACAGCCAGCTCTGAAGGTCTTAGCTCTTTATTACCTCAAGAGCTGCATGTTCATTTTCACACGTTTTACTTATTGCATCAGAACCTGCAGTGCAAAAATACCCATCTGTGAAGTCGCAGTGATTTCTTCTGGTTCTGGGATTACTCTAAAGAACAGCTGAGTCAGGAGCATTTTCCTCCACCAACGGACAGCCCACTCTAAGCTCCATTCCAGAGGGATTTTTAGAGAGCAAAACTTGCTTTACAAGCAAATTCCTCTTGTGACAGACATCAGCCATCATCATTCATCTTGCTCACGTCACCGTCACCGTACGCAGGGCTGTGCCGTGCCCGGCGCTGGAGAAGCTCAAAGCTCCAAGGGTTCTCCAAGTTAAAAATGTACAAACGCAGCTAAGGAAAATAATCCTCTGCCATCTGTTCTGCGGTCCAGAACCTGCACAACTCTTGGCTGCATTATAAAAGAGAAATGAAAAAAAAAATTCTTGTGTATGTTCTCCAGTGAGAAGATTATCTTAGGGATATGTTATCATCTTCTCACTTCCCCGGCATAAATGAATGAAAAAGCAACTCACTCCTGAGCCAGTAAATTCCCCCAACCGATAATTTTTTTTCTCTAGATCTACTGAGCTCCTTGGGAATACATGTTTTTTCTTTATTATTATTATTATTATGGTAAACTGCTCCAGGAATGGTTTCAACAAAAGAAGTAAACCTTACATTGTACTCAGATAATGTTCTTAACTTCTCGACAAGATTTACTGAATTGCACCCTGGGAATTATGCAAATGAAACCTTTGGTCACAATGTTATGGGATTACTGTAAAAAATTTATGATTTTTTTTTTTTTAAAATCTCATTAGGAGTGCTAAAATTACATGTTCCAATATAAAAAGCGTGTGCCTTTGTGTGATGACTATCTCCCTCGTAGTAATACGTGCTCGGCTCCCTTGTCAGTGATCTTTGCAACTTTCTGTGACAAGTGCTACTTCTTTCTTACGGGAATTTTTTCCGAACGCCTCACATCCTTGCATTCTTACTGGGAGTGGAATTAAATGCAGGTAACAGGCAAACCATTGTTGGGCGATGGCAATTAACAACAAATAATGAGTCAGTGCTGAAGATTTGCAACATATTTTCCCCTATCTTTGTTTTGCTCAGCACAGTATAATTAGCTCACGGATTTTTCTTGGTATAATTGGGTAAGTCATGTGGGTCTTGTGATACATTTCATCTCCTAGATCTGCAATGATTTACATACAGACAGCTTAGACCCTATTAATGCTAATAAAAGTGCTGCAAGGACATCCTATAGCATGCACTTTATTAAACTGTACATAGCTTTCTTAGAGAGCTCCTGTTTATCTGCGTTTCCTGAAAATAAAATATAGTGCCTTTAGCACTGAATATTTAAATCCACCTCCTTTCCCCTGTTTCTGGCTCTCTCTATGCATTTCTAATGCTTCTATCACAACAGGATCTGGGTACTATATGCAACAGGAAATAGAGCAGAAAAATGTCCACGAAGAACTGACAGACTCTCCCCTTCCATGATTTGGGTTAAAATCGCTGCCGTTGGGGTTCTTCGGAGGAGCCTGTGTTTGCTGTTCGGTGCTTCTGCTCGAGCTACAGCCATGGTTGGGCTGGGGACGGGGATACTCTCCTGGCTCCAGACTTCAGCGGGGCAGGAAAAGTGCAGATCCCTTGGGTTTGGGGTTTGGTTTGTTTAATTTTTTTTCTTCTGCCTTTGTTAAGGGAAAACTTGAAGGGTGAAGGGCTGGTTTGATCCTGACATCTTACAGGTCCTCTGGAGCTGTGCACACACACATTGATACAGACAGACACACAACTGTGCGTCCCACCTTAGCCTTTTTAATTTCTAAACAGGAGCCCCTCGCCGGCTCAAAGTGAGAGGTCCAGCCCTGTCCTCCTGCGTTGTCACTTACCTAAAGCCTGGCTATAAATGTGTACGTCGTGGGCTGGAGCTTGAACTCCCTGACGTGAGCAGTACATCTGCACAGGCACTCACATAAATTCCGTTTTCAGCCCTTCCCGCCTGGCAGGGTGAGAGCTGAATTTCTAAAAATGGGGACTGTGGACCTCAGTTATTGAACTGTTGAGTCGGTTGCCATCACTAAAACCATAGCTGTGCAAGAAAAGCTTGATTTTGATACACTTTTTCACCCTCAGATTTGCTAATGAAGGTTGGGTTCATACCTGTGTACCTGGGTCCCTGTCCCAAATACCCACCAGGCACACAAAGACCCTGGCAAACCCTTGTGTGCAGCATGAGGACACTTTCACCGTGTCCCCAGTACCTCTTTTTAAGTGATTATACCTGTGTCGGTCCGATCAGTTTTCCTCGGTGCTAATAGCCCACACGAGTAGTGAATCCTGTAGAGAAAAGACAGATGAAACTGTCTCTGTTCCCTGACCTTCAGCTCCAGAAGTGGAGGTGCAGCACGAAATCAATCCCGGCAGTGGCTTGTAATAACTGACATTATTAGCCGTTAACGGGAGCAGACGATTTGGGGGAGGCAGCACAAAGAAGACAGTGTACAAACTCGGTAATGACCTGGACAAAGGCTGCAGAGGAGATTGTCAGAGCCAGGGCATCTGATCTTGTTCTGCACCGACACCTTCGGCATCTTGTCACCTCCTGCCTTGGGGGAGGAGGGGACAGCGATGGGTCATATGTGGGAGAAGTGTGAGAGCAGCCCCATCCTGGTTCTTTATCCTCTCCCCATGGGAACCCACCTTTGCTCCCCAAATTGGGGCTGTTGGCGGGGGGGCGCAGGGGCCTCCTGCACCCCATGGAGCCCACTCAGGCTCTTCCGAGCGCACAGAGGAGATGCTGAAAGGCTCTCAGCTACGAGATTTCTATTATCTACCCACTACTTTGTTGTATTCATAGACCTGTTAGAGAAAAAATTTATGCACGTCGCTTTTACACTGCCAAGACAGTTTGTGATGGTGCGGAGGGGGTGGTAATTTATTTGTACCTTACACTTTCTTTCAGGAATAGTCGTGCTGTTGCAAGAACTTCTTTCAGCATTTGATCAGAAAATTAAATTTGGGTTTAAAGAGATAGTCAGGGTTGCTAGGACAACATATTAACCTCCCTTCTTTATTTTCTCAGCTCTGTATCCGAGGTTCGTGTAACTCCTCGTGCTGGATTCGCTTTGTGGAGCGAGGTCTCGGGGTCTGGGTGGGGAGGTGTTGCAGAAGCAACGTGCCCAACACGCTTTTCCTCAACAAACAGGCAAATGAAAGGGTAGTGTCCCACCAGGCATTCCCTGCCTTACCTACTCGAGCCGGTGGGGCTGCAGAAAGAGGGACAAACAGCCCTTTTCTCCAGATTCCATGGGAATATCCGTGTGCCCAGTGACAGGGACGGAGAAGGTGGTGTGGGAGCTTGCAGACAGCGTGGTCAGAAATGATTAATGGCTGGGAGAGTCCGGATGGAGGTGAACGATTTGGACACTTTCAGGAGCCTAAGGTTTCAATAATGTGTAAACAGCATTTTTTGTGCATATAGATTCCTCCGCATCTAAGGCATAAAGTCAGAATTTCAATGATTCCTAGAGAATCGTCATGAATAAAAAAGGAGAAAAACAGCTGAAAATATGTGGAATACGCTTTTCCTGGCTTTTCCCCAAACCTTTGGCGTACAGCTCCCTTGTCAAAATTGACAGCCATAGGACATTTATGCAGCTTTCAGGCTCAGATCTTTAAAGTTGTTTAAACACCCATATGGCTTTTGTCCAAAACTTATCGATTTCTGTCTTTGTTATTTCTTCCAGATTCGCTCCGATAAGGACAAAGAGATCCATATCAGGTACAGCATCACCGGTGTGGGAGCCGACCAGCCACCCATGGAGGTCTTCAGCATTGACCCTGTGTCTGGCAGGATGTATGTGACTCGCCCCATGGACAGGGAAGAGCGAGCTTCATACCATGTAAGCATAAAGCATCTTCAAGTTTATCTGTGCTCACAAGCTCAAAGCAAAACTGAACCAGAATCTCTGGGTTCAAGAAGGGACGTGCAGCGTGGAGAAGACCCAGGGTTTTGTTCAAAATCGGAGCCCAGGTCTGAGTCCTTTTCCAACACAAAGTCTGGGTCATTTGTTTAGAGTGGTCCAACGTCACACTGCAAATCTGTGTGTGGACTGAAGCCCCCAAACCCATGAGAAGCCAATCCCTACCTCAGCACGCCTTGGGAACGTACTAATTTAAGGATCATTACTGCAGCTAAACATGCAATAATTGGTATAGTCATTTTTCATTTTAAATCACTAGGAGACGTTCAGGCAGTATGATGGGGGTGTGTCAGATAGGTTTTTAAATATGCAGATAGGCTAATATTAAATATGAGGAAATTAATTAAGATTAATTACCCTCAGAAGCGATGCCTCGCACTATCCTAGTTCATGAAATGCTCTACCTGCAGAATACTTAGAGTGTAATTGGCCATTATGTCTGGATATAAATCCTAGTGCCTGTATCACAGGGTGTGATTGCACAGCAGCTACAGGCCCACAAATTGCTAAAAAAATGTGTTGCGCCTCGTGTGATAGCCCTGCAAAATTTCCAACGCTCCCTGGCTCTGCGCTTCAGTTCTCTCCTGGAGTGGTTGTGAGAGGCTGTTCCCTGGATTGCTTTGTATCAGCATTAGCCACGTCTATCGGTCCCGTAATAGCCGTTCCCGGGATGCTGGAGCGTCAGCGAAACGCTACGGGTCACTTCCAGTGACACCATATTCCGAACCGCGCCGTCGGAGAGGCACATTCTGTCAGCTTTATCAGGTATCCAGTTAACCATGTTGACACAGCTCCTGGACTGGGGTGGAAGGATAAAGAAAATAGATTACCTCTTTAGTTGGGTGGAAAAAGAGATTTCCCCTGGGTAAAAGAAGATCTGAAGAAAAATTATTTTATCCTCTGTGAACAACAACAATTATTTTGTTTGTTGTGCCTAGGAAAATGCGAAGAGAGGTGGTTTTGAAAAGGCGTATTTGAGAGAGTGTGTGTCATCTCAGCCTCGTTGGTATTGGGTTATTATAGCAGTGTAGTCAATAACACAATACACAAGTTAACACTTTTGATGGAGCCACTGTGATGTCTGCTGTCAGACACTCTCAAAAACGTTAAGATGAAAAAGATCTCGTCCTCACTAGTCACAAATCACGTGCCCCCCAGTAATGAACTTAACCCACTGGTTCCAGTGAACTGGGTAAACTGAATTCTCGCCTTGGTGAAGGTGCCCGGGTGCCTCTGCCTCCTACGCACCGCAGGGTTTCCAGCCCTCTCTGTTCCTTACGGAAACCTTGAACTGGTGGCGTCTCCGCATGTAAATGAGCACAGTCACACTCTGAAGGTTACAGGAAGATGTAGTTTACAGAGAGTGAATAACTGCTAAGTGTGTTATGAGACCTTACAGACAGGAACAGCGAGCGATGGAAAACCTTTGTTAGTGGAACAGGAGAAGGTGATGGAGAACATTTTCAGTCCTGGCTGGAAACAACCTTTAGATTCTTCAGCCTCGATAGCAATGGACTGATGATTTATTGAACCATCAATTGTTCATTTAAAAACCGTTTACAAAGCATTTATAAATACACCGTGTACGAGGCAATGACCCAAACACTAGTGCAGAAACTTATAGCAGGGATAGGCAATCTGAGAAACTGGAAGAAATTAGGCCAACTTCCCAAAAGAAGATACAAAGTCTCAGCTGTTGCAAGTGCCAGAGAAGTTGATGAATTTATGCCACTTCATATAGCTGAGTCCCTAATGGAAAGGAAAGTCAGACTGGGAGCCAGGCTTATTCCAAGTGCTGGAAGAGCCGTGGCTGCGGTGTGGGCTTGGATCTGCACTGTAGAGCTTGTCCATCTTCACATCGGTTTGACATCTGCTGTGGAGTTTTCTTCAGCTCAGGTTAGTGGCTGAACTCTTCAGCTGGGGTGAAGGGAGTCACTGGAGCCGCAGGGCTCCCTCCCTGGTCCCTGGGCTTTTTTTACTCATGGGCTTCTTGTCTGCTGTTGGGGCTGCAGAGGGGGGCATTTTTACAGCTTCGGGTTTTCTGCAGTCCTAAACAGAATGAAGTCTGTTCAGCATCTCTGTCACTGTCAAGTGTTGTCCTTGCTGCTTTCATTCCCAGGTAATTTAAAAACTAATTATAAAAAAAAAAAATAATAATTTGCAAGTGTTGTGAGGCTACATATGAAGAGTTCTGTTTCATTAACTCCCACATTTTCAACACATATTTTCTTATGCATAATTATCTGTATTGCTTCAGGACTACCATTTTTAAAATACTAGTGTTTTAACTCTCCCCGCATTTAGCAAGCCATTTGTCTGATGAAACCTACCTTTTTCCCTAAGGTGAAACAGATTTTTTCTAATTAGATCGGGAGTTCTGCAGCAGAACTTCCCTTGTTTCCAAGATCATTTTGCAACAGCAGCCAACGCGAGTTCACCTGGATTTTGGCCTCATCTGTTTTCTCATCTGGGCTACAAACCGGTCTGGGAACTCTCCAGGGACCTCACAGACATCCCAGACGCAGAGTCAGCTGCAAATGTGAGCAGGGAGAAATGAGAAGAGCTTTGCAGCTGCTCAGCCAGCCCCACGCTGTGGTGCAGAACCCGACGTGTTGCACCAAGGGATGCTGTGGGAGCTGCTCCCGCATCCTTAGTGCCTGTGTCTGGGGATGAGCCTTAGGGCACCAGCTCGTCCTCCCCCTCCACTGCCCCCTCTGTGTGGCTGCATCTCCCCTTCTAGTCAGCCCTTAATGTTTATTGCATGCCAAGGAAGTTTCAGCAGGTAGTAATATTTAACGTGCATGAGTTCTCTTGGCCTTATTTAGCGGCGTTCCCAAAGTGCCCTTTGTTCCGCTGACAGAATTAACGACTCTGAACGTCTTTTCCGATCCAGACACTGGTTTCACATCACGCTGCAGTTCGGCCTGGCAAGTGCAAGGGGTAGTAAATTGGCAGGTTAGTTTTCCAAGCTCCGTTTTCAAAAGGCATCAGCATAAGGGTGTCAGTAAGTAGACAGTGCTTACGATGCTCAAGTAATGCGCGTTGTGGGGAGACTCTGAAGCAAGTGCTAATGCAGCCCCAGACACCACCTATGCCTTCAGCATCAGGCTGATGAAATAATGTCTCAGATGCGGCTGGAGAGGACCAGGTGGGCTATAGTCTGAGCAGGAGTTATTTGAAGTGCAAGGAGAGAAAAAAATATACTGGAAATTAAGGGATACAGAAGCTAAGGATTTTGAACCAAGTTCTAGTGAGTAATGCCAGCCATTTGTGTCACAATACTCTAATTTGAACTTTTAATCACAATTAAGAGCACACAAATTAGGCATGACATTGTATGCTTATTGCTTAAAGTCTCTGTCACTGATTGATAACGTATATTTGTATTAGTGGTATTAGTGCATAAGTAATATTCATATTTAACACAACTCACTGTGTTGACTTTGACTAACTACCTTCAGATACCACCAGCCTCCAGTGTAATCAATAATCATGATACTGAATCATTTGTATGCCAACAGCTACATTTACACTGCAAACTGTCAGTGGGAAAACCTCAGAGACCTGTGGTGGCTGCTACTGAATCTGATAGCAGTGATTGTCATACTTTTAAACAGTATTTGCTAAAGAATCTCGAGCCAGCTCCTTGGGGGGGGTGGGGGGCTGTACAGCACAGCGACACACCAGCTACAGATTAGCCCATTACCTGTATTAATTTTTCAGAATCCTCTGCAAGGTATTTCATTTGATATTATTTATTCCTTCTCTACTCCTGTCACGTTCTCTCTCTTGGGTCTCTTGGGGGACAATGTAAATATTTCAAACCAATGTTATAAATGCTTCTAAATTCTGTCTCCAGTAGCCACCAGGTTCTCATGCACAACCTGTGTCTGCCTGTGTCCTGTGGCCCAAGTTGTGCTTATCAGCCATTTCCCTGGGGTTTTTTTCCAGCTCTAAATGACAAGTATGTCCAATGGAGCACAACCGTCACCTTTTGTGCCCTGCCTAGTGCCACACAGCACTGGCATCGTCCGCTTTCCATCCTGTCCCTCCCTCTGCCACCAAAACCCCCACCTGGTCACGGGGGTGGAGCACGGAGCAGGGAGCCACAAAGCATCACGTTAGACTCAAACTCCCTGTCTGGGCATCTGAACAACAACTCCAGAACAAAGTGTGTTGTCCAAGTTGAGGATGCCTCATTAACACAAAGAGTTGGGCAGGAGAGCAAGGGAGAAGATGAATGAAGGGAAAGGAAATGTAGTATCTGATCGGCCTTGGAGATACAACTAGTTTCCCGCGGGACAGATTGCCCCACTGGAGTCCCTCCTTCCTTTACTCTCTCCACTGGGAATGGTCTCTAACGAGGAAGAGCTGCCGTGGAGCTGAGCTGAGATTCAACCCTCTGGCTCAGGCCTTTCTTCTCCCTCTGCTGCGGTTGGCACCGACCCCAGGGGAGCAGCGTGTGGTGGAAGGATACGGAGGCGTTGGCACATGGGAATTGTTGAAAGAACACAGATAGGGAGAATTCATGCAGGCAGGCACAAGAGGGAAAAGAAGAAGAAAAGTTCATTGAAGTCAAGCAAAAAAGGAGCAGGAGAAGAGAAGAGGGGTGAGCAGAAAGGACATCATTAATCACCATGTTGAGGAGCAGCTACGGACGCCCAAACACCAGCACGGGCTGTGCTGTGCCATCCTCCTGGCTGCCCAAAACCCCTTAGCGAGGGCACCTGTACCCCTGTCCCCAGGCAGTGTCCTCCCTCCCATAGCTCAGGGACAAATGTCTGACCTCAGCCCGGCGCCCATAGACTGCCGTTAGGCTCCAGATGGAGGTGACACTTGTGCACGTCGCCCAGGTTTGATGAGATTCCTGCAGTTTTGCTTATTGAATCTTTTTTTCCTTGAGTGCAGGCAGTAAGGCCCTGGTGGGGACATGTGCTTAGAGAGTGCAACAAGCAGATAGACCTGCATTGCTGAGAAATCCCTTACTCCTGGAGATTTCAAACAAAAGCTATCAAATGTAATTAAAAATTTGCAGGGGGAGAGTCAGATCTGAGGGGGGAGATATCAGCTTCGCTCTCTGCTTTATCTCTGAATGGAACCGTTTCCGCTGCTGGAAATGCAGCAAGAGAGAGCCCAGTTTGAAGATAATAACTTTAATTTTAGCTCCGAATTACTTTTTTTTTCAAAGGCAGTCTGACCTCTGACTGGTGAAGTTATTGAATTGGTACATCTGACGTGATGAAGGATAGCTCCACAGGTGGGACTCAAAGCAGTGTGTATGCAGACAAGAAATGCAGATATTAAGAGTGTTACAAGTCACAAAATACAAATGGTCCATCCTGTATTAGGAAACGAAACCAAACTTCTTTGGTCTTTAAAGAAAAAGTGCTGCTTAACTTCCTTTAAAAAAAACCCTGCTTTTCTCCCAGCTCATTTCACGTGGTAGTTTGTTCTCTTTGCTTGATTAGATGCTAATCCAGCCCACTCTAATAGCACACAGTTCCTGTTGTTAAGCTCCGGGCTCCTGAACATTGAACACGAAGGAGAAAGTTGCATCAATCACAGCCCAGCCAGGGCGAAGGACGGAAACCAGCGCTAATGCAATTAGCACGTGTATTTGTCATGCACCAGAGGAGCTGGAGACCTCCTTGGCAGAGGAGCTGGACCTGCAACCCCGTGGCCCAGGGAGCAGTGGGGAGGGACTGGAGGCCTCCATCTCTCCGCAGGCACAGGCTGGTGTCCCCTGTCCCCCAGCCTGGGCACCAAGGACCTCCTGGGAAGCCGTCATCCATCATCCCTGCGGGATGTCACACACCCTTGCAGCGGTTCGGTGATGCTCAGGGGTGCTCCTGAAAGGAGGAGAGGTGACAAAGGAGACCCGTGGAGCTCCTGCCTGGGCGATGTCTCTGCGCTGGCCACCACGGGAGGGCCCGGCAGCTCTTTCCCCGCTCGCCTGGCTTTTCCCCACCACAGACATTCCGCACACAACGCCGTTCAGAGTAGCCATCTGTTCTCTCTAATGAGAAAGCTCTCCATTTTTTTCACCTGATTACTGATTGTTCCAGACTATTGTTGATTGCTTTGTTTTATTAATTACTCGTTTTGACATGCTGTATCTGTCCCTTTTGCTCAGAAAACAGATGCTCTTGTTTTCGAGCATTATTACTGATGGTTATTGCTAATAAGATAGAGCCGCGGTTCCAGCATAACCGAGGACTTAACACTGTGGCTGTGGTTATTGTAATGCTCTGTCACTGGGTGTTTTAGTTGAGCCTGAGAAAAGTGCTCAATTCTTAGCACCACAGGGCTCCCATCATCTGAAGGAAAGGGACTTTTTTTATGTCTTTTGGTGCATGGAGCAGTGGCATCAGTAGCTGTTGCTCTTCCTGGAGACCGTGATTAAACAAAAAATAAACAATATTAATGTAATTCTGGAATCACTTCACTTATTAATCCCTGTTACTGCGGGTATGAAAGGCTGCAGGTTCCCATAAGAAACCTCTCGAGTCATTTCCTAACAGTGTTTGGAATTAAGCAAAATTTGCTTTTCAGACAAGATTCAGCACATCATAAAAATTAAAATACAGTGGTCTATTAGCCACGAAGGAGGTAGCATCACTACACCAGAATTAGAGTGTTTCCACTGACAATTGCTATTTTGAAATATTATTTCAATACTATGTTAAGCCTTGAAAAAGTGTCTGTGTGAAGTCTAGATGGAAACTATGTCACTGCTTCCTGCTGGAATTAGATACCTGCTCGGTTCAATTCTGAGAAAGTATTTATGAGGTAAAGTCAGATCTTAAAAAACACGGTCTCTTGTTCTCCCACAAATCCCATTGCTGATGCTATTCTTTCCTTGTGCTTATTCCCAGCTCCGGGCTCACGCGGTGGATATGAATGGAAACAAGGTGGAGAATCCCATTGACCTTTACATCTATGTTATTGATATGAATGACAACAGGCCGGAGTTTATAAACCAAGTCTATAATGGATCTGTTGATGAAGGCTCTAAACCAGGTACAGTTGGAGAAAAACATCTTGAAGTTGTCACTAGCATCCTGACGTGAATCTGGGGCTGGTGGCTTTGCCTCCTCCTGAAACAGGGAATGTGGGAGAGGTTTCTGTTGCTGGCTCTTTGCTGAAGGGTGATGGAAGGGAGCATGCTCCGGCCAGGATCTCCTTCTCTGGGTGCAGGGAAAGGGCAGGCTTGGGTTAGAGGGAAGCTGGATCCCAGTTCTCCCTTCCTAGAGGTGCAAAAGCAGCATTTTTGTAGAGGAGTTCTCTGTATCGCCGTTCTTGGAGGCTCATTACACGTGTACAGGGCTGTTACTCTAACTGCAGAGTACCAAAAGGCAGCCCATTGAAGTGGGAATATTCCCACTGGAATTCCTGCCTCATTCTCTGTCCCCATGGACTTTTCTTACAGAGTGAAATGGGGAAGAACTCTAAGTAGAATTTGAGAAAGTAAATGGGTGAAGAATTAGTGAGGGTGTAAGCTGTACATGGAATACAAGCGATGGCTTTTAAATGAGCTTGTCTATATGCTTGGAAAAATACACTTACAAGGGTCTTTAGTGCTTTCTTTTCAGCTATATTGTTGATTTGTTATTTTAGTGTGGTGTAACCATGCGGTTTCCAATGTGGTAGCGTATGGCAGGGCTGTTTTAGCTTATTGCTGAACATAAATAATAGGAGTGTATTCCTTCTTTAAGCAGAAATTATTTTGGGAAATCTGGTAGTTTTGTAAGTCTCCTGAAATCTGAGTGAGACTTTTCCAAGGCAAATTTTACCCTCAGTTGCTTGCCAGCAGAGGGGTTAAATACTGCGTGACTGGGTTTTGTGTCAGCAAACATTTATCATGGCTTCTCTGCTGCCTGAGGTGTCACAGGAAAGTCTCCGGTGGCCACTATTTTTAACAAGGTGATTCGCAGCCGTGATTGATTGTCTCTCAGCAGCGTGAGGAACGGGCGGCTGTGGTGACACGTAGCGGGGACAGAACGTGACATTGTTTTTGAGGAAAGAGTAGGTACAGCTCCCTTCCTGATACACTTTGGGTGGCGGCGTCCCGGCTTCACAGTGCCAATCCCAGGCCTGCTGGGCTGAGGGGACGCCAAAAGTCCCTGGGCTGGTGGCTCCAGTGACATCTTCCCGCAGGATTTTCCGGCTTTCATTTGAAGGCCACTTTGGGGCATATCAGGGTTTGAAGATTGGTACAGCATTTCCATAACAAATCAAATTTCTTACATCTCACTCTAGGACAGATCAATATTCAAAGCATTCCCAACTGCTTTAACTGGGCTCTGCCCATTTGTGTGTGAGAAGCAGTAAATTGCATCCTCTTCTTGTCTGAAATCCAGATAAGCCTTTGAGCTATTAAATCAGAATCGGATAACTGCCTACAAAATACTCGTGCTTCTGCTTCTACCAGTGGTTTTTGGTATTCTGTAGCCTAGGCTGGAGAGCTTGCCTTTAAGGTAGGTAGGTAGGTAGAAAGCAATCTGTTTTTATTCAAAAGCAATTACAGTTGTCTTTGATGTTTTGGGTCTGGTTTTTTTTTCCCCTCTTCCTGTTTAATCTGTATTCTTTTAAAGGTTTATATTAGTATTGAATTTATGTTCTTTGCTTTTGTTGAAGCTCCTGGAAATTTGTGTATCCGAGACCCTCATTCCATGCACTTGGCAATAAACATGATGTTGTGTCTTTGAGAAAGGGATAGAGAGGTCACGGAGTTCCCGTGGACGTCTGCCTGCTCCTCCTGGGCCTCCACCTTCTGTGTCCCTGGTTTGTGCAGAGACAGGTCTAGACAGTGCATTTAGCTAAGTGCAGATCCTGCAGAGATTTGGAAACTTCTTTGCAGTTCAAGATGCTTCAGACTGATATAATAACTAAGGAGGCACCTCACCAGCCCCTGGCCAGATTAGAAATACGTGGCCAGAGTTCATGATGGTTTGTGGCAACGGTTGACAAATGAAAGACATTGAATATTCTTAAGGTAACAGGAAAATGAGTTCAGGATTAATTCCACATTAAGTTATATATGTATAGGCATCTGTAAATGTATACATGTATATGCGTGTCTATCCATGTATGAAGTACAGATTTGCTGCAATCAAAGTGAAAACTCTCCTTGTATGCTGCAGAAGTTCAGTGTTCATTTTCCTCTGCTCATTGCTCTTGAACTCTGCCTGAGGACTGGAAATGCTTCCCCGGATATCCTCTCCAATTGTTATTTCTCACATCTTCCATATGCCCATTTAGAATGGCCATGATTAAAAATGTAGTATTACTCGATTACCGCAGAATCTCCAATGTTCTTAATAATTTTACACACCTCTTACGAGAAAAGTAGCCAGAGTATTAGAGTACCCCAAATAAATGCTGACTCTGAGGGCAGTGAGTGTGAGCAGCCAATGACTGTCTGAAGTCAGTAGGAATTTTGCCCAGACTTTCAAAAAAAAAGGAGAAAAAAGGGTCATATGGAGCATATGGAGCTCCAGCTCTACCCATGAAAATTTTGCAGAGCGAGACCATCAAAAATAGGCGGTTGAGCCCAGGCTGAGCAGGGCACAGTGACCTTGAGCTGCTGGGAAAGGTCCTGAGGGGCTTTAGGGAATCAGCAGAGCAGGGAAAGAGTCAGTCGTGGGGTGCATGGATGCTGCAGGGAGGGAGCCACCGATGGAGGGGGCTGCACCGTGAGCTTGGTTGGATGGAGCTTTGAGCAACCTGGTCTGGTGGAAGCAACCAGTGACCACTGGGGAACACTGTGGAGATCAGGCATTTCCTGAGGCTGTCGTTAAATACACGGACCCAGGCAGGCAGTTGTCTCCCTGAGTTTTGATGGTGGAGAATCGTGGATTACTTTGTGGGGACAAGAGTATCTTATATCTTATTTGAACATTTTTCCAGGAGCTTGTTTCTGCCTTTACCAGATGAGTAGCTTTATACAAGCTGCAAGTCAAAGATAGGGAGATAAGCAGAAGAAACTGTAATTTAGCCAGCTCTTGGGTAGATAAAAATAAATCTTTAGCAAATGGTTTCATTGTGTAAGGACAGATAATGCAAGTGACACTCATCAGCTGTCCTCTGCTCTCTGCTGGCTGCTACACACAGCCCCGTTGCTGGCGGTGAGCAGTGATGCTGAGTTAAACTCATCTGCCACTTGGCGTTACAAGCCCCTGTTTACTCCCAGGCCACTTCAGAGACCAGGGCTGGGGCTGGAACTACATGATCCTTATGATTCTTTTTCAACCCAAACCATTTTGTGACACTACAAAATGCAGCGTGGTCCCCTCTTGAGAGCCGGGAGGTGGTGAGCTGGAGAGAGCTCTGAGCCTCCTCTCTGACCCCTCGCACTGCTGCAACCTTGCTGCTGGGGATGGGGATGGAGGGTGGCCACCTAAGATGTGACCTACTGGCTCAACAGTGAATAAGCCAAGAGGAGGCGGGTGAACCAAGGAATGTGGGGGATGCAGGAAGGATATGTACTCCAACCTGCTGGGCACTTAGCCTCCTGTGGAAGAAGGCTGTTTGCTTTAAGCCTAGAATAGAAATATCCTTTGAAGGGGATTGTCCCAGGGCTGGAATAGTTGGCAGCAAGGTGAGGAGACTTGTTAGAGACAGTCTGGTGGGGCTTCAGTGAAGGGGCCTCCCAGAGTCCAGGTTTCCGAGAACGAGCTCTCTGGGGTGTGTAAGTCACCTTGAAACAACCCTTGATAGGAACAGAGAAGAAATCATCAAGTATTATTAATTATAATAGGTTGTTGTTGCTGGTTAAGATTAAAATAACTTAATTGAAATAGTATCTTACTCTGCAGCATAGTGCTCTTGAAATCAGGAGCTCATTCTTGTGAAGTTGACCATGGCGCAACCACGTGTGTCACAGCCTGACCCTTAGACATCCCCAAGCGTGTGCCGGCTCCTAAATGGAACTGCATTTCTTTTGCCTTTTCTGAGACTCCCTGAAAAACATTTCAGCCTGTTTTTAGTTTATCTAGCCTAAGGCCATGCAGCTGGACAATTTACACGTGTCAGTGGAGGCCCTGCCAAAAATGCAGACCAGGAACAGTGATGCAGGATTTTGTTTTTGGCGAGTTGTTTTGATTTAACGCGCCACCGTTTGAAAGTGGATCTTAAAAGACCGTGTTTTACTCATATTGAATAATGTTCTGCCTCTTTGAACTCTGCCTCTGTGTGAAGAACACAGCCAAGTTTTGAAAATGCAGCCACGAGCTGGAGCTGAAATTCCCTGGGTCCCTCTGGCAGCCGCGATCAGCGGAGCTCTCCCGGCACGGCACAAGCTGCCTTTCAACCGCTGATAGAGCAGGATGGTGTCAGATCTCCACTGCCCACCCAAATCCCATGTCCCCCAGACCCACAGCAGGAGGGAGCTGGGCTGTGGGGTGGGTTTTCCCCCACCCAAAATTGTACAAAGAGCAATTAGTTCCCACCCCACCTTGAGCCCACTCCCTGCACCCTTGGGCTTGCAGCATCCCAGGGGCGTTCCTGGGAACGGCTGTTTCCAAAGAAATTCTGCAGGTTCCCCCCCCAAAATGGCTCGATAAGACAGAATGAAAATGCTAAAATGTAGAGAGAAAGGGGAATTTAATCACTGAACAAAAATGTGATGGAGAAAGATTATTTAGGGCGCTGCGGAAGCGTGGTTTTGATATAACCACCATAAAACCTACCTGGCGGTAGGATGTGGATGTCTCACTTAACTGAAGCGTTGAGTTCTGAAAAGGTCAGTGTGAAATTCTCCGCAGCGACTCGAGTGCTTTGCTCTGGGTTGTATCTATTTTGTTTTAACAGAAAGATTGTCAAAAATTAACACATCTCTCCGAAACAATTTGTTCCTGTCAGACTGGCCTTTTCCGTTCCCATTCGTCCTTTCCACCTCACTAACTCTTGGGACACATCTTGGTCGCTTTCAAGTCAACAGCAAAAGTCCAAGTGGCCTTTTTTAAATTAGAGTTTCATCCAGCTTCTCCTTTCTCCTGGTGTTGGGCAGGATCGTTTACTCCTGCTGCCCTCCCTGGGGACAGCGTGAGAGTGTGTCGAGTACGGACAGTCCTCCAAAACAAAGGAATATTAATATTTCTTACACGAGAAATGCTGTAATTTAAAATTTCCCTGTCTTCTGATTTCATGGAACTCTGGTACAATAATTGTTGATGGTGTGCCACGTGAAAAATTAAATAGCTGGGAGCCAAATCTATATGTGGCAAATTGAGTTAAAGAAATCTCATAAAAATAAGCAGTATATATAAAAAAACACCCAAGGATTTTAAAAGCCGATTATTCTACTACTGTCCCAGTTTGTTTATTTTATTTCTATGCCAGCAGAGATTCCCTCAGAGATTAACAGCATGGACTAATGCACAGATGGGGCCAGAAACTTGAAAGTCATCTGAATATTAAGAATTTAAATCTTTAGCCTCAGTGATTTGAACAGAAAGCCAATTATGAGGCTGAATTAGTTTTCAAATTAAACTGCAATTTAAGGCTTGTGAAATTAATCTTTTAAGGCACATAGTTGCATTTGTGTGTGTATATTTTTATATATATGTATATTCACGTGGAGAATTTGGATTCTGCGTTTCTGGCTCCTTCCTCTTCTCCAGCTGGGCAGTGCAGCTCGTGAGGAGATGTCTGATGTCCTGGAGGTGGATCTTTCTGTGAGGGGACAGGATGGGCATTGTGGGGCAGGAGGGGAGGAAACAAAAGCAGCAACACCCGACATGGGTAGAGAAGATGCTTGACTTAAAAATTAATAGCACACCGAGTGAAACCCCTTTTGTCTGTTACAAACCACTCCAAAGCGCTATAGTGCTGCTCAGATTAAAATGTTCAATATTGTTTTACCAGCTGGGAAGTAGGTTGATTTTAGTACTGGTCGTTTAGGAGGGTCCCAGTTCAGCCGAGCCCCTGAGCAGGGCCCTGGGGCTGAGCTGCTGCTGGTGGGGACGTGGTATCAGGAGCCAGGCTGAGCCTGTAGCACTTGGGGTAGAAATAAGTGCCACGTGTTTCAGAGAGGTCATGGAAAGAGAAACCTTCAAGAGGCAGAGAAGGTATCACCAGATTCTCCCTGTCATGATAGAGCCATTCCCAGGTTGGTCATTGCTTTGGGGTTCACCACCACCCTGCAGGGCCATCTCCTGTGGCTCGGGGAGGTGCTGCTCACGGAATCATGGAATCACAGAATTTCAGAGTTGGAAGGGTCCTCTAGAGATGATCCAGTCCAGCTCCCGTGCTAAAGCAGGGTTGCCCAGAGCACATCACTCAGGGCTGCATACAGGCGAGGCTTGAAGGTCTCCAGAGAAGGGGACTCCACACCTTCCCTGGGCAACCTCTGCCATTGTCCCTCGTCTCTTATTCTCGCACTTCAGACACTATTAAAAATGGCTTTGTCCAACCCCACTCTGTTCTCTCACACTTTACACACAGACTCAGGAAACACAATATTCTTTTTTTAAGTTCTTTTGCTCAGCTGAGCACAATTTTAAGATAAGAAATTGTTTTTCTGCAGACACATGTGGTGCTGCTTTCCATTCTGTTTCGAGGTGAGTGGTTATGAAATCTGTGCTCTTAATTTCCTTTTCAGAAGCATCCGATCCCAAGAGCAAGGAAGTGAATTATAAGACTGTGGGTGAGAAAAAAATGCAAATCCCCAGACTGGTGATTTTTCCCTGCAGAAAAAATGGCCAAGTTGATAATAAAGAACAAAAAAAAATACGTGGAAATCATGGTCTGAGACCACTCTGGAAGTGGTCAACACTGCGACAATCCACTCTCTGCCTCCTTTTAACTGGCAGTTACAAATAACATAGTATTACATTTATTACAGTGTTTATATTCTATTACATTGCATTATATTACTTTATATTCTATTACATTATATTATATTGTCAGAATTCAAGGACTGGACTCGAGCCTTGTGGAAGAGGTGTTCAGTCTCTAGTTTTGTGGAACTGGGTCTCCATGGTTTCACTGGTGGCAGATGCCTTCAGTGAAGCATGAAGCCTGGCCGTGCTTTTGGGCACTGTTGGGTGGTGTTCAGGATATCTTCTCCTAAGTCACACTTTCTCCATTTTTTTGAATTTGCCTCTGGGGCACCAGAGGATTCATCTGCAGGAACTTGGCCAGGCCAGGGCTTGGTGATTTATGCTGTTGGAGCTCTTGGCTCAGGGGCTGAATGCACTTTTGCCCACCTTGTCCTTTTACTTGTGTTGTTTCTCTGCAGACTGTGGGCTGCTGCGCTGGAGTTTCCTCCAAACGTGGCCCTGCCCGTGTGTACGCTGCATCCGGCCCGTTTTCTCTCCCAAAGTTATTTATTTCATTTTTGACAGGTGTTATTTCAGTTTGGGGTGATGGCAGCCTCTTCTTCGACTTGCTCAGTTGTCTCTCCAGACCTGCTTGCTCTCTTTATTCTCATTAGGTTGGCTCTTGCTTTGTTTGAGAGAGTCTGATGTCTCCGCTAATTAGGAAGTGGCATCCTTTATGAATTAGGTTAGCTGCTTGAAAGGTCAAAATTTGCCAGTGATTACAAAAATAATTTTGAAAGAGAATGACAGTAGCTATCAGTTATGACTGAAGGAATATAATTCAGAAGGAAAGTGTGGTTTTTATTTCGTTTTCTATCTCGATCATGTGGATGCAGTTTAATGTAAGTGTATTTCCTATTTATTACATCTGCAATAGAGTTTCAGGCACTTCTGCCATCTCAATGTCTCACACACATTCCTGTTTACCGGGAGAACTCCACTCGGCACCTTGGTGACTCGGCTCCGTGTTTTTCATTGGAAGCCTTTGACAAAGAGTGTGTGCAAGTGCTTTACATCGCCCATTCAATGCTGTTTATGTTTTCAACTAGAGGGTACAGGTCTGCTCCAGAGGTGTTTTGGTGTTTAACACGACAGCAAGTGCTGTTCTCACACCCCTACTCTGGCAAGACAATTGCTCCACGGAGCTCGGTGCCGCTCAGCCTGTGCCAGGTTCCAGGCAGGGCAGGTAAAGGCCACTTGGGATCACTCCATGGCATTGTAACCCACTGTCCCCCACCTCCCCATGCGTGAAATGGAAGTATATTCTTAGTTTTATCTATCAATTAAAAAGACAAGTGGCAGAAGCATTCTTCAGCATGTCTGTTGGTAAGAAAGATCCCGTTTTACGTGGGGAAGCTGAATACAAGGAGCTGTGGACAACAGGATGCCCAGAAGCTGCCCAGCAATGGGCCCTTGTGGCCAAGAAGGCCAATGACACCTCAGGGTACATCAAGAAGAGTGTGACCAGCAGGTAGAGGGAGGTCATCCTGCCCCTCTGCTCTGCCCTGGGGAGGCCCCAGTTGGAGCACTGGAACCAGTTCTGGGCTCCCCAGTGCAGGAAGGATGGGAAACTGCTGGAGAGGGGACAGCAGAAGACCACAAAGACAATGAGGGGCTTGGAACATCTCTCTTAAAAGGAAAGGCTGAGGTACTTGGGTCTTTTTAGTCTGTAGAAGAGAAGGCTGAGGGGGTGGATTCTGATCAACACCTAGCAGTACTTAAATGGGGGGTGTCAGGAGGATGGGGCCAGTCTTTTTTCAGTGGTGCCCAGGGACAGGACAAGAGGGAATGGGCACAAACTTGACCAGAAGAATTTCCATCTAAACATGAGGAGGAACTTCTTCACTTGGAGGGTGGCAGAGCCCTGGAAGAAGCTGCCCAAAGAGGTGGTGGGGTCTCCATTTCTGGAGACATTCCAAACCTGCCTGGACACGTTCCTGTGGGAGCTGCTCTAGGAGGACCTGCTTTGGCAGGAGGTTGGACTAGATGATCTCCAGAGGTCCCTTCCAACCCCATGTCATTCTGTGTGATTCTGTAATTATGTGGGTAGTTGTGCTCTGAGGATTTGCTCGGGATCCCATCCTGCTTCTCATCATAACTTGGTTTTGATGTCTTTGCTTTTCTAGCATTCCCAAGACCTTGCTGCAATGAATGAAATCACTTAAAGGGTGAAGTCTTCCTGTAATGAGTAGGGGAATGCGATTCCCATCCTCTGTGGGGAAGAAAATTAATATCAGGAAATTCTTCTGAATGGAAAGTTTCATTTTTAGGAAATGTTGTATAATTTTACACTGCTTTCCAGTAGTTAATCTTCCCATCAACAATTACTGTTTTCTGTCTGTCCAACATCGGATGCAGAGCATGCACTAAGTAAGCTTTCTAATTTGGGGGAAAAAAAATTAGGAGGAAGGGGAGGTTTCCATTAGTACAAAGCCATTATTAACTTGGGTTAATGAAGATCTAATGTAATATGGCCATCACTACATGTCTGCACATAATGATTCAATACTTTTCTATGGGGGAATGATTAAATTAAGTATCTTGTAGGTCAAAATTATACTGAGAAGGTTAACCAACCTTTAATGATTCTGCAACCATTTACCAGCCATTAAAAAACATAAACTGTAAGATAAAGCTGAATGGAGAATCAGCATTATCAGGAAAAACTGGATGAAGTTTTATCTTTCTCTGTTTATATCATGAGTAGAAAGTGAGGACTGTATATTTTTATAGTGATATGTGGCAGAAAGGGCAAAGTGAAAGGGTTTTTTATATCTTTTTATTTGGATTCCTGGTAAGTGCTCATTAGCTCTTTCTTTTAACATGCATTAAGTCTAACTAATGGATATCAAACCAGCTTAGAAAAATGGTAATTATAAAGCAATTGTAACAAAGAGTTTGGGAGCACAACTGTGCTAAGATACTGTTTGTATGCCTGAAAACTGTGAGAGCTCAGTCTTGATGGAGAAATGAAGCTGCCGGGATGGGAGAGCAGAGATTGCAGACAACGTGAAGGGAATGAGCAGCCCTTGGCATGCTTTGGGACATTGGAGTGAGAAAGAATTGAGCTGATTCTCAGATTCCGGAGTGATTCAGGGGGGACATTTGTTCACGACCGTGTCCTTATCTGCTTGTCCATACCCAGGGCAGCCATATTTCTTTTTTTGCTCCTTTTTTTTACATAACATGTACAGATTGAATGAGATACAGTGAACCTAACAACATGTTTTTGCAGTCTTTTACAAGCAGAGACAATTAATTTTAAAATTGATAAACAAGATTGAACATACAGGTAAAAATTATCTCCTTTTGCTTCCATCCTCCCCAGATTCTGTAAGGCATTATTTTGCCCACCCTGGAGAAAGCTTAATTAATCTAATGGGAATATTTTCCATAAAGAGTGCTTTCAAGCATCTCTCTCATGTGTCTTGTCCATTGTTAGATTAAAACAAAAATACCTCTTTTGACAGAATAACATCTAGGAGATTGCTGTCTCTGGGAAATCAAAGACAACACTTTGGAAAGTTGCAGATTCTTGGGGTCTTGCCTTTTATTGATAGATCATCTTCATCATGCCGTACATCAGTTTTAGCTCAGGTGATATATGAACTTGGCACATTAGTTAATGAAAGCTAATGCACAGTAATCTTGTCATCACTAGCTGTGCATGATAATTCAATCTGCTGCTCGGAAGAGCTGTTCAACATGCAACAAATTTGATTTAATATTGACATGATGTACTAGGTTAGGTGTTTTATTTAACACACCGTGTGCCTTACTTGATGAGGAGTGGTTTCCTTTCAACAGGTTATCTACCCGAGTTAGTAGCCCAGGTGTGTAGATTAATACAGTTATATCCCACACCGTCTGGACTGGGTATCCACTGGGGGATACAATGTGCAAACTGGGGCAAATTCCCGAGTTTCAGCACTTTATGCATTCATTTTATGTTGTCTCTGGGCTTGAGAGCAGGCCTTTCAGAGCAGAAAAATAGAGCTAATGCTTCTCTTGCACACAGAAGGCGTAAAGTCCCTCTCGCCCTGTTTGTAACCTGTGATGTAGCTCCATCCCCAGTGGCAGGGGCTGATCCAGAACCGGCACCGTGGGGGTCTGGAGCAGAACATGGAGGGGTTTCCCCATTTTTCTGTTCTGAGGTAACTGCTCCCAATCTCTGCTTGGGTAGGATATAGGGATTTCAGGGTGCTGGGATTAATACTGTGATTTCCACAAACTGCATGCACACATCCTGCAGGCCACTCTGGGCAGTCTGTACTTTTTCCCTTTACCCCGAACAATACGAGCCTCCATCCACAAGGGTGTAAGAGCTGCATGGTCTGTCACCATGTATTTGTCTAATTAATTGGGGTGTAGGGGCTGGATATGGGGATGTATTTCCTTTATTTCTATATAAAGTGTATGACGATATAGCCCTGTGCGTAGGACGTAGAAACATGATATTATTTACTTTTACAGTAGGTAAATCATCACCAACCATCTTAGTCTAGGGAAAGGCTTTCTATAGCACCCGGGAGATGTTAGACTCTGCCGCAGTATATATCCACAGCGCTCCACTCTTGTGCACTGATAGATGTTTATGCCATTCACTGCAGCACAGGGTGTCTAGAGGATACATCTTGCTTAAAAACAACTAAACATACAGAAAACTGAGTGGAATAGGTGGTGGTGGAGGTTACAGCAGTGGATGCCCTGGGAGCGGTCCCGAGGAGTGGTACCCTCTGCTTGGGTAATGGAAGATGTCATCGCGCTCTTATGCTTCAGCCAACGGTGCCAGGTGGGAAATGTGAGCACAGGGGAAGGGGAACAGACGTCTCGGCCACCATCCAGGCTGCAGAGAGGAAGGAGTAATGTGCAGGTGGTTTCCAGCAGGCTGTGGTCAGGGAAGCAGCTCCTGGGAGCAGCGGAGCCGAGGAAGGAAGCAGCTGCTGCAGTTTCCATCCTGCGCTGCAGAGCGTTGTGGCCACGCAGGGCCCTTTGCAGAGCACGTTTTATTAAGTTACAAGTTAGTAATTAATGCCAAGTTCCTGTCTTTATTTTCTCTGTGGCTGAGTGTCATAATGGAAATTAAAGATATGAGATAGGGAGGAGATTGCCTCTTGAAATACAGCTCCCCAGTGCTCAGTTCATGACTTTAGAGACATTTTTCTGGTCCCATGTCCCTTTATGGGGATGCAGGTCAATTGCTGGTGAAATAGTTGTTTTATTTCTAGGGCAGATGTGCCCAGTCCAATGCTACAGTGCAGGAAAGAAGCAAAAAGGTCAGGGAAAAAGCAAAGATGTACTGTACGCTCCATCCACAGTACGGGTGCTGTCAGCCCACCGCAGCTGGGTTCCCTTTGCCACCTTGGGAACCCACCATCTCTCACATCCTGGTTTATTTTGGAAACTACAGAGCAAACTGAGAGATCCCAGGCAGGGGGGAACCACAGCTGTGGGGTGCCCATGTCTGAACCTGGTGGCCCCAGTAACTTTCCTGCCTTAGCTGCTTCTCGCACTAGAAGTGAATCACAAAATACCACCTGGATTTTGGGAAATATCCTAAGCCTGCACCTTCTAAAATAGATTTGCTTTTTTTCTCCCACTTCTGTTTTCATTAGCCCCAGGTTTTGACATTCTGTTCAGAGGTATTTTCGGTATAGAATGCATTAAGATAACATAAATTCCAAATCAAACATCTCGTTCTGCCTATTTCCTATTTAAATTTCTTCTGTACATTTCCCCTGCACTTGTCTAAGGGCTGGCTTCTTTGTTTGTACCACTTGTCTCATGATAACTGCCTTTGCAAAAGAGCAAAAAAAGAATGCTTGAAGAGAAAGGAGAAAATTCATTGCATGCACAGCCTTGTTTCAATTCAGTGTTCCTTCCCTCTCCTGAAGTTTATTGATCGCAAAAATGTTAAAGTGGTTGAATAGTTTGTTTTCATTTCACAAATGTGAATCAGGATTCTTGCAGAAAGATAGGAATGTATTCATCATTAGAATTTGCTTTACACATTCATTTATTTTTTAATCTATAATTCTTATTGAACTAAGAAAACTCACAGGGATATGTATCACCACAGAGAACAAAAAGAGCCCGATGGAAGGGGATCAGCAAAACACTTTCCACAGTGCAAAACCACAAACTTAGGAGGCCGCTTCTTGCTAATAGTGAGAAATGTTGTTTTCCGAAAGCTGGGGAAGGCACTGGGGGCATTGCCTGGGGGGCGAGTGGCTGAAGGACACTTGGCTGGGGCACAGAACATGGGGGTGCTGCAGCTGGTGGTAGATCTGCCCATTTAGAGAGTGAGGTGTGTTTTTATGCTCCTGCAAAGGGGTGTGAGCTCTGCGTCCTCTGGCTGGAAGCGCGGTGTCTTTGTGACCAGCTGGGGACCTGGGCTCATGTGATGAGCCGCGACGCGGTGCTGATGTAGCCACGAGTCCTTGAGTTTGCCTGGGGCTCACACCGAACCAAGTGGGCACAACAAACTCAGCTCTTTTTGTGAAACGGCACATGGCTCCATCTCCAGTCAGCTCAGGTTCTTGTTGGGACCACTCCATCTCCTCCAGTGCGGCAGGCTCCTAAGTTGGTTCATCTGCTCAGCATTCCCAAATGAGCAGTGTTCAAGTATTACCTTCCATCCTTCCAGTGATGCCCTTGGGTTTGGTGGTCACTAAAGGAGGGTCTGTCTGGTTTTCCTGACTCTTTTTGCCTCCTGCTCCTCCTTTCAGGTCTCATATCATGAGATTCATCCACTGTTGCAGATTGCCTTTTGTAAGCAGTGTGTGTTTGCCCTTTTAGTATTCTCTCCTACCAATATCACAGGCATAAAGCTGGGCCCTATGAGCTCTGGGGGGTCACAGGACCATGCAGCTGCAGGAGTCCATCCAATCAAGTAACATCTTTTACCCTCATAATGATAATTTCCCACTTTAGCAAAACACCCTGCTGCCAAACTCCAGTGCTAATGAGCCTGTCAGTGCATCAGTGCGCTACCAACAGTATCCAGAAAGTAGGGATTGTTTTTTGCAAGGCAAATGAAGACACTGATGATTAGCAAGAAACAAACCAATGATTCAATACATCACTGGCCACACATACCAAATAATTGATTTTCTATCCTGCTGGGCAGCAGCTGTTCCATTTGCTCTGCAGAAATGGGTGGTTTTTTCTCCAGAAGGGGCTGGAAAGGTGGATGTTTCCCTGAGAACTGGAGGCAGCAGGCAGTTGCTTCCTGCACTGGCCATGGGCGTGCTGACGGGGTCCTTCTGAAGCTGCTGAGAACTCTGATGGGCTTTCCACTATTAAACTCTGGAAATACTTTCAAATGCATGTGAATGCAGTGATTGGATGGGAAAAAAAAAAATCTCATGTGGGAATCTGTATGAAATTGCAGGGCAAAAAATGCTGCCCTAAAAGTTCCAATCAGTGAAAGAATTAGAAGTTAATCACAGATATCCTCATATGACTTCTCGCTCTGTACCAGTTATGTGTAATCAGTGTCCTTACAGATCATCTAGTCTCAGCAGTGTTGCTATTTTCATAACCCTCGCCTTGCCTAGCTGGCTGGATTGAAATGGGCTGTCTACTCCGTAGTGTTTCTGAGGAAAACACACGACCCCGAGTCAGTGGGACTGCAATCTGCGCCGCAATGAGCTGGTCCTGACACTGCCTCTTCTCTCCTTCCAAGGTACCTACGTGATGACGGTGACAGCCAACGATGCAGACGACAGCACTACAGCCAACGGGATGGTGAGGTACCGAATCGTGACGCAGACTCCGCAGAGCCCGTCGCAAAACATCTTCACGATTAACAGCGAGACGGGAGACATTGTCACCGTGGCTGCTGGACTCGACAGAGAGGTGAGTTTAGAAGCCATCCTGCCAGGCTTCCCGCTGCTGAGGGTTGCTGGCGTGCAAAGCCCAAATCCTGTCTCAGATGCAAAGCCTCTATAAGTTTGAGTTGCGGCGTGGAGATCACGGTCTTTGTTTCTGCAGCAGCTGTGGGGCATCGTGCCTTTGATGTGATATTTTTGTCTTAATCCATATTGGTCGATGAAACCCTGTGAGAATCCTCGAACTCATGGAGCTGGTATTTTCTCTGCGTGAACCTGTACAACTCAAAGACGTAAAAAATATTCCAGGAGGAGCAGGGGGATGAATAAATTGGCATTTGTCCCCCTTCTGTCATGGGACAGATAAAGTGCCAGGCATCTACAGCCCCTTCTAGACCTCTCTTGCTTAGTTCTTTGCACGTTATCTATGGAAGCAGTAACACAGTCCGTACTCAACACACTTGGCCTGTTTCACAATGGTGTCCTTGTGTTGTTTTCAAACTAGGAAAATGTCTTCCAGTGGTTTTGGTTTTATGTGAGGCTCTGCCTTTAGTACCTCTTCTTTCTGGTATTTTACAATATTGCTTTTCCAAATGAGGAAGAGTTCTCTACCAGTTTAAGTTGTATGGTACGATTCGCAGAGCTCTGCCTTCTCCAGCTGTGAGTATAACTCAGGGAGAAAGCATTTATATCTCATGCATGAAACAAAAATGGATGTAGCATCAGTGGCTGGTTGGAGTGACTTGGGAAGGAGGGGACAGGGTAAAATTAGTTTTGGGGTTTTTCCCATTGGATCCTGCAGTTTATGGAGTGTCACCTGTCCAAGGAGGTCTTGATCAGGTTGTAAGTGGTGGGAAGGATCGTAGCTCATTGAACGGCCGGCCACAGATAGCACAGCTATGCAGCAAATATGAAAGTAAGGACTTAGGTAGTCTTAGGCTCAGATGTGTAACTTCAGGCAGTCCCCAGAGATCAAATCCAGTGAAACCCATTTGGAGAGAGCCCAACATGCTGCATTTCCGAGAGAAGGCACCAGAAACTGGTTTTGTTCCTTTTTTCCCTCCTTTCCCCCTGTGACGGATGGCAGGGACGGAGCAAACGGGAGCCCCTTATACAGGCTGGTGCCTGGTACCCCTAACTCAGAGGGGTGAAACCCTCCTGCACCTCAGAGATTTTTTCCCCTTCATCAGAGGGGAAAAATGAGCACCTGTGGCAAGTTTTTGGCCCCGCTGCAGAGAGAGCAGAGGCATCGCTCTGCCAGGGCTTGTGCCCATTTCATTCACAAGCCTGGGGCCACGGTTGTGCTTCAGAGCTGCACAGGGGCCGTGGGAGGAATCCTGCAGGCGGCTGCCGAGCTGCTGCTGACGGCGATAAAAGCACTGGCAGTGGCCCAGTGGCAAGTGGAGCACCCGGGGCGACCGGCGGGACCAGCGTGGGGACCTGGAGGCGGCTGGCAACGGAGCGGATTTAGGGCTTGCCCAAGGCAGGGGGTGGCACCGTCTGAAACAGCTTTCCAAAGGAGAAGGTGGGGTGAGCAGAGAGCTTTCCAGATGCGAAGGAGCCTCCTCCTTCCCCACCCCACATGGCAGACTTTGCGAGTGCAACCCACGGCAGGTTTGACCTTTCCCTGCTCCTTTTATTTAGAGAAGCAGAAAGTTGGCTGAATCCTAAGCAGGAAGATTATCCTCGGGAATGCTGAAGCCTGCAGCCGTGCTTGCAGTCGAAGAGGAGAAACAAGGGCTGCAGAGATTGCTGGCAGCCCCCGGGGGGACAGCGGTACGGTACTCAGAAGAAGGATTTGAATTCTGGCAGGAAAATGCTGATTTTATGGAAATGACAGAACTATTATTGCCCCCTTGACATTGGTGGGGGCCGGCATTTTAATATAGGGCTTTATGGGTAGAGAAAGGTCATTGGTTTGTATTAATTTTGGAGACATAGATTGGGATAGCTTGGTGGGAGAGAGGTTTTAATCTCAGCAAATCAGCTGAAAAAAAAGATGTGGGTAATAATTAGGGGGAAAAGGTAAGGCAAAAATAGTCATCTTTTTTCCCATTTATCTCCTTGCCTCCAAAGTATCTTAAAAACTTGCCGGGGAAACATGTGCTTGATGGTGGTTCCCTGGTTGTGCCCAGTCTGGGAAGTCAAGGCAAGCTGGCACTTTGTGTATGTAAACCTGGTGCTGAGTGTCCCACAGCTGAGTGCCAGCTGGGACAAGGGACACTTGGATTGAGGCAGAACAACCAGCTCCAGGCACAGTCCTGGGGCTGCCCTGAAGCTACGGGACACACTTATTCCCAGCGTGCTCCGGTGCGTTTCGGGATTGCATCTGGCATTGGCAAAAGTTTCTGGTTTATTAACATAAAGTTGTATTAGGTCTAAATTGAAAAATGTGTTTAAGTGCCCCCATCACTGCACCACAGATTTATTTTTTTTTGTTTTTGTTTGTTTTTGCTGAGATTGTGAGAAAGCTATTAGAGGAGTAAATTTGGGGTTGCTGCTGACATTTTCTTGTTGTTAGGAAAAGGAGCCGAAGAGCAGTATTTGGAATGCAGATTTGTGTAAATTAAAATGTTAACAAATCTGACCTATTCAGCTGAAACTGCTACAACCAAGATAAATTCCCTGGATAGCGCTGATTTCTCCAAATGCTTATTGACACATTTATCAGTGCCTATGACACTACCATGTTAAGCTGTGCTGAATCGGACCCAGGTTTTCAGTCTCCCTGGGACCCTTCTACCTTGTTCCTGCAACGCAAAGGCGCCTCAGAGCAGGTGTGAAAATAGCTGTCAGAGTTACTCCGTGTCTGAGAGACAGATCCGTGCTCCAGATCCAGCATTTGTCTTTCAGAGGGGAGAAAAGTCACTTCAAAATCCCTGTTTCTGGCTCAGCATTTCTGTTACGTGCTCATTAAATGAGACTTCCTGGTGCTGTCAGCGTTTCCACTTAAATACTGGTTCTTTACTGGTTTCCTACATTACCTTCAATTCATCACACATCCAAGAAACTGGCCAAAGCGTTCTGGCTTGCTTTGTGTCATGAGAAGTGTTTCAGTTAACCTGCAAGAAATGGATTTGAAGACAAATTCTTGTAGCTTGCTGCTGTTTCTAAACCCCCATTTCCACAAACCAAGGAGGAAATTAAAAACTCAGGCTCTCAAATTGTGCCGGCGTCTCTAAATGTGTCTGACACTGCAGATAGCAAAATGAAAAGCCAAGGTATTAAAATATTGATGGCTTTAAAGTTATCTTACCTGGTTCCCATTAATCTGGATGTAAATATGGCTACAATGCTCTGTGTCCATTCACTCATTACGACGGCGCTTAATTGAATGGATCCCCAAGGAAGATAAAGATAATTGGACTGCACTTCATAAAAAATATTAAAGGAGGACAGTTTAGCAACAGCCTGATTTCACCTCCTGGATGCTTAAGGGTGAGAAGTGCCGAAGGTGGAACAAGGGAACCTTCACCTGACAGGGACAACGATTGGGGTTTGGAGTGCGCCAGGGGTTCAAAGGTCCATTTGGGGAGCCAGGCTTAGCAGAAAAGGTTAAAAGCAGATACTTGCTCTAGAACAGGAAAACGTTAGGGAAACGTAGGAAATTTGTAGCTGGTTTAATGAAACTAAGAGGGAAAGAGGAAACAGTGGCAGGAGCGCAAGATGTGTGGATTCACAGGGAAGGCTTGTGGACACATGAGACGGACGGGTTGTGAGGAATTTGGGGGACATGGGGAAGCATGTGAGCTTACTTCTTTTATGGGAGGCTGGTGCAGAAGTCGGGGGTGCTATTAGGAGTTGCCCCCCAGCTGATAGCTTGATTTAGCAATGCATCCGAATTCCAGATTTCATTGCTCAGGGAAGAAGAAATGACAAGAAGTAAAAAAGGGTCGGCTGCCCCCCAGCTGGGGCTGGGAAACAGGCAGAACATGCCCATTTCTCTTTTCTGGCCTGAAAAGTAACATTTCTCCTTATAACCACCCAAAAGGCCCCAGATCTGCTGTGTGGTGCTGCTCAAGCTGGAGTCCCAGGCAGGGATTGAGCCCAGACCGTCCACCTGAGAGGGAGCTCCCGGGGCAGAAATCCAACCCCATCAGCTCTTCTGATTTCTCTGCCGGCAGAATGTCTGCCTCAGTAGCACAGTAAACCTGTGCTGGGCTACAGGACAGGCAGTATCATCCTCTGAAGAGCTCCCGGTAAATATTTGATGAACACAGACTTTGAGCAAGCAAGAGGGGTGGGGGAAGAAAGCCATGAGAGGAAAGGAGGTGGTTGATCCCTACTCTGTGCCAGGAATGTCGAGGCATTTCAAACGTCATCCGGGCTGATGTGAGATAATAAGTATTTCGGCTCCGCGGTGCTTGTAGTGTAAGCTTGCTAACTTTCTGAGATCTCCTTTAGAAAGGAGTCCCTTCCCGGCACATTCATCTTGTGCTGAAGAAATGAACAAAGTCAGGAGCTCCGAGTTGCTCCTTCCAAATTTCTGTATGTTTATACTTCTTTTAAAAGTGATTGGAGCTCTGCTGCTGCAAATGCTTTTAAAAATACATGAAATCCGATTCTATGATTACTACACTTGGCTTCCCAAAAACGTGATGTTGCTACTCTTTCTCAAGTGAGTGAGAGATAAAAGGGAGAATCTGCCAAGAATTGAGTTAGTGGCTTATTTTATTTATGAATGAAATGGCAGGATTTTTGTGGGGAAGAGGAAAAGTTCTTCTTATTGGCAGAGACAGCTGATTTCTTTTCCAACACTCTGGTTTTGGTGCAGCGAGACATTTCTGAGCAGAAATTTGAAATGTTATGTCAGAAAGGGAAGGAAAAAAAAATACTCTGCTCCTCCAAAAACTGAGCGGGGATTGGTTTTTACCATCTGTAGTAACTATTTTGAGTGCATTTATCTGCAGATCATTGCAGTAGCTTTGCAAAACCGCCTTGTTGCTTCATTTCAAATGTTGCCTGGGAGTAAACAAGGCTTTGCACTGGGTGATAGGAATTAGTTTAGCCATCGAGACTGCTATAACTCATCCTTTGTGAAACAGTCCCTCAGAGAGCAACGTACCGGTTTGAGATTACCCAAATACAGTGGTTTTAGCCTGGATTTGTCTCTGCCAGGCAGCCGATACTCTAACAGGTATCACAGGCTGAGCCCCGCTTTCTGTACCGTCCTCTGACAGGAGGGTCCAGCAGCTCTCAGTCCTTCCTCCACCCCTGAAATAGAACAAAAGGAATTTATTCTGTTCTGAATTATTGCCTCCTGTGTTAATTATTTCCCCTCGTTGCATATCAGTGCAGTGTTGTGCAGGGCTGGAGGAACATCTGCTGCAGTGGGCGGCTGGAGGACCTTCACACGATGCGAGTGATGGATGAGTGAATCTGTGCAGATTATCAGTGGTGTGTGTGTACTGACAAAATACAAAGAATGAGGGAAAGTGACATCTAAACTGCATCCTAAGAGTTTCTCTTCCCATGTCCCTCACCCAAATTAGCCGTCCCCAAGGAGCAGTGAGGACTGATGCAAAATTGGTAAGAGGATGTCACCTTCTGACAGGCACAATCTAGCAGGGACTGTGTTTGCTATTTGTGTCTATTACAGGAGTCCTTTAAAGTGAGAGGGATTCTGGTTTTCATGTTCTCTCCATTATTTTTTTCCAGAGAGGAACTAAAGCAAGGTTGTTAGATTCTGCTGAGTCACAGGTATCTCACTTTTAAAGGTGAAGTTCCTGTATCACTGCATTAAAACACGCGCAGAAAAACACATCCACAGCTGAACTCGCGGGAGGAGAACGAGAGTGAGAGATCAGTAATTATTTTTCAGTGAGGCACATCCATTTCTATGAATTCGGACCACAAGCCCCTGTATTTAGCTCCCAGACTCACAGGCTCCCAGCATGTTTTCCAATGACTGAGATGATGAAGGACTTTAACAGACTTCGAGGGTAAGTGGCTTTTCCACTTCTCGCAGCCTTCGAATAATGATGGGGAGTCGTGGTGGAACGTGTCTTCAAGCCAGACATAAACTGCCTGAGTCTTAACAGGGATAAGCAGGTAAAGTGCTGGAGCATCCTCTGCGGAGCGGGTCAGGGTGTGTTTTACGTGTCCCCTCTGCCGTGGCCTTACCGTGTCTTGAGAGTTTCCCTTGGCCCTGCAGAAGCAGTTGCCCCAGCCCTGCCCTGGGCCGTCCCAGGAGCACAGAGCTGTGCTGGGGGATGAAGGCCACCCTGTAAATGTGGCTGAATACTGCGTTAATCCTGATACCTTGTAATTTTTTAGCACCATGTAACAAAAATGTAAATAGTGAAGCTTTATAGATTAATATGCCTGAAATCATCACTTAAAGATAAAACGGGTTAAATTATTCAGTTATAAAATTATTCCATTTCCACAGCAGCATATCCTGTCAAAGGAAGAGCTGATTAGCCATAAGCTGAATTTAGTAGTAGATTTATGCTTGATTCTGGTTTGTGTTTCTACATTGTACGTAGGACTGATTTGAGCTTGCTCCGTCATTCCCGCGTGCATGTCATTTTCTCATTACAGACAGGAATGACCTTTTTCAGCAAATTATGGTGAGGAGCACTGCCACTCAGCAAGTGAAGAAGGTTCATTTTATTAACCCCGTTTAGTGCCTTTGGAAATGCGTTGTACACCCAGTGAGGGCCACTCGTAGTGATTTGAGATACCAGAAGCTGGCAGACCAGGGGGGAGGCTTGGACCTGCTGTGAGCACGGCTGGTCCAGCACTGCTCCATGGGTTCCTCAGTAGCCCTCGTTGCGGGATGGGAAAGACCTGAGCAAAGCCTCGTCGTAGAAATAACACCATTTGTTTTAATTAAGAAGGGAATTAATGTCAGTGGTTTTCAAGCCTTGTTACAGTACCTGGAAAAAAGGTGTTTCCCCGTTGGTGTTTCTCAAGTGGCAGTGGTGGGGGCTGTTTCTGGTGGGTGTTTCCAGAATCATCTGTACTTCTTGGTCATCACATGATTGCTCCAACTCTGTCGATACGATGCTGTCAGTTGGTTTTTTGGAGCTTGTGTGTATGGAAAGGGTTTTTTGATCATTTTTCCTTGATAGAAGCCTGATAGCTAGGTGGACCAGTAAAACTGATAGAGGGAGGGTTCTGAGCCATGGGGCTGTGGAAGACAATCGCATGAGTATGTGTTTCACTAAAAAAAAATACTTGGAGATGATAGGAGAAACTTTTAAGCTTTTAAAAGAGCTTTCCAAACAAAAAAGAGGCTGGTAAATAGCTTGGAACCTATGAGACTCCAATTAGTAGAGAGGAAAACAGCCGTGGCATTTACCTCCTCAAAAAAATCACCAGCAAGATGACTGGGACACCAGTGTAATCTTGAACTTGTCCTCAGTAGCTCTTTGCCTTGCTGTTGGCGTTTCCCAAGTGCCTTATTCACAGCTGGGACATGCTGAGTCTTCTTTACCTTTGCCTTCCTCCTGCCCTGTGGAAGGAGGAGGGTGTCGGAGCTGGCTGTGAGGGATGAGGAAGGACCGGTGGCTTTGTGGTCACGCCAATCCTCTTGAGAAAGTGGCTTTGTGTTTGCAGACCAGTTGCTGAGGAGGCTTTGTCTTTCTTGATGAGATTGGCAATCCCCCCGCTGTGGTAAAAAGTAGCTGTCAGAGGAGGTGATGGAAAGCCCACCTCGGCACCACAGCGCTTCCCTGCAGTAAATATCTGATAAGGTGATCTCCTCCACACAGCTTGCATTTGTCTTGGCCCCGCTCCTCTTCTAGGGTGTTTCATTCCCCATCACATTATGTTTTTAATAAGGAGTATCAAGCAGGGCAGCAGTGCTGCTTTTATCAGACTAGCTGCTCCGTGAAGTTTTCCAGCTGGAGTTCCTCTGTGTCCTCTGTCCTTTCTGAAGATGGCACAGAAGGTCATCTGAAGATGACCACAGAACAGAGGGAAGCAGTGTGTAGAAATAAACCCATGGCCAGTTTACATCTCCTGTGGAGCTGGTTCCACCAAGAATGAGTCCCACCCTTTGGCTGAAACCCTTTCCTCCCACTCAGACAGTGCATATTTACTGCCTGCCAGAGTATCTCCCAATTTTATTTTTTAATTCTTTTTTCCATTTGGCTTAGACTCTCTTTTATACACCTGGCTTCCTTGAAGTATTGCTGGCATTGAGATGCTGTAGCTTCTGGAGGTGATTTTACCGATTCATGTGTTAAAGACTTCTTATTCTTATTTGGGCAGGGTATTGAAGAGATGGTACCAAACTGAAAACTTACATGATTTGGGGTTGACCTACTCAGATAAAACAAACCTTTGAGTTTAATTGCATCCAATTATAGAGTCTGAGCAAGAATAGGTCTGATACCCAACCTAATCAGTTCTATTTTTTTAAATGTGCAAATCTTCAGAGCCTCTCCTATAAGAAAATTCCACGTATACTAAGAGTCTGTAGACCCTTTTCTTTCTCTGCACACATTTTAGTATGTTCAGAGACTCCTGGTTCAGTCTGGTTGTGCTTGTTTCAAGTTGCTCGTGAAATCCCACCTCTGACTACAGTGGGTTGGCTTATACATTATTCAATAGTAAAATCCCAGCTGAATAGGGAGGGGGGTGGAAAGTTAAGTATTGGAGTGGAAAGCTCACGAGGTCCTTAGCATAATCTCTCTGGTTCAGACCTGCATTTCTTTTTCCATTTGAGCTTGTCTTACAGTGGAGAATAGTGTCTCGCTCCAATTTTAGATAGACTACCTGCTCAGCACAGGAAGATTTAAAGTTTTTCTTCTGGTTCATCACATAATTTCCGACAGCCCCTTCCCCTCTCTAAAGGGATTATTGCCTAAATCTGTACCAGGTCAAGTGTAATAATTAAACACAAGCTGGCTCCGCTAATTAACTTATCCACAGACCATTGTCTGTTATTAGCATTTTAAAGAGAGGGGTTGTTAACTCTTTCTCCCTAGACCCAGTAGTGGCTTTTTTAATAACACAACCCACTCCTATAACATCTTTGGCTACATTTCATACTAAAATACTGTCATCGACATGTTTGCTGGCGCATGAATGAGTTCACAGGATGTTTCACTCTGCAGCAGCTACTTCTCTAAGCAGAGCACAAGCAAAAGGCAGCTCAAATGCAAAGGACTGTGGCATCAAAAGACCAGATACCGAGTCTTGTATTCTTAAAGTATTCTTAAAATGGAAAGTGATCCGTGTAAACAATGGAGACACTAGTTGGTGGTGTAAAGTACAATTAAAAGGGTGATGTATCTAATGTCTTATAGTGCATCTCCTCAGAGCTTTGAAACCGTGTCAGGGTGGTGGAGTAAGGATGTAATATTTCCAAAAAGACAGAAATGTGTGCACAGGGACAAAAACGTGGGCGTTTGCTATTCTGTGCCACGAATGTTGTCTAATTCCTTGAGTTCTGCACTAATTAGGATCCCAGAAGGTGGCTCTTTGACGGGGAGGACTGTTCTTGTTAGACACTTCCAAGCATCACCAGACTGGCCATAAATAATGATAGCGCTGGGCGCCGAGATTTGGGATATTCTCCAGTCGCTGGAGGCTGGGTCTCTGGGCTGAGGCCAGCGAGGTGTCATGGGCAGGCACAGTATTTTTCCCAGAACTGCACATTAAAGCCTCCAGGAGCTTGTGGTAGCAGGCATGAGGCCGTTTCTTCTTTTGTCATGGTAACCTCACCATTTTTTCTCCTAATTCTTAGGCCAAATATTTTCCTTTCATTGTTGTTCTGTTATTCCAATTTAAAAAAAAAATCGTGGGGATTTAGTGTGAGAAATCCTCATTAAGTAGAGTATGTGTCAGTACAATGATGTTTTATTCAAGCTATTCATTTTTTGCACTTAAAATGCTTTCTGTTCCAAATGCCTTTCTAGAAAAATAAATGTAGTTTTCACTTAAAGTAAACAGGTCACATACTGAGTGACCTCAAATCTGATGGCTAAAATTTAGAAGGGGAACTAATTGGATAAAAATGTGGTGACTCATACTCTCCAGACATTCAGTAAGTTGGCCTTTCCAGTCTTAATTTATACAGCACTCTGAAAAATAAATAGATTGCAGTTCCATGTTCATTCCAACGTGGGCTTCATCTCCGTTTATAAGGAAAAATCTTGTTTTAATGGTTAAAGGGTTTTGCAGATGCTCCAGCAGGGGTAAGCTGCCCAGGCTGATTTGCCCGAGGATGGGAATTGGGGTTTGTAAATCCACAAGAAGTGACTCTTGTAGAATTGGTAAGGCCTTTCTGGCAGTATCTGTTTTTTTCTAAAGGGAGGGTTTGATGCCACCCAAGCTTATGTCATATAAAATACCTACTTAGGAAGTGCTGTTTTTACCTTCTGAAGGGGAATTTCAGGGAGACAAGAGCATCTTCCTCTTCCTCTCTCTAACTCTGTGCAGACTCTGCAGTTTGCAGCAGAGCAGAGCTGGCCCAGCCAGAGTGAGCTGCAGCAGCTTGAAATACCCTGCCATATATTGTGTGTATTTTGCTCACAAGGGAGCTTGTACCGAGGTGAAGTGAAGTAGTAGATAAGAGGATACTCCACGCATTATTCATGCTGGAAGTGGTTTGTTTTGGAGATGTGTATGTTTCTGCAATTATTTTAGCCATTAAACTTCAGCCCTGAAAATGCTTTCATCTTGGCTGATTCCATCTTTCTGTGGCCATGGCAATGCAGAGGAGCGTGATGGGAAATGCGTTATTAGATTTGTAAATTATGTGCATTTTCCCCCCCCTTGATGTTTGATATCAGAAGACATGATGTTTGACAGAAAAGGTAATGAAGAATATTTGCTTGTAAATCAGCAGCGAGATGGGGTTTGAAGGAATGCGTATTTGAGCACAAAGAGAAGATCTGAGAGGGTTACCCGTCCCCCTCGCTATCGGAAAATCTGCCCTGCGGATGAGAAGCGGAGGCGGCTTCCATCAGCGTGTGCTGGAGAGGCAGCAGTGACTGCCTGGCTTCAACGGCGCCGCGTGTGCCCGTATCCAAACTGCCTTTCCATGAGCCAAGCTCGGTTAGTGCTGGGAAAAGAGCTTGATGAGCAGGGAAACCTGCAGGACGTTGGATGGCCCCTCTAATCGGTGGCCCACCCGCAGCCCCTTTGGCCACGGCGGCGTTTCTGAGAATCCCCAGCTCGAGAGCTGGAGAATCTCTCAGCTGCATCCGTCTGAGTAGAAACTGAAGCATCAGCAATCATTTATGTAGATGATACTGATTAGGCAGGAAATGCCCCACAAGAGTTTCCCATCCCCAGATTAGGACAATGCAATGCATTTTTAAAAATGTAATTGCCAATCAGAAATAAAAAAAAAAAATCTGGAAAGAATCAACCTTTTTATTTTAATAGCTGCAAAAATGTCACATTGATATCGATCTTCTAAAATGGTGTTTGACATTTTAAAAGATCAATTTTTGTCAAAGTTATCTCAAACCATTAAAACCGTTTAGAAAGGGACTACTCTGCAATGTAAACCTGAATTCCAAGTGAGGGAGAGGTTTGGACTGCCCTTCCTTGGGAGCGGTTCCACCCTCAGCGTCTTCTGATGAAAAACCACTTTGTCATAATATCCTCCACCAGTTTTCGTCCTCGGGCCCCTTCATCTCTCTGTATGGTTTCTGCCACTGCTGTCAGCCTGCCGTATCCAAATGGGTATTTAGGGATGTTCTTCTGAAAGCTAATTCCACTCTTCGCTATAAGAGCCTATCACTGTGACTGGGAGTGACCGTTGCCGGCAGTATTAGCATCCACACAGCGGGGCTGACAGCTTGGAGGGATGGATTTTGTGTTATTGGGCTGCCCCCCCCGTGCAGTAACGGCGGGGTGTGGGGTGTTTGGGGGGGAGCACAGGGCTTGTCTTGCAACGTCTGTAGGAAATAAGGNCTTGCAGAAACTCATTTAAAGTTACTTAAATTATTGTTTGTGTTTTCACACGCAGTTATTTTCAAGTCCAACCAGCTGTATCTGTTTGGAGTGGCCCTAAATAAATACATCATTACGTAAACACAGAATTTGTTTGGGTTTTTTTGTTCCAATGAGGTCCAGGCCCTGTTTGCTTGGCAGGATTGCACAGACTGTGAGAAGGAGGTGTCTGAATTTCAATGGGACATTTTGACACAGAAAATCCCATTCTTAGTATGTTTGGCGTTTCAGAATCGTGTGGTGACAGCTACCTTAGAAGGAGACAAAGTAAATAATATGGTATGTTTTTTTCTTAGAGAAATTGGAATGTAAGTGGAAAGTCCAAGCGGGCGCTTATTTTGGTTTAACATTCTTTAACCCCCTCTGGGTGCAGGAAGGCCACGTCTGGAGGATGCTGATGCGCCATGTTGCTGACAGGCTGCCCAGCAGCATCTGGGTTTGCTGCTTTTTTGGCAAACCCGGTGGTTGCTGTTCAGGGGGAGCGTGACGCCGTGATCCGCGGCGATAACGCCCCGAGCCCCCGCCGGCGCCTTATCATCCCGCAGGACGCAATTACCCGATAACGGGTGATGCTCCCCGCAGCCCTGCATTGGCTGTGGGCTCCTCCGGGCCAGGCCAGCCCACAAAGTTCACCCCGCTGTTCAAAAGTCCTTTGGCAGCTCTGAAGTGTTCTCTGGCGGGTCCCCGGGTTTTAGAAATGAGAAAATAAACGAAGGGACTCCAGGCACAGAGACGCTCGTCTGTGCCTCCTCTGCTCCAAACCAGAATCAAACCTGAAAGAATAATCTGAAACACATGATGTTTTTTATTGAAGAAATAATCACAGAGTCACTTATCAGAATCAGGAAACCTGCTTTATCCTTTGTTGCATTATAAATAAGAATTATATTTGTTCTTGGGAAACAAGCCTGAAGAACACTGCAGCACGTTATTGTGAGTGACGCACAGGGAGCGACTGAATAAATACTGCCTGTCTCTTCCATTAGCCGAGTTTGTTTCTTACATTTCTCTGCTTTCCTTAGCAGGAATGAGTTGTTTTTATCATTTCAGAGGTGCAGTCTGAGTAATTATGGGGTCCCTCGTTACTTGGTCGGAATCCCAAAGGGAGGAGGATGCTGCAGGCCCAGCGAGGAGTGTGATGGTGGGGAGGCAACAGGGCTGGGGAGGAAGGGAGAAGGGAGAAACATCTGTCCTGCAGCCTTCTGCCTCTGCAGGAACAGGGAGAGACAAGGGAAGGGATAAAATAGAAAGGGGAGGAAGAGGCGTTTGCAGGGATGGAGGGGTAAGGAGGTTGGTAGCACGAAGGATCAGGTTCTGGAGCATCTCCTCAGTGAAGCCAGGCTAGTGCTTGCTGTCTCTGCTGGCTGGACATCAGCAGTCTTGAAAACGATCAAAACTGTTTAATAAATGAACCGTTCTGTCTTATGTTGAAGGGGTAAAACTGAGATCCCATGAAAAGTGGGAACACTCACGGTTGTTTGGAGACAGCTCAGGTATCAGTGAAGTGTAGGTGGGACGTAGCAGCTGAAGAAAGAGGCTGAAGCTCTCTGTCTTCATCATGAGAAGAGTTCCTGCAGTTACTCTTCTGTTATTGTTCTTTATCCTTTTTCCACTCTCAGTGTGAACTCTGGCCAAGGCTACAAGCTCTGGGTTCAAAGGGATGTAGAAAATGCCATTCTAGATGGAACAACGCGCGTGGTTCAGCATCCTCTCATCATACGGGCGCCTGTCAGAACTTCAGGCACGAGCCCTTGGAGCTGTGTTTGGCGGTTATGTCTCTCACTAGGTGATTAGATGTAAAATTACACAGTATCATCCTGACTTGGAACATAAAAACCACTTCCATGCTCTGTCTTGACTGTTCATACGTTTCTTGGCAGAAGCTGTTGCAGACACCAGCTTTCAATCCTTCCAAATTAAATGTCAGTCGATGGCGGAGCCGTCGTCAGCCCCGGTGTCCCGCTCGTTCTGCTTCCCCGGCGCCGCACCTCGGAGCCTGCTGACGAGCAGCTCAGCTGGGAGCAGTTTCGGAGGAGATCTTTGACTTTCTTTGGTTTCCCGGAGGAATCCATAATTATTTCCTCCTTTATCATGGAGTGCAGCTGGAGGCTTCAGCTCCATTAGAATTGCCCTGGTAATTTCACAGTGTGAAATTTACAGCAAACAAGGGACATTAACGTTAAATAAATTTATGCAACAGCAGCCCTCACCCAAGTCATTAAAAGTGTGTGCGATTTTTAATGGATGCTTCAGCGTGGCATTTGATAAGTTAGTTCATTTCTTTTCCCGTTTTCCTGCCAGAGGTAACAGTGAAAGCCAGCCGTGGTGGCCTCCGGTGTCACCTCCTTGCCAACACCTTCACCAGGGCTGTTACCCCAGGTGCCGCGGGGTGGGGAGAGGCTGTCGCTGAGGAGCGGGTCCGTGTGTGTGAGTGTGGGTCTCTCTGCCACTCCAATAATCCAATTGAACCGTGGAGTGATTCTGAATTATGTCTGTTTGAAAAGGCAGGATATCATAAAGACTGCTAATATGGTGGAAAATTATATTAAGCTGAGACAAGGCAAAGTTGATTATGTGCTAGACTAGTGCAGATGTGCCTGGCGCTAGTCGTTTATGCATATTGATTGATCTTAAATATAGCAGGGGGTGGGAGTGGTGTTTGTATGGTTATTGATCTGGTTTCAGCTCCTCGGGCTGTCATGGAGAGCTCTCAGACCCAGCTATCTCGACTGATACAACTGATCAGAAGGCTGGATAGGAAAGCAGGCGTGAAAACACGCTGGTTACGGCCTCTCAGAAGCAGAATGTTGCATTTATTTCATGAGGATTTTCAGAAACCTGCCAGCTCTTTACAGCTCGGCGGAGCCCGGCTGCAAAGCTCCCTGGAAGGCTGCAGCTGGGCTTTGCATTTCAGCTGGTGTCGGGGTGACTTGGTGGATGTTGCTGATGTGGGCTGGGGGTTGGACAGCCTGAGGGTGCTCACAGAAGTCCCTTTGCTGTGTGATCCCCTTCTTTCCTTCAGTGGTGCTAAAGGAAGATGCTTGGTTTCTTCATTGATTTATTTTGGCTTTTACAAACCTGCAGGAGCAGAACTGGTGTTTCTCCACCTCCCCCACGTTCCAGACAGAGAAGCTGTAAACGGATGGTTTTCCATCCTGTTCTTTGGTGGCTCCCTCACTCCTCCTAGGTCTTTATTAGGAAGGTATTCATAAATACTACTGTGTCTAGAGCCACTGCCCTTTGCCACCAGGAAGCCTGGCTTCCGAGGACTCCAAAACTCTGCTGGCCTCATTTGCATGGAGCTTGGAATGTGACGTGGGGGTCAAATAAGATGCTGTTTTTCTAATAAACAAAGTATTTAGGAGTAAAGAGAGGTAGACCTTAAGCAGTCAATAAAATGGATTTGTGGCTGTTTGCCCTGGGAATTTCCCAATACCCCCGATTCCGAGGGTTTACACACCGGAATGGCCACCTCCACCAGGCCTGAGCGTGGCTGCCAGCACCGGGGACTTCTCATCATCATTATGGTTTAGTTCTGAACCAGAGATTTGTAAGCATGTTGAATTGAGTGCGTATCACTTACTTTGAGTTATGCTCGAGCTCAGGTGAAAGAACTCTATCCGTTATTACAGACATCAAAGACAATGTATTGAAATTCAGTTATTATAATGCACACATCATTTATCACATCCCAGCCCAATAATGCCAGTGTTTGCCGCACAGAAAATACAGCTTGATGGATTATCTGCTGCTCGCCATCTTTCTGAAGGCCAAGGAAGGCGAACACAGAATTACTTCAGAAACGTCAGATCCAGGCTCTTTCAGGCCAGGGAGAGGGACTGGAACCAAACACCGCGGGGCAGTCAGCAGAGTGAGAATTTCAGGGAGCTCCAAGGAAAGGAGTTGCTGTGTTTTCCTGCTCTCACCCAGCAAGGGGGTGACCCCCTGGCAGGCAGGGCCAGTGTCACCTGGTGCACAATTTGCCCTGGTTCAGTGCCTGCTCTTGAGATGCTGCCCATCTAAAACCAGCACATTTTTACATCATGCAGTGATTTGGACTTGGATCCGTAACAGCCAGTTCTTGCCTGGGATCTAAAAAAAAAAAAAACCAAAAACTTTGAAATATGAATTTCAAATTAAACCAGCAAAAAAATAAATAGCAGAAAATTTTATTTCTTGCTGAGCTTCTATTCAGTTCCTGCTTCCTGTTTTGACAGTGTAAGTTATACTTGGGCAGGAGAAAAAGGAAGCCCACAAACATAATTGCAACCATGTCTAATTAGGCAGAGCTATGTAAATTTAGCGTTTCTACATGATTATAAATGTCAGGAGAGCCTTAGATAAGACATGAGAGTTTTGAGTATCTCTTGTGTACCTAGTCTAAAATGTCCTTATTGCTAATCCTATTCATCTGGAGTTGCTTCCTAATTAGAATATTTATGGGCTAATAAAGAGGTGAACAAGACACTCCAGTTCTGTTCCAAAGGTGAGAGTAGGGATTCATTAGACTCAGCGTCTCTGTTTTGATTGTTGTACAATGTAATTAACATTGTGCTAGACAATCATTTTAGATTTACCTTAACAACAAATATTTAAGAAGATTCCCGTTGTTCTGCCTTTGAGTCTGGGTTTGCTGAAACCCAGAGCAGTTGTGTCAGCGGCTTTGAGACATTTTCACGTTCCCGGGTGGTTTTTAGCTTGTTTGTTGTGCAATCTTTTTTGACTTTTGTTTGTCAGTTCCTGGAGGTTCTGAGTCCCGTCCATACTAGCTAAAAGTGGATCTGGTTTGCATATTTTATGAATTCATATTTTATAAATTTTATATCACTAAGACCCGGTTTATTTTGATATTTTTTCCAGACTTTTCAGTTGCACGTCTGTATCCAGTGACTCAATATAAAAGAGAATTTTTAAAGTAAGATATAGTTTAGTTGGTTTTAGGTTATAGTGCCATGGAAGCATAGTTACTGGCTGATGTTCAGTGCCTGGCTCTTTTATTTTTCTTCTCGGTCGGGGTGTCCCACCAGGAGTCCGCTGAGCCCGGGCACAGCAGCAGCAGCAGAAGTGGTTCGTTCCTGCATCCAGATCGAGGTGGTACCAGGGCAGTCCCACAAATTCTACCCCACTGCGTTGAAGACCTTTGTGATCCACCACGATGTGAGGATTTGGGTGCTTCCTTAGTGGGGTCTGTCATCCCCTCTTTGCCCCCTTGAGGGAATGTCCAGTCCTTTCCCGCCCTTCCAGCCCAAGAGCTGGGTCGCAGGGGACATCATTTGGCCGCCTTCCTGCTGCATCCTCTCCCATTTTTGCCAGATGTTTCTTAATTCTTGCTGCCAAAGCTCCCATTTTGGAGGACCCCTCTGAGCCCAGCCCAAGGAGAGGTCAAGGGGAAGCTGTGAGGACTTTTGACACCAAAGTCCCCCTGCTCAGGCCAGGGAAGCTGGGGTTCAGTTCCCCCAGCCTCAGAGGTATCTCCTGGTGGATTCTCCTGGTCAACTTTAGAAGGGATCAAGGCACAGTTCTGTTCTCCCTCTCCCCGTCTCCCTTTACTTTAAGCCCTGCCTGTGTCTGCAAACCACGGCAGAGTTCTGCAAAGCAACATCCATAATAAAGGCAAATGCTGAATTGTTCTCAAATTCTTGCCAGTGCTGTGGCCAGTCTCAAAATCAACTCATTTGCAAGGGTAAGCTGCTCAAAGCAAAACCTGGGAGTTCTTGATCTCCTCTCTTGCTGTCCTTCACGTAGTGAGAAATGGACTCGTCTGAGAAAACAATGTTCTGTGACTTTAAAGGTGTTATCAGAAAAGTTGTTAAGATGGCAGGTCACGTTACTTCAAGCCTTCTCTGTATAAATTACCGTTGGGTATGAGAATCTCATAGATAATGATAAATATAGCAACATTCTACTGCTGATGGAAATCATTATCAGCCATTATCAGCTTTAATTAATATATTCACATTATTCAAATCCAGGTAGAAAATGTTCTTTGACATCGAGTCTAGAGTAATAGGGTTCATGGCTTTTGTGCGACTTGAAAAGCAGCTGGCAACAGGGAATGAACTCAGAGGAGATGCTTTGTTTAGAGTCAGAGTCCAGCACATTATATATCCTGTAGATCTCACCTGTTTTCCACGCCTGTGTACAAGGGCTGGAGGATCTGGTGTTTCCAAGGGCTGTTTCTGTCCTTGGTGCACTGTTTCCACACCAGAAGAGCTTTGCTCTTGTTTGTGGCATCTCAGTTGTCTCCGTGGCAACCAGGGTAGTGCTGGGGAATACACAATTGAAGATGCTAGGAATGAGCACTGGTAGCAAATGTTCTTTGCCATGAAAAATGATTGAAAACAAACAGAAAATATGGGCTAAATAAACCTCTGCTAGTTCTAAATGGAACGCTTCTTGAAAATTTCCATTAGACCTTAGCAGCTCTTCAAATAAATAACCAGTGTGTCCCCTTCCATCTGAGGGTTTCCATCTGTTGATTTTGTTTGTTTGCTTTTTTCCCTTTTATAAAAATACCGAGGCTCAATTCTGCCACATGCTGTGTGCCCAGCCCAGGGCACAGCACCGGGCACCTGGGGTTGAACATCCCCTTTCACGTGAAAAGAAATTCCGAAAAATTACATCAGGCAAATGTGCAGACCCTCCCAAAACCTGCCTGCCACTCCAGAAGCATGGCCATAAATCCCTGACTCCACACTTGCCTTGTGCCCTGGGAGGTGGCTGGGGGCCTGGTTGGCCACCACAGCTTGCCAGGATGGAGAAGAAGGTTTCTGCAATGGGTATTCCTTGTCTGTCTGCTCCATGGGCCCCACAGGCTGAGTCCAGCGGGCTCTGTTCTGTGTACACCATGAAGCAAACTGCCCAAGGAGGTGCTCCTCATCCATCTCACCCCTGTGGCTCACATCATCAGTGATACCAGGACAAGTGTTTTCCACTTTTACTCCTTCACAGTGACAGGGCTGGATTCGTGTGGGCAAGGTCTGTCCCCCAAATCAATGACTACGTGGACTGATGCTCTGGTTGGAGACCTTAAGGACTCAAAGTAAGGACCTGTTACTGCTGGCTTGAGTTAGCACTTTGTTTCTGGGTCTCAGACAATATACTTCTAAACCTGGATTGTCCTGACATTTACTATGAGAAAAAGGAAATAAAAAATCCATACAGCTTCCATTAACCAAGAGCGAGGTAAACACTGCAGTTAGCAGGGTGAGATAAAACCTTTTCACCTCTGGGGCACAAACGCGAGTGCAACTTATGATAAAATTTAATACATTTTGTGATCTTACCTTATTCCCCACAGGTAGTTAATCCATCTCTCAAAAATCTTGATGCATATTTAGCACAGCCTCCAGCTTCTTCTTAGGAGAGACCAGGGACCAGAATCCCAAACGCTTTCATGTCCTGCCTGAAGAGGACAATCCCACCAGGTCCACGTGGAGCCCAGTCTTACAGCCAGCTTCTTGCTTGCAATGGAGCGTATCAGCTTCTAGCCCTACTCTCACAGCACAGTTTTGTCTGAGAAGGGGAGGAAATAAAGCAACACACATATGACATTTACTCAGTGTAAGTTTGTACACCACCTCCAGAATCTGAGGTGAGAAGCTCTGTAGAAGTTCAGCATCATAGACTGATGTAGGAGTTGGGTAGATACCAAATTTCTGCTCCAAAAGTGCAAGTCTCACCAATATCCAGGAGAGCATTAAACTCAGAATCTCATCAGCCCCATCTAAATCTGCCACAGGGCTAAGACATTAAGTTCTGAAGAAAATTCTGGTGAAGTTTTGGGATGTTTCCCTTGTGTTGTAGCAGGAGCTGAGACTATGGAGCACGGGGCACAGACAGCTGGCATGGTTGTGTTTAAATTCCACATCACAACCAAAGCAAAAATACTTAGTTTTGAGGGATTCTTCATACCACAACATACCCTTTCCTTTCTAGTTGTCAGGAAGTACCAGTGCTGGAGTAAGGACTATCATTTGCAACCAACATTTGCCAGAACAGGAACTTCTGCCTGTTGCTGGGGGAGGGAATAGGCACCTCAGGCTGACCGTGGGTGGAGAGGAGTGGGGAGGCAGATCCTGTGGGAAGGGACTGGAAATCCAAAGCCTGGATTGTCTCAGAGTAATTCTTTATGTACCTGTATCCTTATTCTGCAGTTAGGTTTTACCGGGCTAGTTCTGTCACTGAGTATAAACCCATGAATTGCTACCCAAAACTTAGTCTAGTTACAGCCACACAGTTTCTTTCTGTGATAATTCTGCTCAGGAAACTGGTGCTTCTAATTAAAAGGATTTTCTTGCACATAGAAATAGGTCTCAGCTGAGGGTGGAGAGAAAAGAGCTAACATTGCCGATATGAATTTGATCAATACAGCTTTGCTTCTGTGCATAAAGAATGCTTAAAACTGTATTCGGGATCTCAAACCGGACTCCCAAACTGCTGAATGCCTCCACAAAAATAGTCTTAATTCCTCTGGCTGATCCCCATTTGAGAAATGGGGATAATTCCCAGCTCGCACAAGTTTAATGAGTATGAATTTGTCAATATTTATGCCTACAAAGAAAATAAAATATGTCGGCATTATTTATAGCACTTCAGTGAGCTCGTCAGAGCAGCATCATATATGATCAGGTCACTGGTTAACAAGGATTATCTTGGCAGAATTATGCTTCGCAATTTTTCATTTCAGTCTGTTACTTTCGAGTATGTTATAATGTAGGCTACTACATTCAGGGTCATTTTGCTTCTCATAGGAAATTCAGCTCTTCTATACATAAAGGATTTTTAAGAGGGAATGTAGCCAGAATTGGAGAGAACTGAAATGCTGAAACTCCCTCTTGGAGCTAATAGCCAAGAAACAGCTCCATCCCTCCGATTTTATAACTGCGAGTATTACAGTTCAGCACATAAAGATGGTTGGCGAGTCCCTCTTTCATACCTTGTGGCAATGGAAAGTTAATTCCATTTTACGGGCACCTGGGAGGTTGTCAAGGGGGTCTCTGTGGTGCTGACTCCTTTATAAAATCTCCCCTGGAAAGATGGAACCTGCTCTTGGTCACTCAGAGGCCTTTGGCACTCTCGAAGATCCCTTGCATCCCTTAGATGACAAAGAACACAGAAATTAAATGCTGCTTGATTAAGGCCCTGATCTGAGAAAATTAAATTCTGCCTTCAATTATTGAAATGGCTTATGGCAACTGCTCCATCCTCATTTTACAGATGCTCACAGGACAGGACCCAGGTCACCCAGCCAAAGGTCTCCCTGTACAGCTGGATCACTTCAGGATTATCGAAAATCCTTTTTGGTTCACTCCTTCCTCTTTCAAATTAATAAACACAGCCTTCAAATTTCACACATTGTATTTCCATACGCTCCTGGAGGACTTTCTGAAAACTTATTCTGACCAGGCCTTCTCCTCCTGCCGATGCCATTGAGCAGTTTGTTTCGGGGCTGATAATGATTGCTCTTTTTGTAGTCTCACCTGGACATTCAGTGTCTGTGCTAACGGAGATCTGACTGAGGCTGACAGGCCCAATATGGGAAGGAAAACGTCCCTGCTCATCACAGCGAAGTCTGGCAGTGGCACTCTGCCAGCCCGGCTTCTCAGTCATTTAGTTTATCAGCAGTTTTTCAGTTTATCGTGAAGCCGTTCGTTCCGGTTCCTCAATTCCCCCGTTTTATCTCTTGTCTGAACCCTTCTGAGCCGGCAGGATATTGAGTTGTACAGGTCTTCACTCCCCAAAGCAGAAAACGTACTGCGGAGGGAGGTGAAGTCCCGCTGAAGCTGGGCTGCCCTGGAGCTGCCATCCCAGCCTTCAAAAGCTGTCCGGAAAGCGTCAAGAGCTCAGGTTTCAGACCTCACTGTGGTGTTTCTCTGCTGAGTCTCTGGGCACAACAGAACCCAAAAGATGCAGACATCATCACCAAAACGGAGTCTGCCCAGATGCCCTGCAGCCACTCTCCATTGCAAACCCACGGTTGCTCACTAGAGCAATCAATATTTTCCTGGGTTCTCTCTCTTTCTCATTTCCCAAATGTTGTACCCCAGAGAGCAGTGAGTGCTGAGAACATCAGCAAGCTCCACAGGAAGCTCTGCGCTATTAAGTCTGCTCTCTGTGGAAATTTCTTAATTTTGGTGGCCTTTTGTAAAAGTACATGTAATCCATTCATGACTTCACTCAAATCCATTAACACAATGTTTAGTAAAAAAATCTTTCTTCTGTATTTATCTAATACATCTACATATGAACATTAGGATCATTAGCTTAAAAAAAACAGCTGAGATGCCTCATTCCAAAAAGTATAGCATTTTAACCTCTGTTAGTCCTAGATCTTGCTCAGTGAGTGATTTGTACCACCTAAGGGATTGTAGCTGTGTTTCATTTGGTAGGTTATCACAAATTTTATTGCCATGTTTTGCTCTGGAGTTGAGTGGTTTCTCCATCAGGTTCGGTCTGAATCAGAATCACAGAAACCAATTGTTTTGGTAGGAAAAGACCTTTAAGATCATTGAATCCAACCATTAACCCAGCACTGCCAAGTTACTGCTGACCCATGTCCCTCAGCACCACAACTGCCCGGCTTTTAGATCCCTCCAGGGATGGTGGCTCCACCACTGCCCTGGGCATGCCTCCTTCTTCTACACCAAAACATGGCCTGACAACCAACTCTTGAATCAACTGCATATTTTTATTTCTTGTGTGTTACATCTGTGGTGTTATTAATACATACAAAACATTCAAGATCAAATCCCGTTGTTCAAGTGTCTTTGTTTCATGTCACGGGTCAGATGAGTCTACAGTGACGTGACCTGCCCAGCTGATCGTGGCTGGAGTATCTGTCTACAGCTCCTGGAAGAGCATAGCCCCCGGGAAAGCCAGGAAGCAAAGCTGTCCACAGGCAGGGCTGCTTTTGACAGAAGCCCCCATCATTATTTCCATCTTCACAACCTAACCGCGTTTCTTTTCCTGTAGTTCTGTCAATCACTTTCTCAGCAAATCGACACAGCGTGACCCTTCCCATACCTGGTAAAACAGCTCCTAAGGGAAATACAATGGGGAGCATCTCGCATTAATGTCTTCTCAGTTAGTTGACTGTTTTCCACTAACCTTTCATTCTGCCAAATTTAATTAAGTCAGCTGCTTTTCTGACTATAAACTGTTCCCTCACTGTTCGGATGTTCCCTTCAGTTCGTGCTGATGAAGGTGTATATGATACACTGCTAGCAAGGACTTAGCCAAGCTATTTTCTTAAAATAATTCTCAGCAGTGAATACCAAAGGACCACGTGGAGGCAACGCAGTACAGATTCCCAGGACTTGTGTTGTGCTCCTGACTGCCTTTAATTTTGAAATCCAGCGTGCTTGTGTTGTACACACTGGGTGTATCCTTTTTGGATTAGAGGAAGCAGTTTGAACATACTGTGTTGAATATATTACATTGATTTATTTTTTTTAATGGCTGCATTGATAGGATTTAGAAAACCTCATGCTCCTAAGGATAAAAAGGTCTGACTATAGCAGCAGTGTCATGAGCATGGAATTTGAAGCCTATCTGCAAAAATGAGACCAAGTATAAATTATGACCAATATTATGAATATTTATTCACCTACACTGATCTTCTTGATGATCTTTTTCAAGCTTCCAGCTCAACAGAGCCTAAAGAAGAAGGCAGTTATACCTGAATTGGGAAAGGTTTTTCTTCCTCTTTTTAATCAAGTGAGGTATACCAGAAAACAAATCAGGCTGATAAAAACAGAAGTCAGATTTACAAGAAAAACAGCTGTAGCAGCTAAATGGCTTAAAGCAGAGAAAGTAGGAAAACAGCATGTGGGGCTAATGATGGGTGGTTTTCAGGTTTCAGAATACATTAAGGCATCCTCCCTGTTTATTAAATTGCTCTGGCAGCATTTGACAGCAAAGGTTTTGTGGATTATACGAGTGCAATGGACATAACTAGGATATATTTTTTTTTTCCCCCAAAGCCTGGCCTTTGGGCAATCACCAAGAAGTTACACGCTAGAGGACAAATGCAGTTTGCCCAAGTCTAAAGAAGATCATTTTTTGTTTTCAAAAATGTTTCTCAGATTTTTGTTTACTTTCCCTTCTCTTGGTCTGCCGGGGGCTTGGGGTTTTTTTTCCATCTCTCAACGCTCACTCCTTTTGTCAGAAAGTGGCCGACACAAACTGGAAGCAGCATCAGTTAAATGCCAGCATATTTCCCAAGGGCACCACTCAGCAGCCGCGGTGGCTGCGTGACCACCCAGACATTGAGTGGTGGCTCCTCTCTCCCTCTGCAGGAACAGACAAGTGTAATTTCACGGTTTTATAAAAACTGCCTTGGCCAAAAGGTAGAAGGCTTACTCCTCGGGTCTCCTTTTAATGCTTTGCAAGATGACGTGGTATCTCCGGGGCATAAATCCTGCAAAATACCAATGGGCATTGAAAGCAGTGTCTGGTTTGCGCCGGGTTGCAGGAGGTGCCACCTTCTGCGGTGGCACTGGAGGGAAGGCGGTGGAGGTGGGCTCTCCTGCAGCCATCCTCATCCGAGGGCTTCAGCAAAATAATGGGTTTTTATTCTCACGATATCACTGGGAGATAAGAAAGTGTTTTCATTTCATTCTGAAGTGTTATTTTCAATTTCTTCTAAGGCACGGAAAAATTAAATGACCTACTAAAGGTCACTTGGGGAGTGTTCGGGAAAAAATGCAAACGAAATCCAGGTCTTCCAAGCTGCAGCTGTAATCACAGCCCTGCTCTGTCTTGGCACCAGCTCAGTGCCTGCAGTCAAAATCAAAATGCCTTAGCCAAGATATTCGTCATATATCTTCTTTTTTAATGAAATTTATTTGTGGCTTGTACCAGCTCAGTGCCACCCCCTTGCATGAGTATCAGTGGTGACAATCGGAAGCAGGTAATTCTTTCTCCTTATTTCTCTCCTGCTTCCTTGTGGACTTATGTCTGATCTGTAGTTTGGATCACTGAGGAGTGAGATGTAACCCATTTCTAGGGATTCTGTGATTCTAATTTTGGCATTAAATGAGAGCCACATGAGAAGCTCATTAACTGACAGTCTTTCTGAGCAGGAAAGTCGGTACTACCCAAGGTAGACAAACTGTTGCAATGGACTTTCTGATAATAATTTTGATAATAATTCTGATAACAATTTTGAAGTCAGTCCATAGTGCCTGAATGGCTTCAATAGACTGTGCACAACCCAAGTGCCTTTATAGGACTCCATGAGGCGTGGAAATCTATTAGGTCCCTCATGGCAGCATTGGTACATAAAACATTTTTAGACTAGAAAAAACCACTATAGAACACTGGCCTCTTTTTGTGGTGCTGTTCTTTTCAAACTTATCTTCTGAAAACAGCCCAGTCCTTATTTTCTGTTTTCTCCAAGCTTGGTGTCTTACTTGCCAAGTCTCGGTGAAAAAAAATGCCTAAAATCCCAATAAATGTTACGTACATGTTGTAAGACTTCTCAAACCTGGAAAATACTGTCACAGTCTTAAATATAGAAGAAAATAAAAAATGAAGACAATTTTAAAGCACTATTTCAGATATGAAGAAAGTTCTTTGGGCTTAAAAGTTTTTCAGCCAACTACATTCACGTTTTGACAAATGTCAGTGCTCAAATGTCAGAGAAAAAATTTGGTGACCTCTAATCCCCATCCTTCGCAACTCGAAGTCTAGTACAAGTGCAGGGTTAAAAGGACCCTTCTTGGCTATTAACCTTGGATCCCACGTACTTCAAAACACCCTGTTTCCAGAAGTGGTGGCCCGTGGGGGCCAAAGCCTGGCCAACCCTCTAAGGCTGGGTTTGGGTCAGTTGACTGTTCTGGTGGATGTGATTTTCCAGCAGGTCCCTTACCTTGGGCAGGGGTTACTGCATTGATATTCCTCCCATGTGCTGCTGCCATGGGGGTTCAGCTTGAGTGTTTGCTCAAACCCTCGATAGCCCCGGCTCAGTGTCTGATCCCTCAGGATTAAAACTCACTCAGTTTTGTATTTCTGTATCTAGAAATATATATTTCTCAGATGAATTTCCATTTGCAGCATATTACGCTCAAAAGGATCTCTCTTTCTGTCCAGTCCCTAAAGGGACTCCAGGAAAGCTGGCGGGGGATTCTGGATGAGGGAGGGGAGCCATAGGTTGAGGAGGAGGATTTTGGCACTGAAAGAGGGGAGATTGAGATGAAATCTCGGGAAGAAATTCTTTGCTGTGAGGGTGGTGAGAGCCTGGCCCAGGTTGCCCAGAGAAGCTGTGGCTGCCCCATCCCTGGAGGGGTTCAAGGCCAGGTTGGAGGGGGCTTGGAGCAACCTGGGCTGGTGAGAGGTGTCCCTGCCCAGGGCAGAGGGGTAGGAATGAGGTGATCTTTAACGTCCCTTCTAACCCAAACCATGCAACCCTTCCTATGCACAGTGTTGTTGGCACCCGGTGGTAAGAAAACCATCAAAGTGACCCACCAGGATCCCCACTGTCTGTGACCATTTTCAGTTATTTGCCTGCTGGGGCAGGGGGGAAGTTTCTCTGGTTTTGTTTTGGGGCTTTTTAGTGTTTGGAGTTTATATTTCTAAGCTTCTCTTTGTACCCCTGACAACTCACTGCCCGAGCTGCGATGCTGGGTCAGTACCCCCGCTGCCAGCACTGGATGCTCAGTGCAATCCTGGCTCTCACGGTGGCATCAGGCGGTGGGAACTCAGTTTGGGTCACGGAAATCCTGTCCTGGGATCTAAGGGGAGGTACAGCCAGGATGCTGGAGGGCTTTCGGTGTGACTGTTGGGGTCTTCTCTGTACCTGGCCTGTCATTTAGAAAGGTTTCCACTTTCACCACTTTCACTGTCTGAATAACCCACAAAAAAGGCAGCCAGGGGCAACAGCCGCTGAACTATTTAGTCTCATGCTATGAGGAGGCCAAACAGAGTAGACTCCTGAAAGGCTTTCTGGCATTCTTTGATTTTGTAACCTCAGTGTGATAAAAAGATCATATTCCCTTTCTTTCGGGTAACTTTTAAAGCACTTCCTCATGCTTTCAGAGGAGAGCTCAGTTCGCTGTTGCTGGATGTTGTTCCCACCAGCAGACACTGGTTTGCTCTCAGAAGCCAATACACAAAAGAGGAGAAAGGTGCTGAGCTGGGGCAGGTCCCATTGACACCTGCCTGGGAGATTCAGTGCCCACCCCAGCAGGAGCTGGAAGGATGGGTTGTGTGCTGCTGGTCCAGGATGGGTTAAAATGTGTAAATTCTAACACCTTAAAATACTATCTTGAAGTGCAGTAGCTTAAGAGAGAAAAGGATGAGCAGTAGAAAGTGGGAGACCCCACAGGTTACAGGTCTCAGCTGCTGAGAGGGAAAGTGTTAAAAAAAGCTTAATTGCTGGTTGTTAATCAGGCTGCCAGGTGAAAGCTATCACAGGCCAATTGTCAATATAGGTTTAGCGGCAAAGGGAAGTCCTGAGGTTAATCTGTGGTCTCTGCAACTTAATTTGAGGGAAAAAAGTTGGCAGCATGTGTTAGGTTGATTCTTGCCGAGTGATGGAGCAGCAGCAGCAGCTCTGCTGTCCGGGTGCTGTGGCTGCAAGCGCTGGTGAGTCAGAGCAAACCCTGGAAGCACTCATCAGAGTGACTCCCGAATAACTATTTCCCCTCTTTCTGAGTCATGTTGGCAGGAATCCTCAGCTGCAGGCAGGGTGGCAGGAGGAGTCCCCTCTCCCTGCTCCTCCTCACACTCCGGCTGGGCACGGTGTGTGTGGGAGCAGAGTGAGCACTGGGATGTTCCTCAGCACAGGGCGGGCTCCATCCTTTGAGAATGGCAGAGGAAAATCTCCCTGGATGTTTTCTTCAGAGTGTGTTGGCTTTCCCTGCCCTGGGCTCTCTGTGCAGTGGCCTGAGCAGCCAGGCAGCGCCGCAGCCCCGGGTCTCCTGGTAGGAGAGAGGTGGGAGCAGGATACGGGGCGCAGTTCAGAGAGCAGTGGGTGGTGGGACAGTGGTGGGACCATGACTTTTTCTGAGCCCAAGGCATTTGTCAGTAGCTGGATGACAGGCAGGGTCGGACAGATGGTGACGGGGATTCATGGAGCCTGACCTGTGTGTCAGAGGCTGGGATGTGTCACATCCACACCTTTCATAAGGAAGAAAGCTGGCTTAATTAACACACCGCTGTTTATAGAGGGTGAGCTGTGTGTCGCTGGATGGAGTTAGACCAAGGCACTGCCCCTGCTCCGCAGCCCTGCGGTCACAGGGACCTCATAGAATCAAATCTCCCCAGATGCTTGCGGGTGGGGAGCTGGAAGAAAAGCCAGTACAACTCCAGCCAAGTGGAGAAAATAAGCTTGTTTGCTTCACTGTCCGTGGTTGTGCAGCACTAAGTAAGTACCCCAGATGGTTTTAAAAGTGGTGTCCCCTCACTTGTTGTAGCCCTGTCCTGGCTGGAGTGTGAAACTCCTTGGATGGCAGCTAGATCTGCCTGGGGAGACTGAGCTGGAGCAAAGCTGCACTTTTTAGCTCAGGCAGCAGCAGGTTGGGCATTAAGACTCACGGGCCCGGGGTTTGACGTCTGCTGAGGGTGCTGTGAACATGGTGTGATGCTGTGCTTGGTGTAAGGGATGGAAAGGTCAAGTTCTACCAAAGGCACCGCACTGCTCTGGTCACGTGGAAGAAGGTCACTCATCACCACCATCGCTGTCCGGGGGGGAAGCTGTGAAAGGTGTCGGGTGCTCTGGGGGTTCTGTGGGAGCTGCTGCCTTTACCGAGCTCCCGGAACAGGGTTTTCTTCTGGAAATCTGTGTTCATATTTAACCATGGCTAATTAGGGAGTATTAAGGGATAAATACGTTACAGGGCCTGTCTGTGAGCTTTGTTTAAACGATGGCTACTTGGGTCTTCTTGGAAAAAGTTTTCCTGCTTGAGTCAAATGGATACTTGGGAAGAGTTTGTTTATTTGTTTTCACAGGGGATTTTTTGGGTCTGGTATTTGTTGCTAGTGTGTTCACCATCAGCTGTCTGCCACCTAAATAAAAGTGAACATCAAAACTTCACTAGGATGCAAAGAAATGATTTAGAAAAAAAATCCAACCCGGAACAAGATCCCATATTCTTCTCCTTGGCATTGCAAAAGTACGGGGAGAAGGAAAAACCCGTAACTATGAAGAAGATGTGAGGATAGCCATGGGAGGAATTAAGATTTAGATTTTCTAGCTCCTTCAAGGATGGATGTTCCTACTTGGTGCATCCTACAGTAACATCCTGGGACCCTTACTTGTGGTACCAGACAGGATGCTAAAATTAGCTACTCGCACATTTCTCAGGAAGCGGTAATTAATTGGACAATATTTGTACAGAGCTTTGAAAATGTAGGTCCTAATTTTGCAAACCCTTTGTCCGTAATGCAGATTAATGTAATCACATAATTACGGCATTTCTGGACTTTGGCATCCAGAGTTACCCAGCGCCTGTGGGATCTGTAATAGCCACGTGTGTGAACCAGGAATAGCCGTGCTCCTAAAAACACTGTGGGTGGCCATTTGAAAACAGGGATCACGGGTAGCACTTCATTCCTAGGATTTAATTTTAAAATACTTTGTTCGTTTAGGCTCTGTCTGAATACCATTCTGTTTTATTTATAACCTCTCAGTGAACCTGTGCTCAGCCTGGTCAGGGACCGAGGGTGATGGTTCTCGTTCCAGCCTGTGTCTCCCTGGGGAGAGCCACTTGCAAAAACTGTAATTTTCTTTGGGGCGCCTCTTCCTTTGTGTTTGCCAATGGAGTGGGTGGGTTCAGTGATATCGATCGGTGTTAAGGCTTAAACCATTTTCACACAAACATATTGTGCTATTTAGACTGAAAAGGGTTTTATGCTTTTTTCTTTTTTTTTTCTTCCCTAAAAAGTTGTTAGTACACAGAGAATGCTGAGAGATCTGACTTCTGCTCTAGCTCAATTTGTCATTATTTCTACCTAGACTGGAAGGATTTTATCCCTAATTTAATACATTCTTTGGAACATTTTTGCTCCCCAGGCCCTGTATGAGATTGCTCCAGCATCTCACTCCTTCAGTGGTGAAGGACCTACTGATTTCAAGCCTAAATTTATTCATGGCCAGTTTATACCCATTTGTTCTCGTGTCAACCGTGTCCTTTAGTTTAAATTGCTCCGTTGCCTTCCTAGTGTTTATCCTCCTGATGTATTTATAGACAGCAATCATATCTGCCATCAGCCTACATTTTGCCAGCCTAAACAAGCCAAGCTCTCCAGGCTCTTCTCCAGTGATGGGCTCTTCATTGCCGGCACCTGGTGGGACCCAGGCTGCTCAGCAGTGACTGCGGGGACCTGGATTGTGCTCAGGGCCCCGAGGAGACCGTGGGACTCGGCACCAGGAGTTAGTGTTGCCGTAATGCTGGATCCTGCACACCGTGCCTCTGCCCATGGCACTTGTGCCTGGCTCGGGGAGCTGGTGGGACGTGGTGCCAGTCCTCCCTGCTTGTGTCCAGCAAACCAGCTTCCAGAAAAGTTTTGTTATTGGTCCCCGCTGCATTGTCTTGTGTGTTATGCTGTTAAATCGCATTTTGTTCCTGTTATTTAATTCTCGGGTTACCCACCTTTCAAGCTGTTACTTCCTTCTGTACGAGGCACTGCTGGATTTCTAGCCAACCCCTTGATCAACTTCCCATTAACTAGCTTAACCAATTTCTTCAGCTAATTCCCACCTTCTGGAATTTAGCTGGTGCCTTTCTTTGTGGCACAGTATCAGATGATAGACAGAAGAGCCATAAGATTAGATTTGCCACAGTTCACTTAATTATTGTTTCCTTCATAATTTTTTCCTTCAAAAGTCCATCTTGGTTTTTCAGTCAGACTAAAAGCTCTGCACTTATCAAGATAAGTTTGGTTTGGTTTTTTTTTTGTTGTTTTTTTTTTTTCCTTGACTTAAGTAGCAACAGCACATTGACTTTCCTCTAGGGTGAAGATTTGTTAGATTTATTACAAATACTGGCCACTGGACCTCCCAGGGACTTCACTGGGGCTGCATTTTTTTGGTCTAGACCCCCTCGGGGCAGAAGCTCATTTTGTTAGTTCCACAGCATCACCATCAGAGCAAACACAGCAACTGTGGTTTCTCTGGGTTAGGACCATTTTGTGTTACCTCTGTGCTGTAGCTTCTGCCCTGTACTTTTAAAATGTCGTTTTTCATAAAGAAAGAGTACATGAGTATTATTCTCTAAGATGAAAATGTTTCTTGTGCCTGGGGGCATGGTGCTGCCTTTTTTTTTTTAATAGCTGTAACAATAATAATAATAATAATATTAGGACAACAAACTAAGATGCCCCTGGAGATGTTGTGACAAATTGGAAGGACATGTTGAAATTAAAATTGATTGAATAGTTCAATAAAATCAGCTTAATGCACAAAAGCAAAGAGGTTAGCTACAGCGAAAACAAAAAGTCAGTAAATTGTTATCTGCTGGGGCCAATCTTACTGAAGATTGAATTAGTTATAAACTAAAACTGGGTACTTGAACGCACCCCCCTGGTCCATTCCCGTGAGGATCCTGCCTGGTCCACCCATCCCTTTGAGATCTGTGCTAATTTGCTAATTCCTCACGTCTGCTCGCTGGGCTGGGGCTTTCTGCAAGCACCCCTTTGCCTTCCTTCCCCTCTTCCCATCCTCATGCCCCAGCTCTTTGTGGCTGGTACATTACTTGTACATTACTAAATTCTGGGCATTTTAATTTTTGGCTTTGTATTATCTGATTGATATAATCTTTCTTTTAAATTTCTTTAATTTAGTGTTCTGAATTTGTGTGGGGTTTTTTATTAACACTGTGCTATGATGCTCTGAAAGGCACTTTGTTAAATAAAAAAAACTATTGTAAAGCTGAGATTAATAAGACAGAGTCTGTGATTACGCGCACACACAGAGGCGTATGTCATCAGAGTATTTATAATTCAATAAGCAGTGAAACTGTGAAGTTAAGAAAACTTTTAAATTAGACTTTCTAGTCCCTTACCTCCTCTTGTGTGAGAGGATTCGTTTTTCCAGGGGAAGCTTTAGTTCAGAAGTGCATAAAGCAACCCAGAGAGGAGCTGGGGGGTGGGAGACTTGTGGGTATGAATAAGGTCACAGTTTGAATAAGAGCGGGACCTTCCCCAAGGTCTGCGGTTCGTTCAGATTAAAGCTGGTGTCACGAGTTTCGGAGGTGTCACGAGAAACGGGGTCTCATGTGAGCCTCCGACCTGCTTTTCTAATTTCTGTGGAATCGGATTGCCACTGGTTTTTTAAATATCTCCCTACCCTTTCTATGATTTAAAGCCAATTTGGCTCACGAGCATTTGGCCTGTTAGGAAATACGCCTGTCAGCCTCCCAAGTTGTCTATAAGGGAGAACAAGGAAGGAAAAGCTAAATCTGAAATAGGAGGTGCATTCACTAATAAGGACATTTCAGCTTTACAACTGGAGTAATGAACGGCAACTTTTTTCCGTGAGGGAAAACAAGGGCTAACGATAGTTTCTCCCTCATGTTTTATTATGCAAGGTGGCAAGAGCTAATAAAAGTGTATTTCCATAATATATTCCGGTTGCAAGGTGCTGATGGATTCCTGTCTGTGATTTCTTGCCAATTTAGCAGGTTAATATCTGTCAATTAAAAGACCTGGAATCAAGATAAAGCTAAAATTCAGCTCTCTGTTATTCTAGCAACTCAGAAGAATTACAGAACTAAGCCAGTTACAGCACTTCAAGAATGTTTGTGTAGGAATAGAGGGACCTAATTGACCGAATTCTTGCCCTTAGAAATTCCAGAAGACATTTGACATATTGCTCACACGGGTAATGTCGGCAGAGGAACGGAGCTGCTCTGGAGCATCTCAGCTGTGTCCTGAGAGCAGGAACTGTCCCCTTGACTTGGCAGCCGTGGCACCAACCTTCTCCTGCAGAACCTGTTGTCCCCTGTGAGAAGTCTCACCCTTTGGGCTCTCCCATGGCTGTGATGTTTTGGGTGCTCAGGAATTTAAATCTGTTCCACTGAACTTCTGTTGATTGCATTTAATATATATTTTTTTTTTCTCGTACTATACTTAAGTTCTCCTTATTTACCAAGATTGGGCTAAGGATTGAAACATGGAGAGTATTTTAAGTACCAAAACACTTTGTGGGATTGGGCTGCGTGAGCAGAACGAGCTGGAGGGCGTCCAGGCAGCGCTGATGTCAGTTTGGGGGTATAATGTTCATAGTGATGTTTCTAATGAAAGCACATTAGCAGAATTTCTGCTGGCTTTCAGAAGACAGAAACTAATGTTGTTGAAAATGCTTAGAAATGAATAAAAACTCCCTGGTTTCAACCAAGGAATTTTACCCTTAAGTTTTGTATTTTCCCATAAAGACAGGTGATGCCACAAACCTGTGCAAAAATCCCTTCAAAAACGTGATAGAAAATTTTATCTGTCTTTACTAGTATTTTGAATCCAATTAGCTTCTTAGTCTGCATAAAGATTGCACTTGCATAGGGGCGGAAAAAAACCCCAAGTTATTTTACAAGATGCATTTCTGTTTCTCATATTTTTTTTTTTTTCTTTCTTCCAGAAAGTTCAGCAGTACATAGTCATTGTTCAGGCCACCGATATGGAAGGAAATCTTAACTACGGTCTGTCCAACACAGCGACGGCCATCATCACGGTGACGGATGTGAATGACAACCCACCAGAATTCACCACCAGCACCGTAAGTGTGGGTGCCTCAGCACCACCGGGCAGCACAGTGGGAATTTGGGGGGATCATGGCTGTGCTCTCCCTCAGCGGGTCTGGCAGATGGGAAGAACTTGATAGATAAGCATGGCACAAAGACTTCTAAGGGGAAAACAGGAGGAAAGAAAGGAAGAGAAGAATGACTCCTGACCCCGGCAAAACTGTTTGGTGACCCGTTTTGCTGAGGTGTAAAGGAGCTGAAATAATGGGGCAAACGGCCTCTGCCTGATTGCAGCAGAGAGGGGACGGTTGTTTCACAGCAATTGGCTGCAGATGTATCGGTTGTTATTGCTTATGAGTGAAAGCCTGGGCAGTAACAGAGATTTGGGGTTTAGTAGGTTGGATATGATTTCAAGGAAACAGTAAATACTCTAAATGGTAACAGGTATCTGGTAAAAATTTGTTCTTCGCTGATAACTCTAACACCTGTATTTGTGTGTGCTGGCAGTAAACGGGTAGACATTCTTCAGGAGATCTGGTTTTAATCAGCTAAAAATCTTTCTTACGTTAGCACAGTGTTCTTCTGTTCTCATGTGCTCGTATTACTGGGGGATAAGGAGAAAAAATAAAAGAGATTGCAAATGACAAATTTGTATAGCTAGTTAAGGAAAAAATGAAGAAACGGAAGGTGAAATGATGTGGCCTGGTTCTCTCCAGCCTTCACAATCCATAGACCTAGAGCATCCGTAATATGTGTGGTAATTGTAGAAACTACAGAGTAGTACAGAAGTTTACATACCAATAAATGAGAAATCATTGCGTACCCATCACCTGTATTCATATGAGGGTCAACAGGGAGCAGTAAATGACGTGTCTTAAACTGATACCAAATCTTTAAAAATGCAGAAAGTCAAACAGCATTTTGCTCAAGATGCTGAACATTCTTTGAGGAATGTTTTTATTACTTATATTATTCTGAATTTTCATTCCATCTTGAAAGATATGCAAATATTTAGTCAGGTATTACCAAAGTTTCCCCTTAGTTATATCCTTAGAAACTGCAGCGTGTCAGAACTCAAGGGAGTCATGCAGTGCCCAGTTCATGCAACCGTGGACCCCGATGGGCTCCATGGCCACTGGGGGGTCTGGGTCCTTCCCTCCTGTTGCAGTTGGGAGCTGGGCTTGTGGGTGGGATACTTGGCTCCTGAGCAGCGCCAGTATGTTCTGATGAAGTGACTTGGACCTGGTTTCAGAAAATCGAGCACCCAACAGCGGGTGAGATCTGGGCCTGCGTCGCTGCTGGGTGAGGACGGGGTGGGTTTAACAGCATCACACGTGATTTGTGTCTGCTGGAGCTCTGTACCGTAAAGTTGTCATTAAATATCTCTTGAGGGATGCTATGTGCAGTTGGGAAGAGCCAGAGGAGCCTGATACAAGTCTTGGCCTCTGTGGTCCTTTTTCCTGCTGGTGTGGGTTTGTTCTCAGGAGGGTTTTCTACCAGCGTGTCCTACAGCATTGTGTGGCTCCCAGGCCATGGGACTTCCACCACAGCAGTATGTGCACCCAAGCTCACTAGTGCTGGTGAAGGCAGGCCTTATTCTGCCAGGAAAATACTACTTTCACCTACATTTGAGTGAAAAGGGAATGACATCTAGTGGCCGTGTCACTTAAGCGCAGGTTGTTCTGGATGACCCAGGTTGCCTGGTCCTTGTCCCAGATGTTGGGAGAGGAGATTTTGGGCTGAGCCGTGGCAGGGCAGTCATATCTCCCCCATCATTGCCTTGGTGGGGGCAGCATCCCTTCAGATGGGATTTTAATGTCTTCCCAAAATACTTTCCAAAGCTGATGCTGATGGAGGGTGAGATCGAGGACACTTGCTTTCAGGTGGATTCTGAGTATTTAATGTCTCGGTGTCTGTTAGATCTAGAAGGAATAAAAACCATCAAGAGAATTACCCATTGCATTGTGTTAAATGGATTAGAAAATGCTACTTTCCTTCTAAGCAGGGCTGATGTGTATCTTTATTTCTCTAATTTCAATCACTGAAGAAAGAGTTTTGCAAGGGCCAAAGGATTTTACACAGTAGCACATGAGACTTCATAAAGATTTGAAAAACAAGGGTGTTTTACAGCAATATTTTCCTGATCCTATGGAAACAAATATCTTTGATAAACTTCTAGGTGTAGCCAGGATGAATTTCACTCACTTTCATGTGTATGAAAGTACAATAGGTTATTACCCAGCCTGGCAGAGAACAGCATCGGGCTGATCTCCTTCCTGTTCTCAGATATCGGCATTTTAACACTTCTTAAAAAAATTGAAAGAACTCTCTCCAGGAGACCTACAGCTCCTCAGAGGCTGAGAAAGTCCATGGTCTCTTATGAGACTGGGAACTGCTTGGACAGATACAGCATGTTTTTATTTAAAGTACTTCTGTATTGAGATGCTGTTGTAAAAACAAAATAGGCTGAATAACTGAAATTGTGGTTTGCTCTTGGAAAGCTGCCAGACGAAAGGAACTCAGGCAGCTGTATTCAGCACAGACACATACAAAGGCCCACCCTATAGCGCTCCTAAATTACCTGTCATTCAGCCAGGGTGGTTTTAGGCTTAATCGTTTCTGGATAAGAATGTAGCTCAGGAGGGCACTGCACCATGCTGGTGTCACAGCTCATGTATTCAGCAGCAGGAATTAACGTTACTGTGTAAAACTTAACAAATGGGATGGGAGAGAAGAAAACGGCCACTGTGATGGCCACGAAAGTCAGATCACGTCCTGGTTGGGCACACGGTGCTTCAGGGGTGAAGAGGCTGCGTGCACGGACCATGGGAACATCTGGACATGGGTGCACAGGAGCCAAAATTCCCCGGGAGCGGTGCCCTGCCGAGGCAGGGGGGGAACAGCCAGCCGAGGTACCGGATGGGCTGGAGTCAAAATGTAGTGCTGGGTGAGAAGTGGGAGAAGAGCAATAAAACACACATGGAAGATCCTTAAATGTACAAATTGAAGATACTCTGATGAAATTCCAAAATGATTGCTTGCCTAAGTGAAAGTGAATCAATGCGTTCTGTACCCGTGCATACATCACCTGAGAGGCCGGGGGAAGATCCTGCACAAGAACAGGGAACAAAGTAGCTCCACCTTCTCATACAAAGCATTCTGAAACTATGTAGAGGGGAAAAAATCACAGCCTTCAGACAAAACAATTCAAAACTAATGTCTGCTCTTAACTCCTAAGTCCAGTCTCCATCAGCAAGAGTCATGGTCAGTCCTGACAGTCACGACCAGGACTACCTGCACCGAATGGTGAGGCTCTGGGGCACAGCGATGGCAGGGTGACCTCCTCTAATCCTTTCCAGCTCTGGTTTTGTGATGATGAGTATTTCTTGACCTGTGATGCTGTCTGGCTGTGCTGGGAAGCATCAGAGAGCAGCTAACAGCGAGGAAATGTCTCATGAGGATCTGCCCCGGAGCGGGAAGCAATCAGATCCGCACCAGAAGAGTGGAGCATCCTGCGAAACACCATAAACATCATAAACAGCTATTTTGGGCAATTTTAATGATTTAGTGCAGGACCGTGACCCAGGGAAAGCTCTTCTGGCTAACTAAGGGACTTCAGCCTGCTCTTTGTGCTGTGTTCTTCATGTGACATTGTTGCTTGGAAAAATACTCAGCCCTCAGCCAAAGAGCAAGGGTACAAGTTCTGGGCGAGCAGAAGAAGCGATGTCCCCACAATGTCCCTGACTGGCCTGTGCTCACAGGCTCTGTGTTGGATGCCTTGGAAACCTTAATCCCCCATGCCCAAGTTTTCCACAGTCCTTCAGGAGTGATTAGCTGTGCTAGTCCATTTTCGTGGCGTTTTGGGTGGGTTTTGCAACTGCCAAGCCATCAGCTGGTGTAAAGGACTGACATTTTAACTGGACTGGGTTAGAAAGGCTTTGTAGTAAGTTTTACTGGGAAACTGGCTTCATAACTGTTACAAGATAAAGGTGCTGGTATCAGTGTGCCCTCTGTTATCCAGAGTCCCTGTTACTCATAACAGGGTCAGGTCCTCTCACGTGTTTTAATTATGTGGAAATTCCTCAGCCTCCCTTCAAATATTTATCTCCCGTGTGCAGGCGAGTTGCGTGTTTCCCCTGTTAATCCAGACCCGTAGCTGCCCCTCTGCCCAGATGCTCATCTCAGATAGAGGGGAGGTGCTCTCAAATTAGTGGTGCTATTTCAGAGATTAAAAGCCAGCTGAGACAGAAGAATGCTGGAGAGTCTCAGGTGGGATTTTATGCAAGGTGAAGGCATCTTTTTTGTTCACAGAAGGAACGCCTTTAATTCCAGTGAAATCTAACTCCTACCAAGCAGGATGCCCTTTCCAGTCTGACCCATGATACTGCTAATAGCCATCCAAGGGTTTCCACTTTATCTAAGGAAATGCATAATCAGAGGGGAGGAGAAGTTAAAGAAATCTATGCCTACACTCAACTCATACAAAGTCTATTTTTATCGTATTCAATCAGGAACAATCAGGCGCAGAGAGGAGACGCAGATAAATTTGCATGATCAGACTTCTGTGTCTTAAATGTTAATTAAAAGTTATTTTAAATTTGCCTACTGTGCAGAACTTGTTTTTATAGTAGCCTGTGTAAGGGAAATATTATTTCATAGGGCTGAAGTGCTCATGATTAGTTGAGCTTGTGGATTCTTGGGAAAACCTGCCTGGCAATCAGCCTCTCCTTTAAAAAAAAAATGGAAGAAAGGAAAAAAAGAAACTGGGCTATTCAAGTTCTTTAAGCTCCTGAGCCTTAGGAGGTCTTATTTAAAGCTACTTTAAAATTTGCCCTTTGGCACTGCTTTGAGAATCTCCTCTTCTGAGGCAGGATCCAGCGGAGCATGTTTTAAAGAGGAAGGAAGCTCCAGGACCGCGCTGCCGAGTCTTGGCACCGACACCCTGTAGGAGCAGCTCAAAGGGTTTATGGCTGGGCCGTGGGGCGAGGGTGGGCACTGACCTCTGCCAGCCTGGGAAGGACGGTCTGGCCAAAGCTGGCTGTGAACTTAGAGCAGAATTGCTGATACGGAATAGCAGCACAGAGAGATGCTTGTGTTCTAGCTGGAGGGGATGCTTCACCTGGTCTCCAGCCCCTCCAGTTGAATCCTGCAGAGCTCTGGTTTTAGTGATGGGTTCAGGAATGGCAAAGTAGCAAAGAAAACCCTCAGCTTTTCCTTCAGGTGGAAAGTTACTGACTTCTGAGTGACTGCAATGCACAATTGTAAATAGGCGTAGTTTGGAGAAATGGTATTTAATGGTGGTAGGAAGCCAAGCCAACCTGCCAGAGGTCTGGGGTTTCCAAAGCACATTTATGGGCAGATGTATCTGGAAGCATCCAGTACATGTGAGCATGGCGAGAAATCCCTTCTACTTGTGTGCTCATGTTTTATAAATTAATCTTGTGCTGTGGAGGGAGAGCCCAGTGGGAACAGGACCTCAGTGGGATTACCCACAGACAGGAAAACGGACCAAGGCTATCCTAAAAGGAGGTGTTACCACCGCTAACCCAGCAAAAAACAGTGGAAGAGGGTAGCTAACTATCTCCCAGTGCCTAGGCACGCATCCAGGTCTGGAAAAGATCAAGGGCTTAAGTCTTGAGCCCCGTGTACCCAATTTCTCAGCATTTAGACTAAAGCTGTGTGTAGCTGCCCATTCAGACCTCACGGTGCCCATCATTACACCTGGGCCATTCAGAAAGTCTGCAGTGACATTTGGATGTAGATTAGCCTCAATGGTACAGTATTTTAAAATCATCAGAATTATGCCCGTGGCGTAATTTAGAGGCAGTTGTCACAAGAGGCAGAAATCAAGGTGAACAGCACAGGTCAGAGCTGGCAAGGGGAAAGAACTCATACCATAGTGAGAAAATTTACAGGATGTGTTGTTTTACAGCTAAAAACAAACCCAGGAGTTCTGTGCAGTCCTGCAGACAGGATTTATCGTTAAAAATCAATTGTGCTTTCATGGAAAATCCCAGGTGACTCTGTTCGCTTGCAATTTTCCAATCAAAACAAAGCTCAGACGAGCCACGCAGTAAAGCTTGGGCTCTTATAGAGCTGTCATCAGCTAACTGAAATAAATTATTACATTCCAGTGAATCGAATGTGCCCGGTAGCCTTTGGGTACATGAGCATCTACCTAATTCTCTTCTGTGTGTTTCAATTGAATATATAGTTGATGAAGTCTAAAAACTACAAATTAGTTTAGTTTTCCCAACTAAGAATTTGTTGTTTATAAACTGAAATGGACTCTCTGCCTTTCATTAGATTGCAGGTCCTGATGAAAGCCTTCATCGGGAGCAGTGAATTAGACTAAGGATGTTTGTTAGATCAAGGGGTAGCAATAATGAAGGGGAGAGAGAAAAATCAGATTCTTTCTTTCCTGACCTGTCTCAGCCTTGCCCAGGACTTGCCACACTTAACACCGAGGGCTTTGCTGCTGCAGACCTGCAGGTTAGCCCTGGCAAGGAAGGTATTTGGGTCTTCATAGGCATTATTAACCTCTTGACCTGACTTTTGAATCAACCTGACCTGCAGAGCCTGCCCAGCAGAGCTCAGGAGATGTGATGCCTCTGCCGGGTTTTGAGTAAGGAAGACGAGATCCTGGGCTCGGATGTGAGTTACGGGCGGCTCTTCCCGGGCCCAGCAGCCCCATGTGCCTGCAGGCCCTTCGCGGCCGTGCTCGGAAAACAAGGCACGCTTCGTGCTCTCTTGTGGGTGCTCAACTTTTACTCTTTGTTCTATCACTTCTTTAATCTAAAATGAAAGATATTTCTCAGTTTATGAGAAAACAGTCATTCCCTATGTCTTAATGAAAAGAGCATTGGTCCCTTCTGTGATTTCTGTTAAGCCTTTGCACCAGGACCGAGTATGACAGAAAGGGTGAAAGACCTTGGAGACTTGTTAGTGCAGTCTGCAGGACAGACAGGTACATAGATGGATAGATACAAAGATGTATATGTACAAATACACAAATATAGATATAGCTAGATTCAAAGCACAGATAGACACTGATATAAGGCAAACAGTCATCAATAATCTCCAATCTCTACTCCCAAACAGATTGTTATTTATGTGAATTATTCCATTACATTATGTGGATATATGTGCATAGATATTAAAAAAAAAAAAAGCGATCTCCTTGATAGAAGTCTCTTACTAATGGATCCCATTAATCAAGACCTAAATTTACAGTAGCTTTTGTTTTGTTTATTTCCTTTCTGTACATTCATTTTCAAATTACCACCAAATTAATCATCTACAGTGCTTTAAACCAACTGCTGTTTGGTGAAAGAGTTCTGGTTCCCCTCTGTTACACTGAGCATTAGTTATTAAGGTGCAGTTCAAGGCTCTGTTTAGCCTGATTCTGTCCTGAACCTAATTGGAATCAGCTAGATTCCTCCTTGTAAATGGGTCAGTCGCACAGAAAAAACATCAAATGTAATCTTGAGATTGGGGGGAAAAAAAAGAGGGGGAAAAAAAAAAGAAAAAAGAAGATAATTTTATTTCTCTTCATTGATACCTGCCTGGTGGTTAAAAGAAGGATTAAAATGAGGTCATTAAACTTTCCTTGGAGACAAAACCCAGACCTCGGTGGTAATATGATTAATCAAATATAAAAGTGAAGCTACCCTGAATGAATAACTCATTTTTATAAAATATCTAATTACTGAAATGTCGTCTGCCGCAGAAAAAGAAGGGGAGGAAATTAATTGCAATAACAATTCAAGAAGATAAAGTTTTTCTGAATTAGGTCTACACAAGAAGCTAAATTGAGTTGATTAAGTAATTTTGGTTTCAGGAACACCCTTGAAAGAAGTTGGTAGTAATGAATTTTTCAGACCTCAGAGTTTAAAATTGCCAAAGACCAGTGATTTAAAAAATGGGATGGATGGTTTCATTACAGATTGCAATTTTCTGTCAAAAAAAGAAGAAAGGGGGGGGGAGGTTATATAAAAAATTGGTGTCTCTCAGGTTGGACACATGTACTGCTCGGTGTAAAATCGAGAGTGGTACAAGCTCCTCTCTCGATGCTGGAGAGCACCATCGCAGGTAATTAGAGCTCCGGCACCACATGGGAGGTAGAGCCCGCGGTGCTGCTGGTGCCCTGCTCCTTCTCAGGAAACCTCCCAGCTCCCCACAGCCTGTGTCCCAGCCTGGCCACGGGGGAGCCATCTGTGAGAAAGAGGTGTCAGAACAGTCTGATGGTAGGGTGTGACACAGCTGGGTGTCCCTGACAAAATCCCAAAATCATCAAAGGAAATCTCTACAGAGAAACCCTCTTCCTACTGCATGATGTGCTGTGATGGAAACCACCGTGGTCTCCAGCCCCTGACACGTGGAGGGGGGTGGGTTAGACACCCTTCCCATAGTCTCTCATGTGGCAGTCAAGCTAAAATTTCAACGAGAAATGAGATACTAATGCTCCCATATCTCACATATCTACCCATATCAGTGTTTCTTTTCACAAATTTATCTGTCTGTAGCATTGCTGTCAAGGTTGAACGATCCTTTTCTAGATTATGTGCTGCTTTTGGGTGCTTATGAAATAGCCAAATTCTCCAGGCCTGGCATTGGAGGGCACAGTTTGGTTGCCCGAATGTAGACACCCTGTGCCCTCCTTGAGTCCCTGGTGAGGGAGAACGTCCACGCAGCCCCAGCAGACACACCTCTGCTAGACAGAATTAGAATTGTCTAGGTTGGAAGGGACCTTTAAGATCATCTTGTCCAAAGATGTCCCAGCAAATACCCATTTGTGTTCGGGTTATTTCATTACCTTAAAAATGCACAGCGTCTCTAGCGCTGAGGCGAGGCTGAGAAATTTAAATGTGTTTTGTATCTCCGTTATTGCAAGGCACTGAAATAAATCCCCTTCTGAAGTTGCCCAACTTCCTTGGGTAGGCAGGTTTTTAATTCTTCTGGATTCTATTGCCTTAAAAACAGTTGCTTCCAAGGGGTGTCATCTTAAGAGGATATATATCAAGAATTTCATTAAGCATATTTCACTTTCAAAATCCTTAGTGACATACTGGGAGGGGAGATTTAGTGAAGGATTTGGTAGTGCTGTGAGTTTTCTCTTATCAAATATTTCTAACTGTCTAGGATGTCTTAAAACATTCCCCAGTTGTAGAGAAAAGGGTCAGAACACAGAGAACAGACAGTTAAAATCAGAGAGGACAATTAAAAGGTTTCACATTGGTGTTTTTCAGCATGATGGAGCTTATTCAAACTGTTCAGTTTAGTGCAGTATCCTGTTTTAATTGACAAGGAAAAAAAACCAAACACGGAGAAGAAATATTAATGTTTTTTCTTCTAAATTTAGGAGTATGTAGTGACTCCCTCTTTTCTTTGACCGAATATCCTGCCATGTCTCACTGTGTTTCTCTTCTCTGGTACACACTCTTTGGTTTCCATACGGTGACCAAAGTCCAGCGCCCTCCATTTCGGTGAGAATCCCCTTCCTCCTGGGGAGTCTGGTGAATTATGCAGCATTTCAGTTAGTCTTTGTTCCGAGCTCCCAGTCCCTGTAGGTGGGTGAGCGGGTGCTTTTCTGATGCTGGGGCTCGGTGGGAGGGTGAGTGGGGACAGGCGGGTTTCCTCCGCTCGCTCAGGGTCTGCAAATGGAGGGGCTCGTGGACAGCCCCCCCAACCCAGTGCGGACAAGCATCCCCATCCCTGGTCCAGTCCCAAGGGAGCAGGAGGACACACACACCTCTCTGCAGGTCTCAGCCCTCACTCCCACCCGTGGGCATTGCTCTTACATTTGATACAGCAGGAAGGGCGTAAAAAAAATGGCAAATAATTGGCCTTCATGGCACCAGCCCAGGAAATCACATCTTTAAGCCACGGTAATAAAAATAAACCACGTGCTTCAGCGCCGTTCTCCTGCAGGGATGCTCTGTCCGGCCAGGAGCCCTGCTTAGGACCAGACCTTGTGGGATTTCCAGTGCCTGATTGTGGTGTTCAAATCTAGTCATTAAAAGAGGAAAAAAAAAAAATCCCCCCATGTGCTAATTCTCAGACTAATCTGGAAACAACAGAGATTTCCCTTCCAGTGCAGAGCTGGAGTCAGCATGCAGACTGGCTGAGCTGCGCTACATGGGAAACTTGTTAAAAATCTCAATACTGGGATTATAGTGTACATAAAAAATTCACTTTCTGTGCTCTTAAAATTCTACCTTTCCCAAATACCCGTCTTCAGATCCCAAAGGCACATGAGCAGCTTTTACATGCCTTAAAATCTGAAAAAAATTAAATTAAAAGCTCATTATGAGGAGTGGGCAGTTAATAAGAAAATCCTAAACCAGACTTATCAGCTTAAGGTGCTTCTTTATGAAATTTTATTACAGGTGCCTGAATTGAAACATCCTCTTCTATAGACATTTCACCCAGAAGTATGGAGCCAGACCTGTGGTGCACGTTTTGCTCCCTTGGGAGCTGAACTCCGTCACGCAGTTGGTGTCAGTCTAGTTTGTGTGTAAATCAGGAAAAATGTATTTGCAAAGTTTCGTTCAAAACGATGCAGGTATTTGCAGCTTTGTGGTTGTAAGAAATGAGAGGCTTGACATGCCAACAAATGCCTGTCATCCTCTTGTAGGCAAGATGGTTATATCGAGGCATAAGGGCGAGCAACAGAGTGAGCTCCAGCCACGCTGGGTGATGCCTGGGACACTGGCGCTGCTTTGGCAATTTGAGATCAATGTCTCCAAACCACCGCTGGCCTTTGAGCTCGTGGATCTTCACAACTGGTTGTTCTTCTGGCCTGCTTTTCCCAGTCGTACCAGCCTTTTGGAGCTCCTCAGTTGAAGCCCAGGTGGGGCAGAGCCCAGGGAGCTGCTGGGGATCTCTGCCGAACACCCCAGGATCTGGAACATCCCAGTGCCTGGGTCTCTGCCAGCCTCCCATCGGGAAGCTTTTCCATCCCTGGCTCCATGGAGACCAAGGTCTACACAGCAATGCACCAACGAGATCAGTAGACTAATGCTGGGTGCCCTAACGGATTTATCAAGTAGCAGATGAATTAATGATGATCTCGGGATCCTGCCCCAACCCGGGACATGACACCAGCACCAGTTCTCCAGCTGCCTCGGGGCACACAGGCAAGTCACTGAATCCTTAGTTCTGCAGCTCAAGGGAAGCATAGGGCTGTCAACCACTGCAAGGCAGTGATGTATCGCTGCAAAAACGTTTTATTATATAAATGTATGTATATACACTCTTTTTTTTTAAGAATGAGGCTTTGTAGGCAGTTCCTCTATTAGCCTCTGTTTAAAAGATAGCATTACTAGTTACACCTGACAATCAAGTAGTCTGCGGAAAGGTATCAGCTACCTCTTCCTGCTGTTCATTCTGTAGGCAAGAAACAAAGGTATGTTAGACAAGAGAGCAAATGAAATGTTCAAAGGATTCTTGTCTAAAACTGGAAAATAAAAGGCTGTGCTATCAGATCAGAATTTTAACATACACTGTTTCCACTGGCTTCCGAGATAAAATCTTTTATTGTTGGGTATAACCCTTGTTAAAGGTCACCGTTGCAAAGGCTACATCATTTAGACGAGATGAGATCCCATTTTGGATAAATTCACAATTTTTCTTCCTAACAAGGAGATAGTATCAGGATTTGAATGTACAAGAGTGCCAGGTTACAGATTAAAGGCTTTTGTGTTCTGGAAACCATACTATGCCAGATTTCATGAGTTTCAGTGAGATGTGCAAGTCCCCAAAGTCAAGTAGGTTGATTAAAGTGGTTCTTTATAGCCTTTGAAATAAAGATAAAGTACAACTTTCCTACACGGGGTTAATGTTGAATTTTTTTTCCTTGACAAGGCTATATGCCTTTCCAAGGACATAATTTTAATCTCTTTTTAAACCTTTCATATGAATGTTGTAAAAAGCTCCTTTGTGTTGTAATGCATTCTTATAAAATATCTAAATTCCTATGCAAACTTCAAACCTCATTTCATAAGATATATTTATCTGGAAATGGTTATCTTGCAGCAGACTCTGTCCTGTGGCATCATTCCTGTGGCATCTTTTCATACTGTCACAAGAATGTAACATCTGATAATGAAAAAAAAATTAGTGCTCATTGTCAGACATGCAAACTTTTATTATTATTTTTAATATCCTTTTACTATTATGTGCTCTTGTGTCTGAGCTCCTGGCAGGGGCTCTAAGAGTCTTTGAACCAAGGTGAAACCTGCACGTTCCTTCCTCACACCAGAGAGTCTGAAATGAGAGGGTTTTCTTCTGCTGCTCTGGAAGAAAGGGTAGGGCTTGCTTTTCCTTTCTTCTGCTCTGTCTTCACATTAAAAAAGAGTAAATCTTGTAATTTAATCTAAAACTAATCATAATTTGAGATTCTGAGAAAAAAAAAACCACGTGTAAAGACAAAAGTGTAGAGCCAGTGACTCTCATCACCTGCAGGAACACGGTGAGGGTTGTCTGCCTCTTGCCATAAGATCAGCTGCAAAATGTACAAGTTCAGGGCTCACTTTTCTTCTTCAAACTCATCCAGCAGAAGTGAAACCAGCACAAGGACACCATGCTGGACATCGCTCGTTGTTCCTTGTAGGAACTCCCAATAACCAAGCGGGTGGTCTGGCTCCACCACCAGTGTGGAGCTGTGGGAGCTCCTTCACAGGCAGGTGAGGAATTTTAATAGCACAAGCTGCTGAAGAAGCTGGTGTCCAAATCTGACCCATACGGTGCTGAGGGGGTAGGAGAACTTTCAGACCTGGTACAGTCATCCGTACAGCAAACAATATTGGAAACTAAAGGTCAGAGAATTGATAGTAAGGCTTAAGAAAACAGCAATTAGGCTGCTAGGAAGAAAAGCTAAATTACTGGGGGCGGGGGGGGAGTGGGGGGAGAAAAAAAAGAGTATTATTGATCTAAATATCAAGTTGGCAGATACACAGTGTACAATCCAGAGGTTTTTTACACCTCTGGGCTTATTCAGCCCTCACAATAAAAAATGCAGGCCTATAAAGATGGAATAAGAAGCAATCAATTAGGATGGCATTTGCTTGTTTCCGTGCTGCAGCTGGGCAGGCACATCACAATTAATGATTTATTAGGAGAATTTCATCTTTTTTTTTTTTCCCCCCATTTTATATAGATTGCTGCAACCAGACCACAGCTGTGTATTAATTTGCCTCCTATTCAAGCACCTTTGTTAAATATCATGTGGAAAAGGTGAAGGGTTGCCCCTGGTGCCAGCACTGGGTTGGGAGCGTGCCCTGGCCGTGGAGGAGCGGTGGGACAGGGTGCTGGGCTCCCAGCTGCACTTCACCAGGTACTCAGGGCTTGCTGGAACGGGGTGGTCTGGCAGCAGAGTTTGGTCTCCTTTGGGTTTCTCTCGCCCTACAGGACATAGGGAGAAGATGCAGCACTTTGCAGTGGTCAGAGCTGTCAGGGGAAGGGCTCCGAGTCCAGTGAGGGCTCAGACACCCTTATTCTTCTACGTTAGTCTGTAGGTGTAAGTCGTAACATACTCTATTTCTGTAGGCAATTCAGCCCTCATTAACTACTTCTGCCCATAACAAATGTTGCGTCATCACTAGCAAATCTTGGAGACAACACTAAAGTCTTCCCTGCAGACAATCATATGAACATGTCTTTGCTTTTGCAGCTTTTTGAGCAAAACCAACTAGAAAAAAGTAAGAACGTTGGGGAAAAAAGGAACTCCCTTTAGAAGGAAGCCTGAATAATTATCTTTGTATTCATCCATCTCAATTCCACACCTCCCTAGGAGTTGCTGCAGTGAGCTAATTGGTTTTACTCTGCTGTGCGTGGCTTCACCGCCCAGACTCCAGATTTATTGCACAAAGTCAAGTCATTGTGTGAATTCATCATTTGTCCCCCCATCAATCCCTTTCTCCTCTGGAGTGACATTTGTCTGCGTGTTTATATGCTGTCAGGTACCGAGTGAGGCGAAAGACAAACCCTGGGATTAGCCAATTTTAGTATAATGTGATGCAACCAGGAAATTGGAATGAATTATTACCTTTTCAGCAAGACATGACTTCACCCAGGCCAGCTCCAGAGGAATGAGAGAAGGACTTTTGCTTGCGCAGGCTTTTATGGGAGAGGAAGAAAAAAGGTCCTATGGAATTTCAGGATTTAAGAACATGCCAGGTTCAGAAATCCTTCTCTGAGGAGGGAAGCGAAGTGTGTAACCATCAGCCATAGAAATCCTTGTGAATGGTCTTTTAAAAAGAACTCTAGAAATTAAGGACTTCAAATGCAACAATTGAAAGTGAAGCTAAATTAAATATGGGGGAATATGAATAAATGCTACAAGTATAGGTCAAGCGCTGCTTTATCAGTCTTATGTTTACTCCAGCAGCTCCTCTGTTGCCCATTGTTTTACCTTGTTTGAATAGATACGCTTGTCTTTATTTGAAAATCAATTGTAATCTTATGAAAGAGAACTTACAGCAGAGGGAATGCTGCAAAGCAGCGCAGTGAAAGATAGCATTGTTCATTATCCTAAATTACTCCAGGGTAGGGAGGGAATGACATTAAAGAAGTGTGGGTAGCTTTGAGCTGCCATCCTTCCTTTAACAGACGTAATTTAATGTCATTACTTAATTTTATTAAAGGTAAAGACAATTGTGGACAATACATGTTACAGCATTTACTTATAATAATGATAGTGGGGGAGTTAAAAGGAGGAAAGACAGGCTCCAGTTGGGATTCCCAATAGCTGTGGATCTGTAGCTGATGAAAATTGTTCTGTTCTTCATGGTGCATCTCTCCAAGGTTTTCTTCTTAACCTGAATAGCTTCGGATGACTCCTTTTATTCTAGTAATGATGCTCTCTTTTCATCAGAAAAAAAAAAATATTTGTAAGTGTAATAGACAATATCCAGCCTCAGTGCCACATAGGACTCAGCATTCCCTAACTACACCTGCTCGGTGTCAACAACAACCGGATGAATTCCTGGATTGCTCAGTACGTGCTGAGAGTTGTGGGTTTTACCCTAATGGAGAAGCCTTATAGACTGTTAGGATCTTCCTCCGTGCTTTCTATTGAGATGTGCTTGTGTATTTCTAATTGTTAATATACCTCATATTTTTAAAAAAGGTCTTGCAGCTGACTTTATCGCTACGGGCCGCAAATGACAGAAGCCACTGTGAGATGTTGGCGATTGTGTGGGAGTTTTCCATGTAACCCAAACTCCTGGGCTGTGACCCACTGAAGGCCTTGAGCAGCCTGTTCGGACTGGCCCTCTTCAGTGTCTTAAATACAGCTTATGCCTTGCTCTGGACGAGTTAATTGTGTGTGGTTCTGCAAGGCATAAGCCTAGTGGTAACGGACAACAAACGGCGGTGCCAGGTCAAGGGTTTGAGATGTCTGGGCATTGGAGATGGTTGGGCAAAGCGCTTCACTCCTGGAATTCCAACACAATGCCTTGATGCCAGCAGAGCAGCCACCTCCTAAGAGAGGCTGGGAGCTCATCAGCTTGTGCCATACAAGAGTAATTTAATGTAATGGGTGGTAACTGGTGTGGATTTTGTAAGAGACGATCCTGCTTAACTAATCTCCTTCCGTTCTTTGGAGCGGGTCTCAGACAAGGTTGATAATAGGAGTGTACATATGGCATAATCCAAGGGATTTTTCAGGAGGCTTTTGATAAATTTCCATATGATATTTCCCCTGCTTAAGCTGTATGCCACAGAGATTCCAAATTGGGCAAGAGAATTGGTAAAGAATGAGTGAAATCATGGGAAATAAAGAGAAAAGAAGAGCTGTAGCGTGTACTGGAATTAGAATTATCCTGCAGCTTCCCACTGTTCCTGCCCACCACTCAGCATGGCTGGAAAGAGATGCCATCTGCAGTCACTAATGAAAACTTGTTTAGGACAGGTGCATAACGGAAAAGAGGGCAAAATGCCATTCAGGATACCACTAAAGGGCAAATTTAAATTTACATTAACGTAAGGCAGATGGAATATTTTTGCTGTCAGCGGTGGAATAATAGGTACTGAATATAAGCCGGCAGAACTGAAAGAGTCCACTGGATGGGCATGGGCTAGGAGTGGGAAGGGACTCTTGTGCTAACAAAGGGATGATTTATTATCATTTACATAACCTGGCATTTGTGCCCACCGAAGGCCAGATTTTCAGAAGTGCTCTGCTCCTGCAGTTCAGGGCCAGGATTTCAGTGGCAGACTCGGAGCCAACCGCTCCCATTCTTTCCCCAGTGCTTAATTTGCCATATGTCAATCAGAAGGTTGATTTGCAAGTGCTGCTAATAGGCCATGCTGAGAGATGAGGGCAGTTGAAAATTTGGGAATGTGTCTTACTGGCAGCTTTTGAGCCCCAGACACTGGAGGCATTCACAGGCCAGGATCCCTCATCAGCCACGTGATAAATCAGGGACTGGAAGGCAGGAAAGAATGCAGCTAATGCCTCAGGATATGCCTGAACTGGACATCCTCCATGGAAATCAGTGCTAAATGAGAGAGTTAAGCACCAGGAAAGGCTGTGGCAAAATCACAAGAAACATTTTAAATAATGAGACAAAATCAAATCAAGGGCAAGAAGGAAAGAAAATGAAGTAAAATCACTGAAGAAGCAGTAAAATGCCATCACTGAAGTCTGAGTGAGGCAAAATACTTCAGGTTAAAGGGACATAGTCATCCTAAAAACTGCACATTTTAGTCTGCCGGTTTTACCTGCTGCTGACGATTAACTCTCTGATTGCTGTAGCAGAATGAGAATATCAAGAACATTTTTTATTCATTTACTTCAAGCAGTTGCTGGAACTCGGGCAGTGGCTGGGTGACAGTGGGGTTGTTCTCCTTCAGGATGAGAGGTGAGACCAGACTTCAGAAGGTTTGGTAAAATAGTCAAACAAAAAATACTAGGAAAACCAGAGGTGTTGCCCATAATATGTAACCCCGATGTCCTCTTCATGGTCCTGATTTTCCAGCCTCTGTGCTGGTGTAGGGGAGAGATGGAGCGGTGAGGACCGACAGAAGCTCCCACCGTGACCACTGCTCTCTTCTCTTTGCAGTATTCCGGAGAAGTTCCTGAGAACAGAGTGGAGGTTGTGGTGGCAAATCTGACAGTGATGGACCGGGACCAGCCTCACTCCCCCAACTGGAATGCCATCTACCGCATCATCAGCGGAGACCCCTCCGGCCATTTCACCATCCGGACAGACCCCGTCACCAACGAGGGAATGGTGACCGTCGTGAAGGTAAGGGGGAAGCCAAAACAAGCTGCATTTGTCACCCTTTCAGCTGGCTGAGGCCACAGATTTTGCCAGAAGCCTGCAGTTATTTCATGCCTTCTCCCCCTGGGAAGGCGAGAGCTGGGACGTGTTCCCCCTCTCTCTGCAGGAGTCCCGGCTGCTTTTATTCCTGCCGCTCCTAACAAAAAGTTTTACTCAACAACTTAGGATGAAACACTAACGTTCAGAGAGCGATGTGATTTAAGAATAACTCTGTGTTGTAAAAAAAGAGCCCCGCTCCCTTGGAGCTAATCAGTTGCAGTCACTCTTAATATTTAAGAGTTTGGGTATTCAGGGGAATGATGTGGGTGAAATGCCAGGGAGGTTGCACTGGTAGGAACGTGTGAGCTTGTGAGCGCGTCCTGTTCCCTGAGCCTGGGGCTGTGCGTGTGTGTCTGCAGATGCCACTTTGCTGAAACTTTAAGGGAGACATCATCTTACCTGCTAGATGGTATTTCAGCGGCATCCTTTTGTTTGTTGCTCTGTAATGAGGGTCGACAGCCTTATCTGCTGCAGCGTTGCAAAACCTCATCAAGCTTAGCAGTTCTAAACACGTGTGTATGAGGATGCATATGTGTATGGGAGTACACACATATCCATATGTATAGATAGATTTTCTGCTTAAAGATAAAACATTCAGCAATGTAAAATGCAGCAATTTAACCACTGACATCAGCAGCCAGTCTGAAATCAAAATGCCAAGGTTTTCGCTGAGATCAAGGGAGAACCCCTTATTCTTAATCTAGTAAATTGTCTCGACTGTAGTTTAAAGGCACATCAAAGTGAACAAGAGGGGATTTACATGATCATCACCGCTGCACAAGGGCTTCTGCATAATGAACCCTCCCGTGTTCAGAACTTGCAGGCAAAAAGCGGGGCCGATTTCTCAGGACACCAGTGATGCTGGTGTTGACTTTTCACCGCTGCATAACGTGCCATGATCACAATACAATGAACCACGTGAAAAACCCCACCTTGTCAAGCTGAGCTCAAAGCTTGAAATTGGACAGAAACTCTTCCCCACATAACCTCACCGGATCCTCCTGGGTGCCCACAGTGCCTTACCCTTATCAAGCCGGGAAGCTTTTTGGTGTAGTTTCAGCAAGGAGAATGAGTGAAATTGCTTGTGATTAAATTTTCATGGTGAAAAAGGGAAGACTCTTAGGATTCCACCTTCTTCTTTGAAATATTTTGTTCTCCGTTAATAAGTGAATATGCTTAAAGGGTAGATGCATGTATGTACATCAAACCAGGTGGCCAGTCAGAGCTTGTTCTTTGTGGTGTGGGAGCCGTCTCTTGCTGGTTTGATCACTGATGTAGGTTGAAAACACAGGTTAAAAATTAAGTCAAGTAATGAACCTTGTATTTACAGACCCAACATGGCTGGATTTTCATGTGGCTCTTTGAAGCCACTTACACATAACTTCCCACTGCTGCAAGCGAAGGGGTTTGATTCTGGACCACAGAAAACAGCTCAGAGAATGGTGTTCCATGAAGGATCCCATCCCTCCACCAGCAGTTTGGGGTCCAGAAATGTTTCCAAAGCATTTGGAGTTTGGATGATGCTTGTGGGGGCCATTTTGCAGCCACTCTCAGCAAAACCCCCTCTGCGGCTCGTCCAGTCACCAAAAGTGCAACATTTCCTTTTTTCTGTTCAAAAAACAAACCATTTCCATAACAGTGCAAGACTCTGATCTTCAAAGAGAGCCTTGATGAAGGGGACAGAGAAACTTCCCACTCAGATGAGACACCGTGGAGTCTGAAGACAATCTCCAAGAGCAGCAGTGGCTGCCCTGTGGCAGCCGGCAAAGTAAATTGTTATTATAAACTCTGCATGGATCAGAGCTGTGAATTTATAATGGAGATGCTTCCAAAGCTTCAGTTATTATTTGCCTCAGTAATAACATAAGGCAAATTTGTTCACTGCAGTAAGAAGTACCTTGAGAAAAGGAGGACACGTGGCAAGCCCTGGGCTCTGCTCTGCTGCATCCAGGTGGGAGGAGAAAGTGCTGCATCTCCAGGGGCGATGTTCCAGAGCTGTTTGTGCCATATCAAACCCCGAACATCCAGGAAGGGGTGTCTTTGAAGGTGCTAGTTTTTAATTACGTGCTTCTTGGACATGAAATTAAAAAGTAGGCAAAGGTCCAGCACCTGCTTGTACTAGACGTAGGGGCTCTGTGTGGGGTTGCAGCTGCTGTTGGCCTGACCAATATGCAGCAATTTCAGGGAGACACATGGAGATGGAAGGGGTGGGCACAGTGTGAAGAACACGGTGTGTTCTGTGCACCCTCATCCTCGGAGGAGGCAGTTTTAGGGAGCAGAAGTATGAACTGTCCTGGTAGAAATTGCTTATTATGGTATGAAAGAAGTTCTGCTTAAGGCTGGACTGTGTCTGGCTGCGGGGGGGCTCCAGTCCCACCAGGGCTGATAGCACAAACACTGCTGTGAAAACACAAGCTTTTAATTTTACCTTTTTTTTTTGAAGAAAATACGGGAAATGGAACTCAGATGCGCACAGAAGAGAAGGAGGCAGATAGGCTCTCTCTTGTAGACCAAAGCATGGTGGACACCATGCCACTGTGTACCAACATGTGGCTCTGTTGCCTCCAGGACAGTCTGTGGGTGGGTGTTACTGGGTGATCCTGGTCCAGCCTCGCTCCTCCCCTGCTGTTCTGCAGCCAAGGTTTCCTTCCTCCCAGAAGAGAGGGGAAGAAGCTGAGTGAGCAGCTCTCTATTCTAGGGAGAAAAACCCCACTCCCTTGCATCAGGCCACATCCTGGCAGATACGTGTGTGGTCAGTGTGTCCTGAAGATCAGCCAGGCAGGACCCCAGTGGTTTCCCACATCAGTCCCTGAGGACCTGCCCCAGATCAGCCCCCCGGCTCCGTCTGTGCCCCTGTGGGGAGGGGGGTGCAGACTGGCTGTGGGCAAGGGCAGCAAACAGGCCAGCACCGAAAAAAAGTGAAGACCGGAGGAATGTAAATTAGAGGGGTGTGAAAAGAAATTGAGGAAACGCATTAATCAGATTGTTTCAAGGCCTTGAATAGTGTTTAAATGGGAACTTGTACCACGCGTCTCTTTTGAATGCGGCACAAGTCCGTGAGTCAGGGCTGGTGGGCGTACTGGGAATCTTTATGCTTCCTTTTATTTATTAGATGTTGGCCCTGCCTGTCAGGAAACCATTTAGCAATAGGAACATTTGCACTTCAATCGAATAGAGATTCCACTGTTTTACCTTTTGCCCCTGAAATTTGTTTCTCTCGTGTAGCCTCCTATGATTTGATTTCTCCCCTGACGATGCTGGGTTTTACACAGAGCACGGGAGGCAGGTCTTGCTGATGTAAATCAGTGCAGCTCTGCCGAAGCCGGTGTAACCCAGGCGTTTTACGCCCGGAGAGCGCGCTTTGCAGACTCAGCGCTGGGGAGGGTGTTAGGGAGAATGGTTACGCTTCTAAATTCATAAATTACAGCAAAGCATTTTTTAACAAGCAGAGGTGTGATCCTGCATAACTCAAGCCTTCCTGGCAGATGATTAGTGACTTCCCTCATAATAATTAGTGGGATGGTTTCGAAATTATTATTATACTGCGGTTCAGTCAGTTGTGCCAGCAAAGGCTTTTCACTCCTGGCTCCTCAGACACATGGTCTTTATGTGTGTGCTGGAGAGGGATCTGTGGCCACCAACAGCACAACATACCCGTGGGAGCATGCCGGGACCCTTGTGAGACCAAGAAGCATCATGAGAGAGGAAGAGAGGTCCCCCTGGAAGAACCTTCTGAGGAGCAGGACCAGGCGTTGGTCCTGGTGGCTCCACCTTTGCTCGTAAACTCACTGAGGAGGGAAAATGAAGGGCACTTCAGGCTGAGGAGTCCACACAGACTGCCCTAGCTAATTAGTCTGCAGCGTTAAGTGCCGTTAGCGCTGTGAAGAACCTGTCCAGGTGCTCTGAGTAGGCTCTGCCTGTTGCATTGCAAGCAGCCCATGGTGGATTTGTTCATTCAATGCTGAGCAGGTTGGTTTTTGGAAACTACTTAGCACTGGAACAAAACACAGGGCAAAACCTCCCTACTGTTCGCAGCTTTTACCTTGTGGGGTTTTTTAGCTGTTTGACCCTCCAAATACTGGAAAGCTAAATCCTCCACTGGATAGAAGCTGGTCTGGATTTACAACTTCTAAAGAACTGAGCTCAGGAGGAAATGAGAAGAGGCAATGACTTTGAAATAGTCTGCCTTCTAAATCTTTGGACAGAAGGTAGAATTTATTCTCCGCTTGGCTCTACACTTGCTTGTTTGTTTGTTTTAGGCGGTCGATTACGAGATGAACAGAGCTTTCATGCTGACAGTGATGGTGTCAAACCAAGCTCCTTTGGCCAGTGGCATCCAGATGTCCTTCCAGTCAACAGCAGGAGTCACCATTTCAGTCACAGATGTCAACGAAGCACCCTATTTTCCCACGAACCACAAGTTAATCAGGCTGGAGGAAGGGGTGCCTATGGGGACAGTCCTGACGACGTTTTCAGCGGTGGATCCTGACCGGTTCATGCAGCAGGCAGTAAGGTGGGAGACCGGGCGGGCGAGTGAGCTCCGTACGGGCCGGGGGGTCTCAGCTGCAGAAGTTTGGGGAGCAAAGCAGCTGAAAGCTAATTCTACAAAGTACCTAATGTGATGCTTGGTCACAAAACACTTGGCAAGGACTGGCTCCCATTGTCATTGGCACTTGGTCTTTAGCTGATAATGCCAGTCCGTATAAAGCACCAGCAGCCCCTGTGTCTGCAGCAAACGAGATCTGCTCTGACCTTCCCTTTCTCTTCAGACCCATTGCCAAACACCACCTCCTCAGTAGCGGCTTCCCCTGCGAATGGGTTCAGCTGGCAGAATTTTAGCTTTCTAAGAGTCAGTTTAAAGTCAGGTCCAGTCCGTGCTGTGACCGGGAGCCTGTCACTCGCTGTGTTTTGTGCCACCTGGGCAGACTGGGGACCAGGACCCTGACTTGCACGCCTTCCTGCCGGGAAATATGTTGGCAGAAAAGAGTGTGTGAACATGACAGTCCTGGTGACACCTTTCACAAGTGTTTCAGCCTCCATCTGTGCAGACGGGAAGTGCTTTTCCTGCTCTTGGAATCCTCTACATCCACAGAAGTTTGTTTCTTTTTTACTCCCAGTCTGTAAGGACTGCGGTATTTTTGGCAAAATCCAAGTGTCTGACGTGATCACAGCCGAGGCCACTTAAACTTACATCAGTTGTGACATTTTGTGTCGTGAAGAGTTTGAAATATTTCACCTGGCACGGGGCTGTCTGGTCTAGAAAATGATAGTTTATTCACTGCCTCAGCTTGTTGTCTTTAGACAGGTATTGCAACTTTTGAGGAGAGAGACCAGCCTAAATAACAAGCCAGTTTTTCTTATATTCTTTTTGAAACGTTGGCCTTTGAAGGGTCTTTATTTCCCTGACGTCCATCTGTACCAAGGCTGGTTTTCAGAGGGGAGAACAGCTCATTTCTGGTTGAATACTCCTTTGAACCCGGAGGTGTATGATGTGTGATCCCAACGAGCATCTGCCGGTTCTAGGAGAGGGACCGGTGCTGCTGAGCCAATGCTGCCGCGGCACGGTGCACGTGTGGGGTCTTGTAAGACTTTCTGTGAATATGAACACCCGATTCCTAGAGTTGTGTTTTCCCCGGGGCTGCCAGGACCTACATTTTGTGTATCCACCAGCCCTTTGCTTCCAAACCCAAGCAGGCTCTCTTCCCCCCTTTTCCTCAGGGCAGCCCCATGCCAAGGCTTTACAAGAAGCACCAGGGCATTGCTGGGGTCCTGCCTTTGTAAGCCATGCAAAAGCTGTTTCATTTTTTTATTCACAGTTGGCATTGGTGAGTTAGGAAAAAAGATACCCAAGAAGCTGAGCCTACAGATCCATGATAAGCACTTCGCAGAGAGCTGATCCAGCTGCTAGAGCCTTGCATACAGCTTTCAGCCTCTCTCTAAATAGTCTTTGATGAAACAGAGTTTTTACAAATAGAAGATAAGGAAGCAGGATCATCTCCAGTAAGGCACAGCTTGGCACGGCCAATGTCACACCTCAAGTTATCCTCATTAGCCACAGACACATTCACAAAGCCAGCTTTGAAACTGGCTCCCTGGTCATTCAGCAGAGAAGGGGCAGGAGGCTCACAGCAGTGATAGTAAAAAGAAATGAAAACATCCCAAAGAATCTAGCTCCATGAAATGTAATTTTTCCCTTTGGCTGGTGCAGTGTGTGTTGCTTTCCTGCTCGCACGGATTGACGCAGCTCAAGTTTCACTTTGAGTTTCAGCTTCAAACAGCCCATTTCTGAAAAGGAATATTCACTAGAAGCCAGAATTTCTCCTGCCTGCATATCTAACTGCAAAAAAATTAATATAAAACTATCAGCAGGTCTAAGTTACCCATGAAAGAAACTCAGTTTTTGTTTGCTTATTTTGGTAATTTATAGTTTGGCCATATGGTAGCTTCTGGTTTAGGTAATAAGGGTCCATCTGAACTCAACCTGCACAAAACTGAGAGGTAGAAATCAAAAGCAATAAATAAAATAAACCCAAGACAGGAAGCATGTTTTCAACAGAACACATTAATCTGGAGAACATGGAAAAAGTATTTTCTGAAACAATGCAGTCCTTGGTTGTCTGTGTAGGACAGGAGCAGACTTGGGCTGGGAGGTGAGGGAGCAGTCCGGAGGTGACTCTGGTGTTGGGTCCTCCCAGCCCACGCCATGCTGGGGACTGCCAAGGGCACCCCCTTGTCACTGCACCCTCCAAGCCTCCCACACGTATACCCTCATCTTACCTGCTTTTTCAGGAACATACAGAAATGTTTCAGGAGAGCGGATCTGAAACTGCTTCACCCCTGGGTCCACGTCTTAATTCAGCAGCAAGTTCCCACTGTAGTGTCCCCAAGGCGATTGCTGCAGAAGGTATCAGTCTGATACAAAAGAGTGGCCTGAAAAATGCTGTTCTTTCAATGTGGTGTTTCCCAAACTGGGCAGAAAACAGGAATATCCATGGCTTTGGAGAAGGAGCTATTTTAGGAAGGGCAACATTACAAGAAGGAGAGAGATCAGGAATCCATCCTCTAATTCAGGCACACGAATGCAGGGGTCATTGCAGACCCCGTTTCTCCTTGGCTGCAGAGACCTCAGGCTGTGTCCACCCCCAGCAGCAGGAAGCTGACATGTAAGTGGCACTTAATGGAAAGCAAAACCTTTAAAATGAAAGAAATAAAAAAAAAAATTGAATAATTGTAGAGGTCAGAAACCAGATACTCAATTAGCGTTTTGTTTGTCAACAAAACCAGTTATCCAAAGGTCCTTTGTATCACAGGTCAGGAGTCCAGAAAAACCTTATTTCAGGCAATATTAAGGATTTGTCAGTGGAAGGACTGCCATGTATTTATTTCCTTTCTCTGTAGATACTCTAAGCTGTCAGATCCTGCAAACTGGCTGAACATTAATGCCACAAATGGTCAGATCACTACGGCTGCTGTCCTTGATCGAGAGTCAGACTACATTAAGAATAATGTCTACGAGGCCACATTCTTGGCGGCTGACAACGGTGAGCCCAGGCTTCACATTGTTCATGCTTCAATAAGACTCTAATGTGATGCATTAAGAGAAATGATGCCCTGACAGAGTTGTCAGTATAAGTTATCTTTTTCCCAGGTTTTTATGGTCAAAAATGTGAAAGTGGGACGGGAAATTGCTGGAGTAAATTAAATGTGCACAGTATACGGGGAGTGTTATTAAGGGAAAGGGAGGGCAAATGGAAAATCGATTTGGGGAGTTCAGTGTAGTGGTGTAGCCTCAACTTAAAAAAAAATACCAAAGGGATGTGCTCTCCAAGGGCTGCCAAACACACCGGGCCTGGTAATCGTCCCAAAGGCTCTGATCAGAGCATTCAGGAAGCCTTCCATCAGGAAACCAGAAATAATTGTCGGGGATGGCAGGAGGGTATTAAAAATAAGCCACTGCATTGAACTGCTGGGGATTTTGTGAGAGGTGTCTTGTATGTCTGTCATCAGAGCTAATCCTTCTCTGTCTGCTACCGTTTCTGAAATGTCCAGCCATCATCAGAGCCTCTGGATGCTGGTCTACTTTATTATCAAAGTCGCTGAGGCCAGTACAGATCTTCTCGTGGAGAAGTCCTGCTAAGGCTTGCTCTTCTCTACTCATTAAAGATCACACAGCGCTTCTGGTCAAATCAGCACCATCAGCCTCAGCACTGGCCTCACTCAAGGCCAGGCAGTCCCTCGCTGCTGCTGCCGCCTGGGATTTCTCTTCCTAATTCTGATTAGGAGGAGTTGATGACTTCTTTGCTAACCATACCTCAATGTGGCCACACTACTACTTCATTCATCAGTTCCTCCAGTTTGAAAAAGCTCCGTGGAGGGCTCTGTAGCTTCTCTGGGCAAGGAGAGGGCCTTCCTCCCTCTCTCCCACCCTCGCCTGCCACATGCAGGGTGCTGAGCATTCACCTCAAACCAGAGCCATGCTTCAGCAGCAAAATTAACTCTAGTTTTGGCTGTGAGCACCTAAATAGATTGCTCATAGTCTGTAGGTGCTTTCAGGACAGTGTTTGTGTTAGCTCTTGTCATCCCTCAGGCTGAAGGGTACCATGTCAGTTATGAGCAGATACAGTGGCGCTTGTGGGGCTGATGAAAATTCACTGCCTCTGGGGCTTCAGCCTTCACTTCAGTCATTGCATCCTGGGTGACAGGGGCAGGGCAAACTCAAGGAAGAGTTTCAGAGCAGAGTAGCCCTGCCAAGATTTTGCGGTAGGACTGGTGTGGTCACACAGCCCTATCCTTAGCTTCCCCTCTCTAAAGGCAGCCAGGGCAGCGAAATCCAAAATAGTCTTAAAGGGATCTAGCAGCATTCATCTGCAAGAGCCACAGGGCTAAACAGGTCAAATGAGTTGGCCAAGTCTATTCACAAAAGCAGTGGTAGAGCTTGAACCCATCAAACTAATCCTCACTGTCTGACCTTGCAAATCCCAGGCACTTAGTACGACGTGATTTGGAGTTAACCCCTTTCCTGGGCTTCGGAGCTGATGCTGCAGTGCATCAGTGCCTCTACATCCATCATTCAGCAGCTCAGAAAGTGAGGACCTAGATAAATCTCTTTATTCTGAAAAATTAATCTATCACTGGTATGTTGCAGCCATTAAAATGCACATAAAGCAACACTTTATTTAAAATTCTGTCTGGAGTGCTTTGGATAACAGCTAAAGTTTCATCTAGGCTAATAGACTCTTTCCACTTTTCCTCCCAAGTTCCAGGTTCTCCGGCATCATGTACTCATCAAAGAAAGGCTTTGGATTGGGGGCTTTGGTGGGGATTTCTCTTTCTTTGTTGAAGAAGCAGCAGCATCTTGTTTCCTTGAAATTCTTTTTGCTGTTTTCAGTATGTGATAAAGAAGAAAATCAACCAAATACTCCTTGGACATCCTCTCTTTCTCTCCCGGAGTTACAGTGCGGAGAGACGCATTTTAGGAAAAGTCTTGGCTGCAATGTAAGGGGGCAAAAAGGATAATCCTAATTAACAGCATATTTTTAGCCTGGTTTCCCAAGAGAGAGGCTCCTGAATCACACTGTGTCTACACAAGGGTGGTGCCTGTCAGTGTTTGAGCCCTTCAGCTGATTTCAACCAATCTTGCCAGGAAGCTAAAAACTCAAATATGTCATGTTCCAACAGGTTTCATAAAACCAGGGAGCTGAGCAGGGGTGAGAAACTCCATAACTGAAGGAAGCAGGGTCCTTCCCCTTCCTCAGCACCCAGGGAAATTTTGGCACAGGTAGGATGGGAGTGACTCTTGCTGGCAGCTGAACACGAAGGCCAGTTGGCTTGTACCTGGTTCCAGGAGTGCTGGTGCTGTGAAAAAGGCAATGATGGGGAACACAACAGCTATATGTAGATGTAGCAGCTGTTTATTTCTCTTTCTTTTGAAATACTGTCATTAGTATTTCAATCTTAACAGCAGGGAGAGGACCAATTTCTCCACTGGAGTCAGTGATGCTATGGTTTCCTCAGTTCTTGAGCATAAAGTCCAAGGATCCTTTGTAGTACATCAATTCTTGCTCTATCCATGTCCTTGCTCTCTCCACACAAGGCAGCTGAAATAATTTGAAATACTATGTGGTTTGTAGTACTTGGACATTTAAAAAATCGTTTACTTTTTATTTCTCCTGAGACTGCCCCAGAACTGCACTCAGGAGCACAAAGAACCAAAAGTACCAGGAACCCAGCAATACCCAATACTCCTCCAAAACCGCCTTTGTGCAGGAATGGCACATTATTTCAACCACCTGCCAGTTAGTGCCTCTCAGGACTCCCTAGTTTGCGTTCCGTCTATCTTGAGGTTACAGCGTGGGTCTTGCGTTCATCCCAGAAGATATTCTGGGTAAGGTGAAAGCAGTGAAATCACTTTGCCTGGTCCCAAAAGTCAGTTTTCATATTCAGCCCCAGTATCCTGATGGGCTGTCTGTCTCTCCAGAAACTTTCAAGGTGATCAAAGACATTGTTTTAGAGGGAGACTTACCCCGTGCTTACTAGATGAAAGGATGAGATCAGTGATTGAAGAGCTTATGTAGAAACCGTGTTTTCAGGGCTCCTTCAGAATTTTCAAGGCAGAAATGAGAAAGGGACACAGGAAGGAAAGCCTGTGGAAGCAGAAGCAATGTTTGAAAGCTGAGCAGGGAAGTGGTTTGTGTAATTTTACATCCAGCACTGGGAGGAAGAGCCAGGGCTGAAAAGACAAAAATACACTGCTTGAAGCAACTCTGCCTGAGAAGGAGATGGTGGGCAGGCCAACACGGAGCTGCCAGGTGTATGTGTGGGGAGAGTAATTAAAAACACTGTGCTATTTCTGGGAAGGCTGTTGTGTCTTGCCAGGGCAGGTATTACTTTGTGTAAGTGGTCATTAGTCGGGCAAATGTGGCTTTTCATCAGTAAGGGGCTAGAGGACCAAGACAGCACCCATGCTGGGTGGCAGAAATGTCCAGAGAAATGTCAGGAACTGTGTACTGGAACACAGAACTACTGCCAGGGGTTCATAGCATCACCCGTTAATTAACTCATTCAATTTTGAGCAAGGACCTTACACCACTACATGAGAAGGAACTTCTTTACTTTGAGGGTGGCAGAGCCCTGGCAGAGGCTGCCCAGAGAGGTGCTGGAGTCTCCTTCTGTGGAGACATTCAAGCCCAGCCTGAACACGTTCCTGTGAGACCTTGTCTGGGTGGACCTGCTCTGGCAGGGGGTTGGACTAGGTGATCTCCTGAGGTCCCTTCCCACCCCATAGCATTCTGTGATTCTGTAAAGCTTGGGCTGACTGGGATGGGCTGGAGAGTTGGGCTTTCTTTGAAGCAGTCTAATAGCCTGCAATCTAAAAATGGTAGCAAGTGCTACAGTAAGTGCTGTCCAAGAGGTGGCACTTCTTCCTCCTGTTAACTGTCTTCTTAATGGTTTCTCCTCTTCAAAACAGCCATTATCAAAATGTGCACTAGCAACTGGGCATCACCTCCTTGTATTTTTAGAGTTTGGCTAAAGAAGTTGCTGTGGGCTACAAATCTGCAGAATTCAACCTCCATGTTCTGCAGGAGTGAAAACCAGCAACATTAGGAGGCTTGGGGAAGTTTTAATAATACCTCTTAAAGCAAGGGACTGTGAAAGTGCAGTATGTCCCTAATAAGGTCCAAGGAGGGAGGGTGAAAATCCTGGTTTATTGAAATTGGAAGGCAGAGAGGGGGCTGCTCCACGGTGTTGTCATTCCCGCTGCTTCTCAAGTGACGGTCATCGGTCCGTGTTGGGCTCTGCCTCTCCCGTCCAGGTATCCCCCCCGCCAGCGGCACCGGCACGCTGCAGATCTACCTAATCGACATCAACGATAATGCTCCCGAGCTCCTGCCAAAGGAGGCACAGATCTGTGAAAAGCCAAACCTGAATGTCATCAACATAACAGCCGCGGATGCTGACATCGATCCAAACGTCGGGCCCTTTGTCTTCGAGCTGCCAAGTGTGCCATCTGCGGTGAGGAAGAACTGGACCATAACGCGGCTGAATGGTAAATGGGGCGGGCGATCCGGAGGACATTTGGACTCAGATTCACTAATGAGGCCACGTGCGGTTTCAAACTTCCAAACTCTCCTACTTTTTTTTTATCTGATTTTTATTTTTTTAAGGCACGTTATGGCTGACGTTATGGACAAGATAGTTAATCAGAAATGATTTGTATCAGACCTGCAGCATAACTCTAAGAGCCTTGGCACTTGGCTTTTTTTAATGCAGTTCATAATTATGAACAGTTATCAGTAGTGAACAGAGTATAAATAATCCATAATGGCCAAGGGGAAAAAAGCTATTATCAGTCTTCCTTATGTTCCAGCATAATTGTCATAAGCCACAATCAGGATCAATGTTCATTTCTCTGACCATAATTGCATAAAGGCAGCCTTTTAATTTACCATGGAACCAGGAGGGCTAGGTAAGTGTGAAGATTACCAGTATGTGAAGGATTTTTATAGTGCAGCATGCAACCACAAATGGCCCTAATTGCTCCTCTTAGCAGTAGTTTCAGCAGAGGATGGAAAATACGCAGCCATGGGCTGGTTTTGGCTTCAGAGCAGGTCTCTCTTGCTCAGATCTGCCAGCCCAGGGACCACGGCTTGTGCCCTGGCAGTTGGGGCTCAGTCCCGCAGCTCCAGGGTCACAATGGAAGGGAACACAGGAAGGATTACCTGGCAGAGCACGGCATCGACAGTCGATGAGCTTCCCGGGGTGGGAGAGTGGGCAAGCAGAGAGCCTGGGCAGTGACCAGGGGCAGCCCAGACCCCGGGAGCATCGTCCCTGCTTTAGTGTTCCCATTTCATGCCAGTTTAAACACATGCAGCTGGATTTGCAAACGGTATTAAAGTAGGTTAGTGCAGCAGTGAAAACACACAGAATTTTGCAAAAAACAGGCTGATAGTTGACCAAACTGTTAGGGCAGAAGTCTCAAACTGTCCTGCCCGGTTGTTGGTAGCCAGTTTGGAGTTCAGGAGACCACTCTGGCCCCATCTGTACACATCTGTGAGGTGTTCTACCTGTGTCTGTCATCCCTCTCTCCGTCTTGGTCTCCCCAGGTGATTACGCCCAGCTCAGTTTACGAATCATGTACCTGGAAGCGGGTGTCTATGATGTGCCGATCATCGTGACGGACTCGGGAAACCCCCCCTTGTACAACACATCGGTCATCAAGGTGAAGGTGTGCCCGTGCGACGAGAACGGCGACTGCACCACCATCGGGGCAGTGGCGGCCGCGGGGCTGGGCACAGGTGCCATCATCGCCATCCTGATCTGCATCATCATTCTACTGAGTAAGTACCACGGGGGCTTACCCTGCTGGGGGACATCATGTTGCCCATCCTCTTCCCCCTTGTCCCATTGCTATACCTGATGGTTTTCAAGAGCGGTGCAGGCTCCGTGCAAAGGACAGAGCCACGAGGTGCAGGAGGTGGTTCACGCATCTGCATTCAAACCTTCTTCACTCCAGAGTCAGCAAAATGAGCTGGAAACATGTTGGACTTTTGTTTCTAAGGCTTCCAGTAGCTTCACAAGCACGGTTACACCTCACAACATCTTCTAGGTAGTGAGTGCAATATGATTCTCCACATTTATCAGGAAAAAGTTAAAGGACTCCCCCATAGCCCTCGGGTCCCTAGCTGGCTGCGGATATACTGGTTCCCAGTACCAGATGTACTGGTTATAAAAGTCTGGCAAGTACCTGGCAGAGGCAGCACGTAGCTGTAGTCTTCTGGTTGTTCCCAACCATAGTTATTCGTGTTGCTTGTAAAATGACAACAGATTTGAGAGTCCTGGTGGCCTGTGAGTGTGTTTAGAGGAAGGATCCCCATTTTGTCAGGAGCACTGGAGGGCTGGGGGGGCATCACAGAGAAGGGCTGGCTGTCCCTTTGCCCAAGGCAAAGCCATCCCTTTTGCCCAGCAATGCTGTTAGTCAGTCTTGGGCTTTCATGAGCATCACCAATAACCATGTGTGCACACACTTAAAAATAAAAATGATATCATTATAACTTCAAGCAGGAGTTGGCACAGTAGGACCAGATAAAAATGAGCGCTGAAATGAACAATGAGGTAAATATTCATCAAGAAACACAGGCTGAAACCATGGGACTCCCATTAAAGCTAATGGGAGTTATGGTGCTAAATCACATTTAATATTTACCCCCAATGTGTTTAAACAGAGAGCAGACAGAGCGACGTATGCTACAAATGTCACCTAATGTGGATGTGACATGGTACATTAAGAGAACGGGTCGTCTCTGGGGAAACATCCATCCTCCTGGGACAGTGATGGGAATATATTGTCATGTAATTGCTTTCCCCTGTCAGTGTGAGGAGTGAGCAGGAAAAACGGGTGTTTGTGGCCCCGCAGCCCCCTCTCCTCACCCAGCCCATCAGGGCCCATGGAACTGTCTCCATGTCCAGCCACCATCCCTGTGTCTGTCCTTCCTTGGGTGTAGGATCCCAGTAGCAAAACGCTTTATGCTGCTCCCTCCAGCAAGGGGGTCTGTTGGGAGCACCCAGCAGAGGACGTGGTGTCCGTCAGTCCCATCGCCTTCCCTGTGCTGAGGAGAAAAGCCGTCACTGGAAGCCACAGAGGTGATAAAACATAGGACTTCTTTTTGCTGCTCTGGTATAAATCCAGTGCTAAAATGTGATTTAAACAGTTGAAAATCCTATTGACTGAAATTAACTTCAGCTGAAGGACATTTGATTTAAGAGATTCCTCTTTTCATTTTCAGATACATTATCCCATTTTAAATTATGGTTTTTATTACAAAAGCTTATTTTTACATTCATTGTAATTCTAATTGACTTTTTTTTTTCAAGAGCTGCAAAGCACTGTATCAGCGATGAAAAATGTAATTTGCGATGAGCAGTTTTGCAGTTACATCCTTCCAGTGCTTTGCCTCCTTTCTGTCTGTTTTGTATTGTGACCTCTGAACAATAGCCCAGAAAAAGGCAGATGCGGGGTGGGGGGGGGTTGTGCTATTAGTCCATTTTAAAGTCAGCAGGTCAGAGTGTGATGGCTTTAAAAGGAAGAGGCAGCAAAGGGACAGATCTGAGGTGGCTCGGGTGGAGGAAGTTTCTGGCTTTACCTTCACTCAAAGGTTTTTCCTTCTTCCCCGTACCTGATGTATTGGCTGCGCGAATAACACATTTGGAAGAGCAGCGCAATAAAAAATTGTGAAGGGTGAAGACAATAGATTTCAAGGAAAACTACATGCAGAGTGAAAATGGGTCTAACAGCAGTAATAGCACTTCCCATTCTGCAGAGTGAATAAAAGGAAGGAGAGTGCACTACATCCGCTATTGACACTTTGAAGGTCCTTTTTTTTCGAGGCAGCTGTAAAGACATTAATGGCACAGTTTTTTCCACAAGTGCATGAAAAAATAGCATTTAAAAAAGAAAAAAAAGGAAAGAAAAAGATAAACCGTGGTAACCATTATAATATTGTCTTTGTGGACCAGGCAGGTATCTTGTTGTGAGAGACTTGAAAAGGAGTAACGAGAAAAGGACTTCAATAGTCTGCTAAATAGCTGAGGTTTTATATTACAGATAAGAGTTACATTTTCTTTCCTTTTTTCTCTCTTGAATAGATCTAGGATAAGTATTAAAGAAATGCTGAACTATTTGAAAACAATTCTGTTAGCTGGCAGGCAGGGATGGCAGCCAATTGGCACACAATGGCAGTAATTAGCTGTCCCATCCTCTTTGCCTGGCTTCACCGAATTCCTGTTGGGTAGAAGCACTTTGGGGCTGGGAGAGAGAACTCAGCTCCTCCGAACCACCTCCCCAGGCAAGTGGGGCTGCCCACCCATGTCCCAGAGGCCTGGTCTCTTCTCCATCCTTGCCCATGGTGAAGAGATTATGAGGTTCTGTGAAGGGAAAGAAAACCTGGATTTCGTTCTTCTTACGTGACTGAACACAAAGTGATTTTGGGATCTTACATCCTGCCTGGGTTCACTTGTGCTGGCTTGCTTCTTTTGGCACAATCAAGGGTCAAGATGAACCTGAGCCACATGTTGCCCCCTCCACTCTCCATCCACCTCTCCCTTCTCCTGCACGTTGTCACTGTCACAGCTTTGTGTGTGGCTTGTGTGGAGAACAGAGGGGAAGCAGACACGGGGAGGTGTAACTTCATCAGCTGCCCAGGCTTAATTCCATTTTTGATAATATTATTTGCAGCTATGAAGTACAAGAATGAAAACTAACATTTTAACAGGTTCTTGAAGAAGACGAGATCCGGTTGCCTTATGTTAGTGGAGACTTAAGCTCCCGGAGTGAATTCCTTGCAGTAAGTCACAGGGAGCCCAGCCTCTGGGATGTGGGTGGCCCTGTGAAGAGGGAGTTTGTGGAGCAGGGAGACAGCGTTCTCTTTGGGTAAAGTTCTGTAAGTGGGGGAAAATTTCTCATGATGCCAAAACTGTTTGATGTCTCTGTTCCCGTGCTGGGAGAGATTAGCCAGGGCCTGGCACGTACATGCTGGTGCCTGAGGAGGTATCTGTGTGCTACAGGATTTGCTCTCCCTTGTTCTGCAAAGCAAGTCCTGCTCTCTGGAAGGATTTCAGACCCTCTTAGAGCTGCTTTGTGACTCTGCGGCCAAATGCATATGCCAATGTCCTGGCTAATGTGATCTTGGAAGTCTAGAAAGTCCCCCTTGCTCACCTCAAAAGAGTGTAAGTGACCCCAAATCGGGTTACATGACCCACCCCACCCTCCCCAAACCATTCTGTGTGGCATAGTGCAGATGACAGCACCATGACTGCTGTGGCCAGGGCTCCCCAACGGGCATCGCTGCATCCCACTGGTGGCACACAAGTTGCTTCTCAGCACCTCTTTGCAGCTCTCCTTCCTCCACCTTTATTTTATGCCCCTGTATAAAATAAAGGTGGAAATTTAATCCTGAAAAGTCAGGATTTAGATCAAATATTTTTCTGAAAGCGTTAATTTTCACACTTTCTGTTTGCTTTTCCTTTGATTGTGTGTTTGGCTTCTGATAAACATCAGCTCAATCAGCATCCATGATGGATCTTAGAGAAATGTTTGTAGTGGAGGCCCGTCACAGCATTTGCAGCTCTCACTGATCTCTGCCTTATAAATTAGAACATGCAATAGGATTAAATTTTATTCCTCTTAGGAGCAGACGGTGAGGTTCTGCATAGCAGGAGAGGGCAGGTGAGGCATCAGGACATGCCACCACGCTTTGACACGGCCTCGTGCCCCAGGAGGTCCCGGCTCACCCTGCTCCTTCTCCGTTACAGCCATGGTTCTGCTGTTCGTGGTGTGGATGAAGCGCCGGGAGAAGGAGCGCCACACCAAGCAGCTCCTCATTGACCCCGAGGACGACGTCAGGGACAACATTCTGAAGTACGACGAAGAGGGAGGTGGTGAGGAAGACCAGGTGAGAAGAGCCTGTGGGTCATGGCTGAGGAGCAGACATGCAATCTGTACTCTCAAAAAGGCAGAAACCACACTGTTTTCACTGAAGTGCTTTCAAAGGGCTGTGTTTGCCCTTGTTTATGCCCAGGCAGCTTTATTGGCTTCCCTGGTGTGGCCTGGACGTTGGTGAGAGCCAGCCTGGGTCCAGCCTGGCACTGGGATTTTCTCCTGAGCAAACAGGACTGTGCCTCATGGGTTTTTCTACTCTAGGCCCACTTCCTGGTCAGAGACTACAAATCAATCCATCAACACTCATGTTCAAACAATATTTCTCCTTATTTCAGTCGTTAAAATGTCTATTTCCCGTTGCCATCAAAGATGTCAGTAAAACCAGCTGTCAGCCACCACCCTCACAGACCTGGGGCTGTAAATGCTGACCTTGCCTTTGCTTGAGCCTAGAGCTTCTGAGGGCTTTCCCTGCCTTTACTTAATCATCTCTCATGTCCCTCTAATTTCTTTTAATTTCTGGATGTGGTTTATGAGAAATGTCTGAACGGATTTGGGGGTTTTCTCTTTCCCCGCCGAGCGTGCAGTGGCCAAGCTTTGTGTGGTGGCAGAGCCCTAAAGCCACGCTCTGCCTCCACACGTCAGCTTTTCTGTGGTGGCTTCTTCTCAGGGACACCGACACTGATGCTGCACGAAAACTTGCCAGGGTTACACTCCTGGGATGTGCCGTCCCTCAGCTAAAATAGCACAATTCTGTCTCTCGTGTTTAAGTCGCTGGTTTTTTATTCCTGCGTAACCCACGTACAGAGCCCGTGACACTCTCAAAGGGGATGTTCCCACAAATTGTGGGACTCTGCATCGTAAAATGGCTTTATTCTCACTGGGTTAAATGGGCTGCGTGGTTCATGGGCCCATGCGGAGGCTGCTGTGGGTCTGGGGGTGTCAGGGAGCCCTGGGGGCAGTGGTGGAGCTGGTGCTGTGGGAGCAGGCGGACCCACTGCGGCTGAGCCCAAGCAGGGACTTCCCCCAGAACTTGTGATGTTCTTACTCAACAGAAAAATCCTTGCAATTGGCATTTCTTTTTTCTTGTCACTGACAAGTTATTTATAAATATTGCTCCTGGAGATTCAATCATCCCCATCTGAGCACCAAAGTAGTTTTACCGGTAGGACAAAGTACTGTTATAAGCATTCAAAGTAGCTGAAGTATCTGGTTTCAGGCAACTACACTGTAGGCTTAAATATTTTAGAAAGGATTCGTTAAAAATAACAGCAAAGGAAGAGCAGCAAAACACCATTACCTACATGAATACATTTTTAATGAAATATTACCTGGTTCTCATTCCGTGATAGAAACCTATTCTGTTGGGATTTTTCACAAGCAGAAAGAACATAATTACTTTGAAAAGCCTACATGCATAAATGCAATACACATTTTTATGTTTTTACTTTGTACAAATGTAATTGCAATAATATGTCTACCAACAGTGTGTCTTTACATTATATTATGTATTTCTTCATAAAGTTGCACACAAATCTATGCACACGCAAACCGAAGCCGATTTTTCATCCCGAAGATTTAGACACCATGTAAAATATTCAGCAAGTATTTAAATATTTGATTTAACTTCTGTTTCACGGTACGCTCTTAGGAGGTCAATTGTAAGAGCTACTCAAAGGTGAGGTTCATCTGTAATTTAGATGGTTAGAGCTGTTTCGTAGCCAGGGATAAGATTTGCCATCGAACTTCAGCTGAAATAGGATTATTAGACCCTTTGGCTTGTTTGTACGTTGGGTGAGTAGCTGATCTGAAGGAAAAGCTCTTGGTTTCACGCTGTGCCTTTCCGTTTGTCCCAGGATTACGATTTAAGCCAGCTCCAGCAGCCGGAGACCATGGACCACATGCTGAACAAGACACCTGGAGTCAGGCGGGTGGATGAGAGACCTATTGGTGCTGAACCGCAGTATCCTATAAGACCAGTAATCCCTCATCCAGGGGATATTGGTGACTTTATTAATGAGGTACGTGCTGGAGGGTTGTGCTGTGTCACGTCCCAAAAGCTTGAGCAGCCAGCCAGCATCAGCTGTGCGACGTTTCCCTGGCTGCCTGGACCAAGGGGTGCTGTAACTCACAGGAGGAGTCTGCTGGGAGACAGTGGGGAGCGATGGGCACGAGGAAAGGATGCAGGACTTGGCCTCATAAAGGCACCGAGCCTGGAAAAAGCCAAAGTGCAAACAAAAAGCCCAAGATTCCTGTGGGTGTCACAAACACCATGCTTTCCAGCATCCAGGGAGTATAACCTGATCCTGGTCTCCCTTGGATTACTGTGAATATTGCAGTTGCTGTCAGTAAAAATAAAAAAGAGTCGTGGGCAGAGGTGGGTGGTCCTGGTGGCCAGGAGGTGGCCGGGTGGTGGCCAGGCACCTGCTTGGGTCACCTAGAGCCAATGGCACCATTTATGGCTCCTGAACTTGGAATTATTTCACCAGTCTGTGTCCTTCCCTAATAAGCCCTATTTGGTCTGGAACCTCAAAGAGTTTGCAGAACAGAGAGATTCATCTCACATCAGAGAGGGTTTCTTCATTTTATGTTAGATTACTGCTCCTTTATCTGCTTGTACAAATACCTGTCCATTTAGCATTTTTTACCTCATTTTTAGTTTTGAGTGATTGAGTGGTTACAAACCAATCAATGCGTTATTTCCTCCGAGACAAAACACACCATCCATTTCCTAAGTCAGAAAAATAAATGTTATAGCTATTTAATTCTATTACTATATCCGTTTCCTGCTGTGCTTTTTCTCATTTTCATCATTAAAATTCCTTTTTCCTTTGTTCCTGCCCATCCTTCGCACACGCTTTTACACACATCCAAGCGCTCGCCCTCACCCCGTGCTCCAGCTGTAAAACCCAGTAAAACCCGCTCCACCTCCCTGCCCTGAGACTGGGGGTTCTGAAGGTGCAAAAGTGGAACGTTTTGGTTTATTGCAGGTCTGTTCCTGACACTGGGCTGCAGCAAAGCAATTCCTTTTTTTCCCCGTATCCCGAGGCAGTTTCCGTGGCTGCCTACGCTGCTGCCCACAACCCACGGAGAGCAGCACTTCCCAGCCCGGGGTTTCACACCCTGAATCTCTCCTATTTGCAGAATTTTGCTAGGCATGATTTTTTTTATTTTTTATTTTTTCCCGAAAGGAATCAAAATTACCACCATTAATTAGTGGTTATTGGTAGGAGAGGAAATGTGCTGTTCCTTCTTTCATTGGCCAAGCTGGAAATCATAACAGGCAACCCCAGAAAGGAGATGCTGTCTGGAACCAGGAGCTTTCCAGGTCCAGAGCTGGATCCTTGGAAGACGCTCCATCTGGAGGTTTTGGAGGTGCTGGGAGTTGGTGGATTTTCTGCTGGGGGTAGCCGGGAGGGACCCCAGGACCTTTGTTTTCTCCCCATCCTCTCTTAGCTCCGCTGCTGGGATCCCCAGCATCTCCAACCCTTACTCAAGACCCTTCCTCAGCACCAACCCCAGGGTGGGTATTAACGCCCTGTGTTTGCCCCCCCAGGGCCTGCGGGCGGCCGACAACGACCCCACAGCCCCCCCTTATGATTCCCTGCTGGTCTTTGACTACGAGGGCAGCGGCTCCACCGCCGGCTCCGTCAGCTCCCTCAACTCCTCCAGCTCCGGCGACCAGGACTACGACTACCTGAACGACTGGGGACCCAGGTTCAAGAAGCTGGCGGACATGTACGGGGGAGGCGAGGAAGATTAGACTGACCTCACGTTATTTAAAAGAAAAACAAAAGAAAAAAAAAAAAACACAACAAGAAGAGGAATTTCAAAACAAAACAAAAACAATTTAGGAAAGAAAACAAACCCACAGACGACAACGTTAACAAAAAAGAGCCGATGCAGAAGCAAGAACTGTACAGATGTGGCAGCTTTTTTAATTAATATCCCCTGCTGACTGTATTGTTATTTTTAGTGGTGATATAGAAGGTTTCTTTTTCTTTTACCTTTTTTTTTCTTTCTGATTTTGTTTTTTTAGAATATTGAGCTGTCTCGCATGAACACTTGTCTCTGCTGCAGGTTTTTTTTGTTGTTAGTTTGGTTTGGTTTTTTAATGTCAGCTGGGATATTGCTCGTTTATCTGCTTTATGACTAAAGAGAGTGAAAGGCACTCTGTCTTAACTTGAATTTCTTAGAACAGAAGCACTGTTTTTAAAATATATATATATATATTTGAAAGTGCCTTTTGGTGCATGTATCAGATTCCCTTCAATCTCAGGAGTGATGAAAACAAACATACAACCATCCTGGGCAGCACTCCCTGTGACC
>VXBJ01002483.1:400858-462739 GCA_013400055.1 Nycticryphes semicollaris | reverse complement strand
AAATTAAAAATCCAACCAAAAACAAAAAGAAAAAAAAAACACAAACAACCCTAAATCTGCCCCCCCACTTTCAAGCTGACATAGAAGCAAAGAAGTGAGATTTCAGCTACACTGGAAATGATGTCCAGCCCTTGGGGGAGCCCTTGGCTGCGCCACCCCTTTGCAGATGGACGCTCAATCCCCATCATCTGGGCTCCCTCCTTCCCAAGGGAAGCTGCATTAAACCTACAGACTTCAGCCCAGGCAGAAGAGGGGTGTTTTTAAGAGAAACTCTCCATTTCATAGTCCAGGAACAACGCAGACGAAGACAGGATGGAGCCCAGCTCAGCCTCCCTTCTGCAGGAGCGTACCAGGGCAGGGTCCTCAAGGCTCCCTTCTCTCAAAGCATCCTAATAAGCGCGGCTGAAGGATGCTGAGGCCCCTTTGCGGGCTGAGCAGGGAGCGGGGGGCAGCACTGGGTCAGCTCCAGAAAGGAGATGCCTTTTCAGCAGGATTTCATAAGAAAGATCAGCCTTGTTCTGCCTGCCTCCCTTCCCCCTGCTTCCCTTCTGCTCCGCACACACCGTTGAACTCATTGACAAGGAGCAGCTAAATTGGCCGGAGCCAGGAAGATAATTAAGCCCCTGAACTTTTTGCGAAAAATAAGGGGCCAGAGGAGAGCTTTGTCAGCTCAGATGCTTTGTTCAAGGAGCAGATAAAACAGAATTTATATAGGCAAAAAAGAGTCTCCATGGCAGAGACCTTAAACCTGCCCCGAAGAGGGATAAAACCTCCAAGAGGAGGTGCAGCCAGCTACGAGGAACCTCGAGAAACCTGACGGCTCTTTGCATTGGTGCTTGTGAAAGGACTTGTTTTTCCTATGAGGTGACCATCCAGCATTCCACCAGGGTCTCAGAGCCCCTCATCAATGATGGAGGAGTGAGCCCAGTCTGTGACAGTAAGATCCCCTGCTCTCCTGGCTGCTCCCCGAGCTGGGTGAGGGCTGTGATGCCCTGGCCCCTGTATCCCAAAGGTCTCAAAATAAGTCCCTGGGCTCCACCCTAGTTATTTATAGGACCTTATTCTTGAAAGTCTCAGTGGGGATGGGAGCCCTGCTATGCTAATTCCTGTACAAACACATATTAACAGACACCCCACCCTCCATCCCCCCAGATTAGCTTCACAGAATCACAGAATCTTCATGGTTGGAAGGGACCTTTGAGATCGAGTCCAAATGTATACACACAAAAAAACCCCAAATCAAAACCAAAAAACCAAACAAACAAACAAAAAAAACCAAACCACAAAAAAACCCACCACAAAACAAATCACCCAACCCAACAATCCTGGCCACTAGAGCATGCCCTGAAGTGCCACGTCTACAAGTTTCTTAAATACCTCCAGGGGTTGGCGACTCCATCACCTCCCTGGGCAGGCTGTTCCAGTGCCTGACCACCCTCTCAGTAAAGTCATTCTTCCTGATATCTCATCTGAACCTCCCCTGCCCCAACTTCAGACCACCACTGCCTCTGGTCCTGTCATTATTCCCTTGGGAGAAGAGGCCAGCACCCACCTCTCCAAAAATTCCTTCCAGGTCGTTCTGGCGGAGGCAGGGTGATGCCAAGGCAGCCAAGGAGCACATTTGGTGGATGATAATGTAACATTTCTCCCCAAAAAATGCAGTTTTCTGGTGAAGACAAAGCGGCCGGCACAGGTTGGGTAATCCTGTACCGGCAGTGCCGCTGCCCGCTCCCGGGACGACCTAATGCTGCTACTTGCAGACAGAAGGTCTTTTGGACTGATTGCATTATAATTTAATCCATCCTTCAGCGATTTTAGCTCTCAAGATTGTTGTTATTTTACACCTCAGCAGAAGTTCATGAGGAACAAAATGAGGTTGCAATCCTCTAGGGGAAGCTGGCAAGAGTCACAAATCCATCTCTGTGGAAGCAGATTTAAGCTTAGGTCCAAATAATTAGTTCTTTACCCAGGCCTTAAGCTAAGGAGACGGTGAGTTCATCTGCAAAGGCTGCAGAATAACTTCCTAGAAAGCTGTGTTTCACTCACGTTTCTTTTGCACCCTCCTTTCTAACGCGATGGTTGGGAGCGAAGTTGGGCTCGGCTCATGTTTGGTAGCCACTTTGCGGAGAGGGTGACCCAGCTCCTGTGTGCATTGCCAGGAGGGGCTTTAACATGGGACCAGAAACACCCCCTGGTTCTATCACTGAAGCTTATTTGGATAAAAAGCTTTTTTTCCCCACCTTCTTCCTTCCAGGGCAGCCTGGTGCTGCTGTAGCACAGGGGGATGCCAGCTGCCGTCAGCTCATTGGCAGAAAGTCCAGCAGGATGGGAAGAGGGAGGCTCCAAACTGCTCCCCAGCAGCCAATCTCTGCCTTTGGGAAGTCAATGGTGACTTAACAACGTTTTTGATACCTCTAATCAGAGACACAGCTAAGAAAGCCTCTTGATGCAAACAGCTTGAAAGCCTCGAAAGACAGAAAGTGGAGCCATCCTCGTCTTCCCCTGAGCTGCTCCCTGCTCTCCCCTGGTGTCTGGATAACTTCTCTGCAGAGAAGTCCATGATACACAGCTGCTGTGGACCAGTGGGATCCTGGGGTTTAACTGGGCTTTGGCTTCTTGCCACAGCATCTCTGTTCCAGACACAGCCAAAGCAAAAGCAGGGTCGAAGGATCCTCCATGCATCAGCCTTCATAATGGGTGTGTGCTCAGAAACCATCATTTTCATCATTGCTCTCCTCCATCACACCAGTGACATCACAACAGCTCTTTGGGGCAGGAGAGCGCAGCAGAACGGTGCCGGCAAAGAAAAGATGAAGAAAACCATTTCCTGATGGCACATCAAGGGGAGGAAATCTGCCTGAAGAACAGAAAGTTCTCTACATAAATTTCTCAAGCTCACGAGGCAGGATAAAGCTCAAACCTCCCTTAGACAAAGAGTAAAAGGATAAAACCAGTCCCATTACACTGAGCCACTTAAAGCCATTTGAAAGATAACGGTGGTTCCTACCCATCAGAGGCTGCACGGGTGGGAACCCCTCTCACATCAACTGAACCTGGTTCCAGGAGCACGTGCTGGGGGATTTCATTCAGCCTGTCCTCACAGCAGAGGGGCTCCAGCTCTCCCAGCATCTCCATGATCTCCTCTGGCCCCGCTTCAACAGGTCCATGTCCTTCTGATGCTGGTAGCCCCAGAGCTGGAGGCAGCACTGGCTGTGGGGGGGTGTCTCCCCAGAGCAGAACAGAGCAGAAGGGCAGAACCCCCTGCAATTTGCCCTGTTGGCCATGCTGCTGGGGATACAGCTCAGGATACGAGGGGCTTTCTGGACTGTCAGTGCATGTTGCTTCCAGCCAGGAGGATGGGGAGCAGTGGCCAAGTGTTTTGGGGGCTGTAGGGACACTGCAGGGACACATTGCTGCCAGGGCTGTGCTCAGGAGGAGCGATGGCTCTGTCAGCTCCCTCTGCCCACAACCGCCTGCGCTTCCTCTTATTAATTCCCCGCTTTGAGCTGCAGCATGTGGCTGCAGGAGCATTTGAAAGTTTGTGTAAAGGTTTTATTGCTTCATTTTTAACCTCTGCACAAATGTCTACATCATTAGCTTGGGTTTTTTTTCTCCCCTGCATCACCCTCCCCTCCACACTTTTCTCCTCCTGGCCATCTTTGTGCTGCAGCAGCCTGTCAGTGGAGCGGGATGGGGAGCTCAGGGGGTTGATTTATTTGCACTGAGGTTGTTTTGCTGGAGGAGGGAGTTGGTCCAGAGTTTTTCAGTGCCACACGCAAAGATGTGCATGCACAAGGTCTGGTTCTCCACCTCCTGACCCCTCAACTGCAATCAAAGCCACCCCTGTCCCTCTCCCACAGCCTGTGTGTCAGTGCAGGGGCAGCAATGCAAAGTCACCACATGCCCATCAGTCCCCACCACCTGCCCTCTGAGTGGTGCCTGGCACATCCAGCCCCATTTCATCATGAAGACACCAAATCCTGGCCTGGAAAGCTAAAGCTGTGACCACAGGCACAGACTCCACTTTCCCATGGGGCTTCCGTCCACAGGGTGGGGACAACTAGAGGCCAAGGGTGCATGTTTTTCCTCAACTCACCAGGACAACTGCTTGTGATGGACCATAACTGAGACCCAGAGGTAGCAGATTGACTTGTACAGGGCATTACCGCTTAATTACAGTGCCCTGCTTTAAATTCCCAGCAGTGTGAGGCTGTCCACCCCATGTCACCTGGCTAATGACCATGAAAAACCCTACAGAGAGGGGAGCCTACCCTGGAGCTGGGCTATTCCACCATCCAGGTGCCAACAACAGCCCCAGGGAGAAGCGGGGTCCTCTCCCCAAGGGGAAGCTGTGTGAAATATAGCCCCATCATGTCAGCGCGGACCCCTGCATCACCTTCATGCCTTTCACTTCTAAACCCATCACAGCAAAACATCCAGTCACATCCATCGCAACCGGGGGGTTAAGAAAACGCGGGTGCTGCAAAATTTATTATGCCCTGGCTTTCCTGTCTGATCTCTGTGCTTGTCCACAGGCAAGAAAGAAGCAGCACAGATTTTCTTTTTCTTTTTGAAGATGCTCTTCTGCAGCCCTGGGTACACACACTTCTCATTTCACCTTCACCCTGAATGGGCTTGGCCCCACTTTCTATAAAGAAACCATGTCCTGCCCTGGTCAGCAGGTCTGACCCTGAGGCTGGACATGCAGCACGGGAGGACACAGCAGCCGAAACCTCGGCACAGAAAGGGCCCTTCCCCTCACACGCCAGCAGGGACTGGGCATCCCAATAAGCTCTTGACACCTTGGACTTCAGAGACCAGTTTGCTGCCACCAACAGCAAAATTCACCACCTCCAAAAACAGCATGTTCAGTGTTTCGGATAATCTGAAGCCATATTTTCAAGGCAGGGGGTAAGATATGCAGAGCAAAATTCTTCCAAAATAGGAATCCTGCCTCTGCAAATATTAGTGATGCAGGCGTCATATCGGGGATTATCCACCGTCATGGCGTGTAGAGGGAAGATGGATTTCAAGATGATAATAGGAATGACACACGTTGCTTTTTCTCCCTTTCTGCTGACACACGATTTAGCAGTCACTGCAGAATTTTCTTCCCATTTAAAATTTCCATTTAATAGCCAAGAAGCTCATGTTAATTCAGATGATCTCTTCCACAGAGTGGTTAAGGAGGGGTGCCTCTATTCTAGGAGCTTTTTTTGAGTCTCGGTGGCTCTGTGAAGACCACAGAGTACATGTCCTTTACCACGCTATCAAACACTACTTGACCCAAGGCTGGGCAGAGACAACAATATTTAAAAACGAGACTCTCCTGGAAGAAACTCCTCCTAAGAGGTAGTCAAGAAGCTTTCTCAAACCACTTGCAGGACTGAAGGGGATTCAATGAGCATCCTCCTGCCTGCCACCCCATACCTGAGGCAGAACCCCCATGGTGGCCAGGCCAGGATCTTGTGGGCACCCTGTAGGGACGGTGTGGCCAGGGTATGAGGACATGGGACTGCAGAGATGGATCATCCCAGCTCAGCGGGAACATGCTCCCCCAGCCTCCCCTGCAAACTTCACCCTCAGAGGGTGTATATATTTCGGGTGCACTTCTTGGTTTTATTCCAATTTTCATGTTTTCCCTTATGCTGGCTCTGCCCCAACCCAAACCCATGCAAACCATTGGAGCTGGGCTAACCTTGGTCAGGAAGAAACTGGCCCTACCATGAATGAACAAGAGCAGCCCCACAGCCTCTCTGATAGCCCACCTCTCCTCCACGTGCCAGTGAAGGTGCCGTCTTGGCAACTTGCACCAGCTGGGAAACTGCAGCTCACTTTATTTATATATTTTTCCAACAAAGTACAGCCCACAGTAAGGCTAACCCACTGAGTTAACTTCCTCCTCAGTTAAACAAACAACAAAATCATTACAAAATTATCTCCTGTGCATTAGAGTTGCATATATTCACTTATCCTATAGAGCAGAAACATGGGGCATTGCTTAATTAAAGATGTGGGTGTAGAGGCTCCAGGAGCATAGATTTAGCATGCAAATCTCCAGGCTGTGAGCATGCAGCCAGGATACATACAGAGCATATTAATGTTCTGTGCGCTGAGCCCCGCTGTTTAAAAAGCAGTGGTTAGACCCAGTCTGAGGGAAGGAGCACCTGGGCTCTCTGCTCTTGCTCAACTTTGTTTATTGACCTAACAGCATCCCATGAACAGAGGTAGAGAAGCCAGGGCATCTTCACACTGACCTTGGTGAATGCCATCTGCCAGCAGAAACTTCCTCCCTCCTTCCTCTCCTTGCCCTGAAATAACTCTATAAACCCAGCGTCTCCAACTTCTTTTTTTGTACAACATAATGCAGGTTATTGCCAAGAACTGCAAATTGTTTACCAGCCTCGTGCAAACAAAGCTTCCTGATCAGCCACAGAAGCACAGCCCTGGGGCTTTCCAGCAAGCCTCAATTCTTTAATTACTTAACAAAAGCTCCGTCTTACCTTTTTTTTCCCCCCTTTTCTTCAGCTGTTACCTTGGAAAACCACAACCCTGGATGCCTTCCATAGCACACGCTGCTAAAAACCTCGTTTAGCGATGATTTTGCCAGCGTTGTTCCCAAGCAGAGGCTGAAGCGGGAGTGAAGCCGTGCCGTGGCCAGGGGAGCTGCGTAGCACCAGAAACAGGCCTTGGCACCAACTTCCCAATGGGAATAAGCTTCTCCTGAGCACACACATGAGCTCCTGTGTACGTGTGCCAGGGAGGGAGCATCACCCCTGCCTGCAGACCCAGCCTGGCAGCTGCCCCATGAGCACCAGAGGCATTTCTCTCCAATTTGTGACTGGGTTTGATCACCAGGACCCCAGTAAAAGGCTTTTGGAGAGAAGCAAAGTGACTTTTCACCGGTGGGAGTGAGAAGGAGAGGGGGCACTGGGGATGCCTGGGGCAGCTCTCATGGGCAGGGCAAGCTGTTCTGCAAACCCCAACTCTCTCCAACAGCCAACAGAGCAGGAAAGACACCTCCAGAGGGGGTGTGGAGTCTCCTTCTTTGGAGATATTCCAAACCCAGCTGGGTGCCATCCTGTCCAACCTGCTCTGGGTGACTCTGCCTCTGCCAGGGTATTGGACAGGGTGACCTCCAAGAATACATTCTAACCCATGTCATTCTGGGGTTCTGAGCCTTCAGCTCTCATCACACATCTACACTCTGCTCCCACTGTAGTTTGGGAAAAGCAAGGCAGGTGGAAGGTAGAGTTTACTAAATTTTTTTCCAGGATGGCTTGGTTTTTTCATCTTGGAAAAGCCTCTAGCCCCTTTCACTGAAAATTATAATCTGCACAATTTAAAAAAAAAAGAAAACCATTTTTTAATAAAGAGGCAAGATTTGCATTGCATTAACTGAGTAGTGGGTCCAAGGTGCAGAATAATTCGCTGTCAATCTCGGGAAGGTGTCTGAGGAGGGTAAATAAGCCTCGTGCACAGCCCGTTTGGTGTAAGCTGTCATTGCAGCCAATGCATCAGTCAGGAGAAAAACATAACGTTGGCGGATCTCTGAATACATAAATAAAACATGCTTACCACTTGCCATCAGCGAAAAATTTTTAAAAAAGAAATAAATAAATAAAAGGCTGCCTTTCTAGCTCCCCTCTTTTCCCCCCACCTTTATCTACACCACTTTGCTTTGTAGCATTAATTCAGTCTTCAACACCTCTGTTTTCAGACATCCAAATGGGCTGTAAGGAAAGGAGGAAGAGATGGAAATCAAACCCAAAAGTTTGGCAAAGCTGAGAAAATGCCGACTCAGCAGAGAGGGACCGCTCCGGCTTCATCCCGGGCTTCATCCCGCCCCAGCCCCTGGTAGTGATTTCCAGTGTGTGTGTGGGAAGAGCAGGAGAGGATCAGCGGGGCCAGCTGAGCCCTCGGTACATCAGGACCATAGTGGCTTTTTCAGCCCAAAGCCCTGATGGCCACAACGCCAACAGTGGTGGCATCTCCCAGCCCTACAGCAAATAACCCCGTCAATTCTCAATCAAATCCCCGGCAGCGCAGATGTCGCAGTCAAATGCAGTAAATTGATTTGCCATAAGTCACATTCACCGCCTCAGCCATAAATGTGTCAAACCCAATCTTTTTAACTGTAAATAATGCCAGAAATTCCCTCGTTTTTTTTTTAGAAGCCTCCACTACAAAACCCTCCAGCAGAGAACTGTCTTAAAGCGTGGGGGTGTCGAGGTTTCATTTACCAAAAAAAAAATTATCTGATCCAGACAAGTTTTGCTTCATCCTCTGGGATGCACCTCAGCGGGGGAGCCGAGCGGGAGGTGGGATGGGGTAACCCCAGGCTTCAGGCTGGAGGGAGATGGGGGTGAAACCCCCAGTCCCAGCACCCCCCCGCACAGAGAGGATGGTCAAAAGGGAGAGCTGGTATCAATGATTTCATGTTGGCTTTATTTATTCTTCAGCTCCTGAGGGAATTGTACACCCAGCTTTGTTTTGTGAGGATTCAATAAAAGCATGAGGTGACTGGCTCCAAGATGGGCTGGCAGTGGCCAGGCTGTCCCCACACCCTGAGTGGTGTCAGTCCTTACTTCCTGAGATCCCCATGGATGCCTGGATCTCTGCCCACCAACAGGCATTTGGGCAGCTTCTCCCCCCATGGGGCCATTGCCTCCAGCCCATTTGGTGTCTTGGTTCCCACTAAAGCACCCGGAGCAGCACCAGCCCCATCACACTGACTAATATCCTGCTCCACATCACGTCTGTGAGTCAAACACATCTGTCTCCGAAACACACTCCATGGGCTGCGGCGAAACCAGGGGGAGAGAGGGCTACAGTAATTGATGTCAAATCGCCCTTCCTGCCAGCGTTTCAGGGGCTGATCTGACGGCACCAATGGAAATCACAGCTTGGGTTTTAGAAAAAGCTCTTCCTGAGAAGCAGAGTGAGCTCCTGTCCTCCCCTGCCTATCTGAGCAGCGGTGGGAAACATCTCCCCCTGCGCCCATCACCTCCTCCCAGTCTGCCAGGAGCATCTCAATGGTGGTTCTCACCTCCCCACTCCCTTCCTTGCACTCCCTTCTCTTCCCTTCACTCTCCCACCGCTGCTGACAGCATCAAAGCTCTCTTCCAAAACTCATCTAGTTAATCACAATCATCCTCATTTCCATGGGATTATACAAGAAAATCATGAGGTGGGGCTGCAGGAGCGGTGCTTCCATCCAGCACATAGGAAAGACCACCATTCCCTACCTCCAGCCCTTCCCAGACTCTTGCTGTCCCACCACAGGCATCACTGACCAAAGCAGCAGGTCCAAACCCATCCCACCGAATGAGCCCCATAGCTGGAGGAGGCAGTCTGGTGAAGAAGAAGGGTTATGCCACCTCCTCCTTCCACTCTTTGCAGTGACAAGTTCAGCCCTGAGCTGAGGAGCCTCACACCTCCCTCACAGGGCTTTGCCTCCAAGGGTGTTCCACTTCATCAGCTTCGCTCTGCCCCTGGATTCCACCGAGGCATCCATCTGGAGTCCTGTCCCAACCACGACCTGTGGCCCTTGCTGCTGGCTGTCTCACTGGGCTGTCCCACCAGGGCTCTTCTTGTCACTGCCAGCGCCACCTTGGAACAGGGTGACCTGATGTTTCCTTCCATCTGGCCCAAGCTGAATTTCCTTGGGTGTAATGTACATGCTGGCAGATTTCTAAGCACCATCCACTATCCCAACGTGCTTTACCAGGAAGAGCAGCCCCAATTTCCCCCAAAAATCTGATTTAATCCCCAGCCATGACAGCTTTGCAGCTGAACAACCATCCATCCCACACCTCCTCACCTGGCTCTGGGTTCCCCCCCATTATTAAATGGCAGGAGCCACAGATGGGAGAAGTTCACACTGGAAATCAGAAAGAAGGGCATCGCTTTGTGAATTTCCCGCATGCTGGCACTTTCACTGATCACTAAAATCCTGCATCCCTTCAAGCCAAGCACAAATCTCCCACTGACCATGCTCGAATCTAGAAGGTGCACAATGGAGTCAGTAATTAGGAGCAATTGCTGCATAGACAGAAAAATAAGGGATCAGGATTTCTTCAGATACACCCAGCACTGGGAAAGAAACCGAGCTGGGGTGGAACAAGCTCCCTGGCCATCTCTGGGATGTGGAGTTTTTTGCAGTTAGACTAGATATTGCAGTTAGACAGAATTAAATCAGGGTTTTTTGCAGTTAGATAGAATTAAATCAAAAAGGGTCTGCATTGGGTTTTGTTTGCTAAATATTAAAAGGTGACCAGCATCAGAAAGCCTGGGAAAAGGGCACTGGCTCCAGTTGGGAAGGATGGGGTTACTTTGTGCTGAGCAAAGAGAGAAAGGACAGCTTCAGGGGCACCTACCCCTAGAAATGCCACCTCCACACACCCAGATGATGCTCTGCTGGGGAGAGCCAAGCCCTGTTGCATCATTTATTTATTTGTTGTAGCAAGTTTTCAAATTCCTGTCACACTCAATCCCTCCTGGGGCTTTGGCCAGGAGNGGGGGGGGTCCTGCCCTGCTCGTGGGCACCCCTCTACATGGGGTGTCCCCTTGCCCTGATGTGAAATGTCATGTGGCATACACAACAGCACCAGTTTGTCCCCTGACTCAGGGTCTCTATGGGATCCTAAATGGACTTTGAGATTTCTAATGCGAGCCATTAATATTCCCTCAGTTCTCCATGTTCAGCAGTGTCAACGTGCCTCTAGCCCAAACCCTTTGGCAGAGGCTCCTGATGAGCCAGGGCCAGTTCTTCCCTCCTCCAGGCAATGCAGGGCCATATCTCAGACTAAGCTTCCAGCTTTCCTCCGCCGTGTCACACTAAAGCCGCTCTGCCGTAGCCAGCCTGGCATGGGAGCCGTTAGGAAAGCCCCAAAAAGCTTATGCATTAAATCCGCACAACAGCAAAGCCTTTCTCTAAATCAAATAAAGAAGACAGCCCTTTCCCTCCATCCACTAGCAAAGTTTCCACTGCAAGGATAATGCCTGTCACCAATTAAAAAGAAAAATGTCCTCGACTAAAGGATGCGGATGGTGGTGGGGGATGTAACATAGCGGTGCGGGAAGAGCGTGCTTGGACGCTTGATTCCATTTGGACCAGGAATTACACGTTTATCTGCTAATGGGAAATTTCATGGCTTTTCAAGAGAGGCTCACCAAGGTACCTGCTCCCAGTTGACCCCACCACACTGGGCAGAGCTTGGGCTCTCACCATTCCCAGCTCAGCCTGGGCTCACTGATGCAGCCTGGTTGGAGTCACCACGGAGCCGGAGGGCACAGAGGTCAGGTGATTTTCCCACCTTTTCAGCACCTCCAGGAGGAAGAGGAGGAGAGCAGCAGCTCCTCCTGCCTCCCCTGTGCCTGGATGGGTGCCATCCTGTCCAGAGAAACAGCCTAAAGCAGACGCTAATTAACCTGATTTTGACACAGCCTAAACTTCCTACACTTGGCTTCGTAACGGCGGTGTTTCTTTTCCATCATCCGGTTGGGTGTGATTATATTGAGGAGAGAGAGCCCAGGAAGGCAGAGCCGAGCCGGGCTGCAGCCACTGCTCGAGCAAAGCAGTTCCTGCATTAGAGGCTGCTTTCCTGTTATCTTGTGTCTGAGTCGCTACATAATCAGACAAAAATCAAATATGTAAAAGAGGCACTACATTTAAAAAAAAAAAAAGGCACTTAAAGTTGCTCGTAGTTTTGTTCCACAGACAGCACTGACCTCGGAAAATTCATTTTCCGAGGGGCATTTCAAGGTGCAAATGAGCCTTTCCTGCCTCATACGGGCTTCTCTAGTGCTTTGGCTTCGTGTAAGCGAGGTTAAAGCAGGTGTGATAGGCATTTAATTACAAACACACCAAATTCCTTCGACAAGTTCAAATGAGAGTTTGCCTAAGCAAGAGTCGTTTCAGCCCCAGCGCGGAGCCACCGCGGGCTCTGAACCATGTGCCAGGGGGTGAAGGCAGAATAATTTAAATTAAGAGGCAGGGAAAACAAATCCTTTGACTGCAAAGTCCAGCACAGAGAGTTGCTGGTTTTTATACAAAGCTACTGATCTTGGGGGGGGTGGAGGGGGCAGGGAGAGCTTGCAATTTCAATGAGGGAGAAACTCAGAAAATTTGCTCCAAAGTCCGAAACACAGGCTCAAATTAATAGAGTGTGGGAGCTAACGCTTGGGTGAGTGCTGCCAGAAACAGCCACCCAATTTGGAACCTGAATCTTTAAACGAACTCACCTCGTTTAGGCTTGTGCCTCAACCCTTCCTGGTCCCTCCCGTGAATGGTCAAGCAGAGCAGAGGATTCTCTGGCAGCAGCATCGGCGGAAGCGGTGCCAGCATCAGAGCGTGCATGACCCGGGACTGGAAGGCATTCACAGGGAAGTACATTTCAGAGCCATAATTGCACTCGACGCACCCCTTGAGTGGGACCTGGCAGTGCCCTGCCCCGCGCTGCAGCCAGGCAGACCCCCCCTCCCCTGCACAGCCACAGCGGCCAGCACCACCAGTGGCCTGAGTGGCCCCAAAACTGGTGACTCTGTCACCTCTACAGCCAAAGGGGGGAAAAAAAATCAAGGTGAGGGGAAAAAAAAATCAAGGTGGGGGAAGAAAAAAATCAAGGTGGGGGAAAAGCAGGCTGCAAAATAGAACCAGGGGAGGACTCATTCCGGGGTGGGGACCCATCCTGGGGTGGCAACTCATCCCAGAGTGGGGACACTGGAAAAGAGCAGGAGATACAGACCCCCACCCTGAGGACAAGGACCTGATAGACCCATTCAGAAGCTGCTAATAATAATGAAGATAAAACCTGGTGGATCTTTAGCAGATCGTGTTCTCCTCAGATGCAAAGAGAACATATTTGTCCCACATTTATTTGTCCTTGATGCTTTTTGCCTGACCCAGTCCAACATCTGTATCCAGCTGAGCATTACATGGAGACAAGAACTGAGAAGCAGGACAAATAACAAGTGGGACAGGGCTGTTTGGGCATTAGTTGGGATGGGCACAGCAGGGCTCAAAGCCCCAGTGAACCGGCGGGTGCCAGCAAAGACAGCAGGAGCAGGGGCCAGAGGCCCTCACTGGTCCTGGTGAGATGGCACCAGACACCTCTGTGGTGCTGCCATGAAGCTGTGAGAGAGGCAGAAAACTGTGGAGGTTTCCTGAGAGAGGGAGGACCACCAGGAAGGGATCTGCAGAGCAAAATTCAGGGGCATTTCTCACACGTGGCATTTAGTGGTGGCCCATCGAGCCCAACCCACCTCCTCCTCAGCCATCTGAACACATGTTCCTCACCACAGCGGGAGAGGGCTCATCCACCCCTGCTCTCTTGGCAATGTCCATATATTTCAGGAAGCCTATAGCCGATGAAATACGTGACATACCAAGGGAAGTGGCACCGAACATATGGCTCTGTGGTGTAATATATTCAGAGAAGTTTGATTTAAACGTAGCAGAGAGGTAGGTGGAGATTCTACAATCTGTTTAGGGGGAGCCGTGCCCTTCAAAGGATTTTAAGGTGATTTGCGATGAAATGGGAAGCGACACGGAGCCAAGCTCGATGGCAGCGGTGCTGGGAGCCTGGGGATGACTTCAAAGAAAACTGTGGGAGATGCACCACAGTTCTGGTGTTTCTGGACCATCAGGCTCAGGTTGGACTTCTCCGTCACTCAGAGGTCACACCACAGCAGGGTGACCCGCTCCAGTTCAGGATAAAAGGCTGGTCAATGCCGAGCAGTTTCCAGGGCCTTTCCTGAGCTCCCAAATATTAGAACAAGGAAAAGCATCATAAGAAACCTTGCACAATCTCCCCACGTGTGCCAGCTCCTGCCCTGGGGCAGGAGGGAGCTGATGCCAAGCCTCCAGCCTGCTCTGACACAGGCTACTCCACACAAGCTCTAAAAAAACCAAATAATTAGGTAGAGTAGCTTAAAACAAACACAGCAGCATTCTGCTCATCAGATGACCTTAATTAGACTGTAAAGTGAGGAAAACATTAATAGGAAACGGTGCCTGCCTGGAGGTGATGAATAAAACACATTGATCTCTAAGCACCAAGCTGGCAACGCTTTGTTTGGAGGAAAACATACGATTAAAAGTATTCCAGAGGTAAATACAGCACAGCCCCTCGCTCGGCTGCTGTGGTACCCGTGGTACAGGCTGGTCAAGTGTTCACTGCAGGACCAGCTGCACGGAGCTGGGTCAGTTTTGGGCAGAAGCTTGGGATATAATTATCCTTCCTGACCTCAGACTTGGGTCTGTGCAGCCAGCAATGTCCTGCTCCTAGAGCAGAGCGAGATTTCCTTGGAAAACCCCACTTGAACTCACGGAGGTCAAAACATGGAGGTCTGAGCCCACCTGCCCATACCCCGTACACATCGCACCTTGTGTTATCAGCAGCCTCCAAAAACTTCACACAGTTCCTCACCGGTAGAAACGCAGCCACTCTCTTCTCAGTGCTTTTATTTGAGCATCCTTGAGGCCTGGAGGGTCAACGGAACGTCCAACGCGCTTCGAGGGCAGCCGGGGGTGGATGGAGCCAGGTATTTAATATTTTCTTATTGCTGGTCTGGCTATAAAGTGATTTTCTGCAGAGCCAGGAGCTCATCACCAGAGTCGTTCACTACAATCGCGTTTTCTGGGGCGCAGCTGTGAGAATGAAGGTAAAACTCTGCAAAAACAGGAGAGAAGAGGGTTTCAGCGCTGGTGCATCCCCAGGGCTCCACAGGCGGCTTCCCCAGCATGGGACACTTGCAGTGAGGCAGGTGCCTCCCCTCCTTCATCCCGCACAGCTTGGGAATGGATTTCCCCCTGTGAAGCCCCTTCTTCCCTCTTAATGTACATCCTGCAATGCTCTCCAGTGCTATTACATCTGCATTTCCCAGTGCCGTGATGGCTGGCAGCATCCTCCCACCGGTGCCCCTTGCCTGCTGGCAGAGGATGCCTGTCCCCAGGGAGCAGTGGTGAGGAGTGGGGAAAGCAAGTGGGGAATTTATTTTGTTATTTCTACCATTTAAGCAAAGCCATTTTCTCCTCTGCACAGCTGAGGAAGTCACAAACTCCTGGCAAAGGAGCCGACAGCGAGCAGGATTTCTTTCACCATTCAATAGTCATGCCTTTCCCCACTGCCCACGTTCCCAGGGCACTTCGCTGGCCCCTTCCCATCTCGTTGCTCAGTCTCCGGTGTCCCTTTGCCCTTCCTTTCCACTCCTGATCCTCTTGCAAAGCTGGAGTAAGCCTGAAATCAACCTGCACCCCGGGGTACACAGTAAGCACCGAGAGACCAGCAAATACAGCATCGATATCCGATTGCAGGCTACAGGCAGGGAACCAGGACCAGCATCTCTCTGCAGTGACAATCACTCAACATCCCACTTTCTTGCCCAGAAGGGCTTCCCATGTCCAAACTGCACTGCTGTTCCTACACCACGTGCACTTGTCCTGGGTTGTCTCTTAAGGAAATTCTCTGCAGAACTCTATATTAAATTTCTCTCCAATTCATGCCCGTTTTGGCATCAGAAGTGTGTTATCATACACCAGATGGAGCTAAATAAAAATACCACACGAGTGCTGGAGTATACTGATGTGATAGATATATAATAATTAGGATGTGCTGTAAAGCTATTAAGGCTGCAAATCTGAAGCATCTATTATATTTTCTCTATTTCTACAGCATTTCTTATAGCACGGTGACAACCAGCAACGTTAGCATCCAAATATGTCTTTTTAAGGCACACACAGATTGTAATATCTCCAGTATTTATCCTGGTGTGACTCAGTCTGTCTGATAATGACAGAATTAAACCAAAGCCCTCTCCCTGCACAGGAGACAGCAGCGGCACCGGGTTGGGACACACTGGACCTGGACCGATTCCTCCCGGTCGGTGAGTACAGGAGCAGCAGAGCATCCGTACTGGAAGGGTGGGTAGGGACAGGGGTACAGTGGCCAGGGACAACGTTTCTGAGCTTGGAATTGTCACTGCACGCCAGCCAGATGTCTGCAGAGAAACTGGTGTGGGGACACTGCTCCCTGCTTGCAGGCAGCAGGAAGACAAGCTCCGTGCTGCCGCTGTCACAGGATGCCAGCAGCTGTAGGTCCTCTGGAAAGACATCCCCGAAACATCACACCACTCCAGCATTTTGCCTTAAATTAAGGAACCAAGCCCCCGCCTAACTTGTTCCTGATGACTGCAGCAGTGACAGCAATGGATGCTCAGGGGGACAAGCTGTCCAAATATTTACCCAGCTTCTCTGGAGAGCTGGCAGCTGGCAGGGAATGCCCAGGGAGTGCCCACTGCACTGGGCAAGGCAGCAGCTCCAGAGCATCCATACGATGTGCTCTGGTGGAACCGTTCGTGCTTCTCCTCTCCATCCCACTCAGGGGAGCTCGTCCAGTGCCCAGGTGACATTAAACAGGGTTTGGCCACTGCTGTGTCCCACACACCCGTCCTGTGCAGCCAAAAGCACCCCGACTTGCACCTCCCTGTGCCAGAAATACTATTGTCTGCTTTGCTGTCCCCATGCCCTGGCAGGAGGATGTGCCTTCACAGCCCAGGTTGGGGCCCAGCTCCATTCCCAGCACAATCACCCACCCTTTCCCCATCGGCTTTTCCAGCTGCCAGGGGTTGGTGTGTTGGCCCTTCTCTCCTGAATCACTGGATTTTATAACTACTCTATCAGCTCCAATGCGTGGGGTCTATTTTTAATTTCTCTTCAAAGTTATTCAAATAAAAATGCACCGCTTTCAAGAAAAACAGAATGAAAAAAACCCTACAGAAAGCCACGGAAGGAGCACTGTGCCACCCCACAGAGCACAGCGGCTGCTGTATTCTCTGTGAATCATAGCACTGGACACACGGGTGATGCCCTGGGTGCAAGTGGCCCCTCTGCCCGGGTGCCTGATCACCCATCACCTGCAACAGCCTCCCCCCAGCCCCGGCATGACCTGGGCAAATACCATTTTCCAGGTGTTTTGACTGGTTCATGCAGTCCCTCTCACCTCCCTGAGTTGGTTTTCTCCAGCTGTGCAGGTGGGACAGTCACAGTCAAGCCACGGGGGCTGCGTGAGGAGGGGGTGTTGATGCCCAAGACCTGCTGTGCTTGCCAGCCCCATCCATCTCTCTCTGCAACTGCTACAACCCCACCACGGGCACTGCCAGCCCCTCAGCATTGCGAGGGGGGTACCATCCTGCCCTCACAGCGGGGTCCCATCCCCACCTTTCCCAGGCAGATGGATCCTTATCTAAGCCCTGAGATGGCCAACATAAAACTAAAGCATAAGGGTTTCCTTTGTTTCTTTTCTTTAATAACTCAAAGCACAGCAATGAACAGTGGATCCCTCAGGACTGGGCTTCTCTGTGCTTCCCAGTACATTCAGGCCCTTCCCAAACGAGACCCCAGCACGATCCAGGTAGGAAGACAAAGAGAATAAACAAGCAAAAAGTCATCATTTTCTCTATCATCCCACCACCTGCTTTTTTCTGGTCCTACCGTTGAGGCTGCAGCAGGAAAGGGGGTTACACTTTCCAAAGCCCACTTAAAACCAGCTGCCCCCCTCTGCTCAGACAAATAACTGGCCGTAATTAGTTTGCAAAGGGCTCTGGCTCTACCTCACACGCTTCACCTCCTCCCCACACCATGCACAGCGATGTCCAACTACCTCATTATGCCCTGAGATAGTTCATTTGATTGGACTCCCCAGTTCAGCCCCACCGTTACCGCATTAACAGCAGCCAGACAAGGCCTCCCTGTTTCCACTGGCCCACTGCTCTAAGCTGCTAATTAACAATTTTTAGCAAAGCGAGCGATACGACACAATTCAATTAAAATGACAAAAGGAGGATAGAAATGACATATGTTCCCCTCGGTGATTTTTCCCTTTGGTCTAGGCAGGGGATGAGCCTGTTCCTCTGCAGCATCAGCACCAGGGATGCAGAAAAGCCTTCGCATGAGCAGGGTTAGGTGGTGGTCCTCGGTGTCCCCAGGGAGAAGCTCTTATTCCTCTCTGCTCAGCATTCCTGAACCCTTCCTGGGTCACAGTGGTGATGCCCCACTCCCACTGGAAATCCCCTGGGCCCTTTTCCCACAGGTCGGGATAACATGCTGGGGAAGGAGCACTGACACCCCCTATTGTGGAAGCGACTGATGGGAGGGGGTTTTCCTACCTGTTTAATTAAACATGTTAAGAAACTGCAAGGAGGAGTTTATTGAATCTCAACCCCCTTCCACTCAACCCCCCTTTCAATGCACTGGAGCTCATTAAAAAATAAAGGGGAGGGGGATTGTTTGCTGCAAACACAGCTTTCAAATAAGTCTTAATTTAAATAATTAAACAGCCAGCATTTATTTTTCGTGTCGTTTTTATTTTCCTACCAGCTTCCTTGTCAGTTTAGCTCAGATTTAAGGTGCCTTGCAGCAGTGGGGTGGGTACATATCTGTATGATGCCATGGGCTCTGGAGCCCAAAAGATGCTCCAGGAGCTCAGCATATCTGACCAAGACCCTTGGGGTTGGTCCCATCCCACCTCTCATGGACAGTGTTTCTGCCCTGGTAGGACACAATGTCCCCTGTCACTGCCGGTCCATGTTGAACCAAGCAGCCATCCCTTTCCCCTGAAACTGCAGCCAAACCTCTGGAGTTTGTATCTTCAGTTTTTAAAGAGCTTTGGGATACATTAGACAGGATAAAAATTTTATAAGGGGAACATTATACACTTTTATACATATAACCCTCATGTTTCAGGATAAAAGGCACCTTCTAACTGCCTGGGGTGAGTGGGAAACTCCTCCACTGGGTGCATTAGAGCCTAATTGTTTGTTATGGATGTTATGAGTTGACCTCTAAGTTTTTATAAAAACCTCCAAAGTTTCCTGAACACACAAAAAATAAAAAGACTGATATTTCATCCTTACTGCTGCCTCAGCTGGTGCTGCCTGGGGCACGCAGCTCTGAAAACGCACCTCCCAACAGCTTTGTCTTTGTCCCCAGTGCTTGTCCCCACGGCCGGTCGTGTGTCCCCAAGCTGCCAGGACTGGCACCGGCCCCGCTTGTTTTCTCATTTATCGCTCATCAGCCTCCACCACCGGCACTGGAAGGATGTTCCTGTGGAGCTCTGATGGCCCAAGCACATCATAACCCTCTCCGAGAGCCTGAGAAGCAGCAGACAAAAGCAAGTCTCAGAAAACCCCAGTTATTTTATAACAACTCCTGTCCCTGTCCCCCCCAAACAACCCCATGTGCCAGCCCTGCTAAAAACCAGCCAGTTTCTCAGATTTGCAAATGCAGCCAACTAACGTGTTTACGCTGGAGTCCTGAACGGTGTCACATCCCCGAAGAGTCTTAAGGTAATACTTGATGATATTCTCTCCTTCAGCAAACATATTGATTAGATTACAAATAAGATTACCACTAAACACGGCCCTTCGCAGCGCGTGAGGCAGCACCTCTGCTTCCTCCTGTCAAGTAGGTTCCACTTCATTTGTTACAGAAGCTCTTGATTTTTGCGATTCAACTCGATGCTGCTCTTCCTCCCCCCACTCCCCGGGGGACACCGAACCATTAGCAACTGCATTTTGGGGTGATTATAACACACCTTGGGGGTGCTCACGAGGCAAAGAACTAAAGAGCAAAGGACTTAACGACCTAGAAAACGCAGCGGTTCCCTGACACAGACGCTGCCCGTGGGGAGGTTTGACCTGGAATCGATGCGGCGGTTGGGGCCAAGCCAGCTCTTGAGATGCAGAGCTGCAGGATGATGCTGGAGCACAGTTTGGGGAGCATCTTGGGGATGCTGCAGTGACCTGGGCACCCCGGGAGACGTGAAAAGGGGCAGGCGGATGGGTAGGATGGAAGGAGGGTCACCCCTCTGCCCTCCCAACAGCCTGGTTCCATGCCCACCTCTCCCCATCATGGGATCTCCTAACAACGGAAGGGCAGAATGAAAAATCCCACAGCTGCTCAGCTCACATCAATGGGATTTAGGGCCAAGAGCCACAGGGAGCCTGGATGAAACCGGGGCAGCAGGAGAACCCACACTAACCCACTCCTCCTCACACACAAGCTGTCCTGCAGAGGCTGGAAGCAGCAACGAAAGCAACGGTGACAAGACCCAGGAGAGACCCTGTGTGCCCTCCCTGCCCTGCCAGCCCTCCCAAAGCACATTCCTCAAATATTTGGGATTTTCTACCTCCAGCAGATGCAGCTCCCAGCATCACCTTACCTCGACCCTCTTCAAACACATCTCGGATAGAGCCTCATAGATGGGTAACTTGTAGAAATGGCAGCACTTGAAAGAAAGGCAGAAATTAGGAAGCAGCGGCTAAAATGTTGATTCTGTGTGCACTGTGCTTTTTGACACCGATTTTCTTACATCTTGCCATCACCAGAAGTTCCCTTTGAACGTCCCTGTCCTGTTTTGTAAACATTTCTAACCTCCACTAATTCCCCCGGCTTGTTCCTGCCTTTGCGCTTGTAAACTCACAGACATCTGCCACCCTCGGAACCTGTGTCCTCTAAAAAGAAGTAAATACATAAATAAGGAGTCTGGGGCACCTGGTTCTGATCAAAGTCTGCTGCAGCACACAGGGCTATCTTCTTTCCTTTTATTTATTTATTTATTAGTCAGAGGTTTGGGTTCTTTCCCATCACACGGACTAAGCTGCATCCCCACCCCTCTTTTCTCCCCTTCCCACTTTCTATGATTTAGCACTCAGCAAATGAATCATTTATACCTTGATTTAAGCAGAAAAGTATCTCCCCTCCCCACGGCCTGTGATTTCTGCAGGACTGTATTTCACCGAGGAGGGATGCGGGAGGACTCGGTGGCAGCGTAGCCGGGCTCAGAGCACCATCTGCCGCCCGCCGAGACCCGTGCGCAGGGAAGAGACGGGGATGGCACCTTCTTAATGAAATAACAGCAATTACAGAGCAGTGTCCAGCCCAGGGTTTCCGTGTGCTCTCTCCACAGGAATTCAGCTGCAGCAGGAAGGGGATGGGGAGTTAATCCCCTCTGATGGGTGAAGGCAAGGGACCAGCTGCCTTCCATGACCCTCCTCCCTTTTTTACATTTGTTTTCTTTTTCTTCCAGAAACCATTATTTTCCTCTCCCTCAACCACAGGGCGCCGAAACCCCAGCGCTGACCTCTTTACTCCCTCCCACCTGACTCCACACTGACCCCGGTTTTCTCCCATTAAACTCATGCTGAGTGTTGAACTACTTCACCAACACTTTGATTATTTTTTTCTCAGCTTCTCACCCTTCCCCTTCCCCCCGCCCTTCCGAATCCAGCCACAAAATACTCTACAACAGAAATGTTTCCTGGCTACAGAAAAAACCCAGTACTTTTCCTTGACCAGCATCCCCATCCTCAGAGGGAGCATCCCATTGCACATCTTCCATGCGTGGGATGCCACATCTGAGAAGCTTCCTTGCTGCACAGTTATGGAACAGTCCCCTATTAGAGCTCTCAGCAGCTTCGGGGTGGCACTTTGCACCCCCCAACTCTTCAAAAGCAGCTTTGGGCAGGCACAGAGATACAGGAGACCTGTCGGGTCATGGAGTCGGCCCCGCTGTGGGAGAAGGGAGCTTCCTTGCAGAGACTTTTATATAGACTCATGTGTGTATTTATATATAAATATACATAAAACCTATATATAAACATATATACACACATATATTATGTGTCTCTCTCTCTGTGTAAATAAATAAAGCAGACTGGGAGCAGGGGGAGCCACAAGCTGCAGGCGGTGGCTCAGTGAAGATGATGCCACAAGAAGCCTGGGGTCACGCAGCCCCCCCAGACCCATCAGTGCTGGGCACAGCCTCAGGCTCATTTCTGTGGGGTGAAGCCACCCCAAATCTCCAGCTAGGTCACCCCTGGGTGCTGCCCCACATCTTGGCTGCCCAGTCCCCTTGACAGGGGGACTCTCTCCTTCCCTCCTCCCCAGCCACCAGCTCCTGGCACTACCCACACAAGACTGAGGGCGTTTTACAATCAGGGAACTGAGAGTTTGGAGGAGAAGAAAAAGGAGGAGGAAGAAAAGCTCCTCTGTAAAGGGAAAACCCCACATCAAACCACACACCACCGCTGTGCATCAGTGTGAAAAGTGCGAGAACATCCAATTTTTCTAAGGCAATTAACAATTCTTATTTCTCAAACTCAAATGATCAGTCCCACCAACCCCCCCTCAAGGCGAAGGGCCTTACCCACAGCTTACCCACGTTTCTCCCTTGTCCCCCTCAGAGCAGAGTCAGGGAGCCCGGGTGCTACATGAAGACATGCCTGGGACTTTTCAGGATTTTCATTTTCTCTTAAAGAGGCTGCATCTAAACATCCTCACGTTGGTCTCCTGGGAAATGAGATATATTGTTCTTCAAAGCCCAATCTGCAATCGTTGGGCAACGCTCCAACACGTGTGTTTGACAAAAAGCACCAAACACATCACAGTCACCCAGAAAGCACTTGCAGCCACCTTTTTTTGTTTTGTTTTGGCAACTTAAGTTTGTTATTGGGTTAAAAAGTAGGGAAGTGCTCAAAAGTAAAACCCCGCACTACTTTTAGAGAGCAGTAAAAGTGAGATTTGTTATGCATTTATTCAGTGTTTCACAGAACCGTGGTTTGTACCAGAGACCAAACGCTGCTCCTGTTGTTTGTATGAGTTGTCTGTTGACTTCAGAACAGGGAAACTCCCGGGAGGAAACCAGGCAGGGCACAGCCCAGCTCCTCGCAGAAATAACAGTAAATAAGCTGAGCGGGAAAACAAAGTGAAAATAATAGTGTGTTTCACAGGGGAAAACTGTTTCTGGAGTGGCAGGAGAAAAGTCAGTCCGGGGAGCAGCTCTGAAGCATGGAGCCTCCCACCCTCCCCAGCACCAGCAGGAGCCACAGGAGCACAAAGATCAGGAGGGAATTCCTAAAAGCAGGTTTTAAAGGATTTAACCCCTTTCTCACAGCATGGTTTGCCATCGAGTAATAATGATATCACCAAAAATGAAGGAATGTTGGCCTGGGGCTGCGGTCTCTGCTGTGGGTCGTGCCCAGGATGGCGATGGGAGAGCTGGGAGTGGGCTTGGATACGACACAGCCCCGTGCCATCAAAAATGCAATTTGAAGCACAGTCCCAAGTGACAGCCTGAGGGATGCTCTGGCTGGGAGGACGTGGACACTCGCCTGCGGAGGTGGCACGTGCTGGGCAAACTAAAGGCAGGACAGAAGGAGTGGATGCACTGCCCTCCCCATTTGGCCCTTCAACGAGCAAATAGCTCCCGAATTCCTCAGCCCAGCAACCTTCACATCAGGGAAACTTCACTCGCTAACAAATATGCCAGAATACAGAGAAGCTGGTTGTATAATGGTGCTGCTTGTGTGACATTTTCAAAAATCCAAAGAGAAGGAACCCCCTGGACTGGGCATTGGTGAGGCCCCACCTCGAGTGCTGTGCTCAGTTTTGGGCCCCTTTACCACAAAAGAAGACATTGTGAGGCTGGAGCGGGTCCAGAGAAGGGCAGTGGAGCTGGTGAGGGGACTGGAGCACAAGTCTTGTGAGGAGATGCTGAGGGAGCTGGGGGTGTTCAGCCTGGAGAAAAGGAGGCTGAGGGAAGACCTTCTGGCTCTCTCCAACTCCCTGAAAGGAGGGGTTAGCCAGGGGGGTCAGTCTCTTCTCCCAAGTCACAGGCGATGGGAGAAGAGGAAATGGCCTCAAGGTGCACCGGGGGAGGTTCAGGTTGGAAATCAGTAATTTTTTTTCCATGGAAAGGGTTATTCAGCCTTGGAATGGGCTGCCCTGGAAAGGGGTTGAGGCACCATCCCTGGAGGGATTCAAAAGCCGGGTTGACACAGTGCTCAGTGACATGGGTTAGTGATGGGTTTTATCAGAGTTGGGTTGATGGTTGGACTAGGTGATCTTAAGGTCCCTTCCAACCCAGACAATTCTATGACTCTATGAACCTGTAGTACCTAAACTTTCTTCTCTGCATTTTTGTATCATATTTTAATACATTGCACTGGCCTGTGCTTGCCTAAAGCCCCGAGGTGTAAAACGTCATCACCCATTGCCCCATCCCTGGAGGGGTTCAAGGCCAGGTTGGATGGAGCTCTGAGCAGCCTGGTGTGCTGGGAGGTGTCCCTGCCCAGGGCAGGGGGTTACACTGGGTGAGCTTTAAGGTCCCTTCCCACCAAAACCATTCTGTCATTCCATGATTCTAAATCCTTGCATAAATCCAGGATGTTAATTTAGAGGAGGGACCACTCCCAGCTGGAACACTCCAGCAGGAGGGTTTGCACTTACCTGACAGCGGGAGCGAGCACACACACACACACACACACGAAACTCTGCTGCTGAAGGTGTCACCACAATCATGTCCCCACCCCAGCTGCCATCCTATACGACCTACCCCCAAAAGCTGACTCTTCTCTGGAGATGGACAAGGAGCTGTAAACACACACAACAAAACGGTTAAAGTTACCATTGTGTTAGACTTGTCAAACCTTCCTTGTAATTTAGTCCATCTCAGAAATACAGGGGAACTTCTGAGATGAGAAAGAAGTCTCCAATAAAATCTTAATTACCCTGAGTTGATGGCATTTATCAGAGCATTCGTGCGTGTATCTATGACTATGATTTTGACAAGTTCCCTGAAAATATACTTAATTATACACCTGAAATATGGAAAAGAGGCTGAATTCAGAGTGCCTTATCATATCCTATTCGTTCTGTTGAATTTCTGTGCTAGAGGAGACCGCTATCAATGGCTCAGACATTACAGCTATCCACCCTCTGATCCAAGGTGTTAAAAAACCACAGCCCCATCAAGAACGCTGCAACCCAGGGCAGGAAAAGGCCACCTCTGTGTCACAGGGATAAAGGCTGGTGTCCTACAGGCCAGAGAGAAGGAACCTCTCCCAGATGCGGGGCTGGATGCAGTAGAAGGTGGTAGAATAAATCATCACCCGGGGTGACGGGGAGAGCTGTGGGAATCTCCAGTGCCGAGGGTGCCCCAGAGGAGTTGCAGTGCCCTTTGGACCAAGGGAGTGAAGGACGGGGACAACAAACCCTGCACACTTTGACCCCCACCCCTGGGTGGAGCTGACCCGGGCTCAGGGGGCCAGGAAACAACCCCAGTTTCTCTCCTCACAGGTCACTAAGGCAGGGGAGAAGTGCTACTGCACACAGGCCCTGTCAATGCCACCCCTTCGCCTACGGCATCGGTCTGAAGCATAAAGCTTCTGAGCAGCTTCAAAAATAGCTACCTTTTTTATCATAAAAAGAAAAAAAAAAAAAAACAAACCCAAAACCCAAACCAACCCAGAGAGTCCCCAGCCACCATCTCCTCTCATGAGACCCTCTCCCCAGGAGGTCGCCCACGGCAGAGTTCACTCCAGCCCCAGGAATGAAGCGCCAACACCTCAGTCAGAAACGACACGAATTTAAACAACTTGGAGGGACCAGCTTTTCAGCCTGAAGTAACAGCAACTTTTAGAAGCTGGGAAAAATTACAGGGAGTGGAGGGCTGGCTGTGCTCTTAAAAATGTGTAATTTAAAGTAAAACCAAGAGCTAGGGTCTTAGAGAAGGTCTCTCCAATTCCCTTGACCTCTCCAGGGTATTTCTAAGCTACTCTCTTCTGCAGAGGGAGTGCAAAGAACAGCAAATCACACAATAACTGAGTTTTTCAAACATGCCTTACCCCCAGCTCACTCCTGGAAGCGGCATCTGAAGGGCAGTTTCTTCCCAACTTACCTGCAGAGACCGGGCTCCACTGCTGGACAGACGATGATGATGATGATGATGATGAACACAAGCAACGGTCGTTAGAACCAAAGGAAGGCTATGACGATGCTGTGGCCAAAAGTCCAAGCTGTTTCTTTCCACTTAATGACATGACACCATTTGAAAGCCAGTTTGGAGTTTGCAAACAATCCCAAGTTGGTGCCAGGCTGGTACATCCCTGTAGGAGATACTCCCATTTTTCAGGGACAACCGCTCTCCTCGCTGGGCCGAGGGCCAGGTGAAGAGCAGCGCTCGGTGCAGGAGCCTGGGGATGGACTTGTCTGTGTGCAGGATGCAATTATCAAATTCATGTCATTTTTCTATTAAATGAATAGCAGGATTAAGCCCTCACAACCAAACTTTTTTTTTTTTTAAGTTGCCCATGACAGGGGGGATGAAGAAAAGAACCAACCAACCCAAAAGCTAAACATCCCCCATGGAGCATCAGATTTTCACCTTAATAATCATAAGGGTGTCCCTGAAACTATCCTTTTAGAGTCAGGCTCCAAATTTCATGTTTCGTGTCACACCTTCTGCAGCCCACTGTGGTTAACTGGGCTGCCCCCAGGGAGAGGGTGTTTTATTAAACCTTCACACAAAATACATGTAAGTTCTCTTCAGAAACTTCCCCTGCTTAAAAAAACAACAATAAAACACCAAACCACCCCAAACAAAGCCCACTGTCCACTGATTTTGTCCAAGACCCCCAAGACAACAACAAGCTTTCGAGATCTAGAAAGTTACATCCCTCCAAAACACCAACAAAACAAAAGAAAATGCAAAAAAAACCAAGCCCAAAGTTCATCCTTAGGAAGCAGCAAACCCTCAGACAGCCTCGTCTTTTCCCGTACCAAGAACAATAAATCCAAGAGGAGAAAAGATTTAGAGAGGAAAATACATTAGCAAATACAGATAAATTTGTTTTTAATAAAGGAGTTAATTTTCTTTCAATCCTATATAAAACAATAGCAATTAAAAACTTCATTTTTGAAAGTAAAATATTTACATATGAACAAGTAACTGTGCAAAATTTACATGAAAAAAAATGGAAAGACAGGATTTCCTAAAAGACAAAATAAAAGGGGTGTAACAGTTGTCAGGTGTTGATAAAAATACTGATCAGCATTCAGTTTACACGCAAGAGAGTTAAATTCTACCATGAGAGTTCACACAAAGAAAGCCGAAGTATTTACAGTCATAAAAGTACTATCAATAGACAATTTAATACAATAACCTCTGAAAATATAAAGAACCAATTAGTATATTTGTAATAAAAAAATAGGTACAAAGAAGGGACTTTGCTCTGGACATCTTTAAAGTAGGCCCACAGCTTGCATACAGTCTTTTAGCAAAATAATTATAGTTTACATAGCCATTTTTATGTTATGTGCCAAAAATTATGTACAATTACTGACAAAATACACCAACCATTTTTCAACACTTGATTCACACTGAGAAACAGTCTTTTGATGATTCCTCTCAACTTTGATTTTATTTAATCTAAGCTTTCACTTTAGCTAAAAAACACAGTGCAAGTAAAATATATTTATGCTGAAAAGGTTCCTCTTTTTTTCCTTTTTTTTTTTTCCTTTTTTAACTTTACAGCTTTACAAACTATAGCAAATAAAATGCATTTTTACAGATGCTGCTAAAACATTCAGAAGTAACCCTCCTTTATGGGATTTCAGGGCCTCTAATAAGCAATAATGTGATTAAAATTGAGGTTATGTTTAAAATTAACTGTATATCCCTCTAGATTTTGAACGTTGGGGGGGGGGGAAGATAAATATTCTTAAAAAAATCAGTTTGCTTTGTTAACTAACTGTTTAAAAAAAAAAAGCTAAATGAAATGAGGTCATTTGCTGTAGACATATGCCTATATAATTGATTTAGTTGAATAAAACTGAACTAAAATGTACAATTAATGTCGAAACTGCTACAGGGCTGACAAAGGGTAGCTAGTTATTTGCTAAACGATTCCATCAGTCTTTATATATGGCTTGTTTGGCAAGAAGGCCACTCAATCAAGAGATGAGTTAAAATTTAATTGTCCTTTTATAGTATCCACAGGCCTTGCATCCTCACTGTTACAGAACTGTGTTTCTCCTATACTGAAGAGTTTATTTATAAACAGGAATATAAAACTGTTCCATGTAAAGAGGTGGTTGTTTTTCAAACAATATCCCATTTGCTTGTTACAAAAAGGCGTAATTTGCAAATATATAAAAAATGTCCTCAGGTGTCTCTCCGTCAAAAATACCTTGATCTTTTCCATTTTACTTAAGGAATGCTTTATATAGCAATAGTGAATGGCTTGTCTCTCGCTCATTTTCTAAACAAAATATGAGGTCCCTGAGGTTCACCCGCGTTATCCTTTGTCGCGTAAACTGTCTGGTTGTTCCAACTCCAGAGCTGCCTGGGACTGCTGCGCTCGAACCGGATCCCTGGGGTGGAGAAGGAGAGAGAAATTGAACATGTCAGCGATCCCAGGTGTCCTAAAACTTTTCAGAGGTAAGAACCCCGTGACTATGCACAGGGAGCTCTCAGACAGTGTGGTACCAGATCAGAGAGCTCTTTTTCTTATTCATAACCAGTAGTTGAACACACAGAAGTTTTCAGTGACATCCATATAGACCCCAAAAAACCCCAGTGACATCCATATAGACCCCAAAAGACTCCCAAAGCACTGCTCTTATCTCCAGGCAGGCACCAGGGATAAGCAATCCCACCAATCAAAGCAGACAGAAGCGACACAAGGTGGGCAAACAGATTCCCAAAGGCAGCCCGAAGAACTGGGGAGCAGTCCTGTCCCCCCAGCCCATTCAGTCTTGAATCACATCATAGATCCCCCCTGATCTCCATGGTGGGGTGCCATGAGCTCTCCTTTTGGTGACAACAGCTGTACCCAAGCTCAGAGCTATACTAAGAAGTAATTATTCTGGAGACAGACATTCCCTAATGACCTCTGAATTTCCCTCCATCGTTCAGCAGCATCTATCTCCCTGGTACACACTCGCAGTTTTCCCACACAAACTGGCAAGACAAACAAGGAGGATATTATTATATTTGTCACTTAAAAAAAAAAAAAACAAAAACAAAAAACAAAAAAAACACCAACAAACCCCAAACCATGAAAAAAAAAAAGCATTCAATATCTCAACTCGGAGAACCCCAGACCCTCCAGCTGTGAGCTGTACTGGTGAGTGAGGCATAAAGCAAACCTGCCAGGGAAAAACTCCAGTGCACTTTCACTTGAAGACAAGACAGTTCTGACAAGATACATGCAATTAATGCAACTCTTCCCTGACTGTCACACTTTCCTTTCTACCAGCAAGGAAATCCTGGAGTGCTTGAAAGTCAGCAGCCATCAGGATGGGAGGGAAGGCTACCCCAGTGACCAGGTGTCTCTGCCAGTCCAGACTGGGATGCGGGAAGATGCTGAGCAGATGTCCCAGCTGCAGCGCTGGGTGGCAGGGACACAGTGACAGCAGTACGGTACTGCCGCCAGCAGGTGGCACGCACAGACCGAAAAACCAGCAAAATTGGAGGAGGCTCCAATTTTCAAGTCGGGCATCTCTCTTTGGCAGATCCCCGCTGCCGATACCTCCCGTAAATAATGCAGGTGTTGTGAGTGATGGGGACAGGCTACACTTCTGCCTCTTACCTATGGATTCTTTTTTCCTCCTATTTGTTTACTAGAATAACATTTCCTTTTCTTTTTTTAAGGGAACTTCAGTACTGAGTGGCAGCAGAAGGTGCAAACACACTCCCACCAGTGACTGAAGTTTTACCTGCCCAAGAGTCTGGAGAATTTTAAAAGGCTGTTTGTTCTAAACAAGGATACCCCAGACTTGAGAAAAGACAAAATTTAGAGTAGCACCAAAGCCACGTGAATGAGCTGCTGAGGCTGACACCAACACCAACCTCTCTAGATGTAAAGCAGTGGATTTATGATCAATGTACATTATTGATTAAGAACCTGACCAAGAACATGGGCTGTAAATGACCATTTCTGGGTCAGCTGTACCCAGTGCTCGCTGTGGGTGCTCTCCCTTCACCCCATGGCTGACAGCAAAGTCAGACTTTGGTTTCTGGAGCTTGTTACCTGTCTCACCAGTGAGCACTGAATCACTGGAAACCCCTAGACTGGTTTAAAAGCTGGATTTTCAAAGTGCTGTTTCACGGCACTTGCACAACTTCGGTGTCTCGTTTCCATCAACTCGAATGGAAATGAGAAGATGCAGGAGGGAGCAGAGGACACCAATTAAATTTTCTCAAATACATGCACATGAATACTAACAAGACAATAGAAAGAATGGTTAGAAGGCGTTTTAAATTTTATTTTTAAAATATTCTCTAGTAGAAGAGATCAATGAAGAAGAAATCAATGCTGATTGTATTATGGAGACTAAAAAACTTGAAATGTAAAGCTAAAAATCTCAGGAATCTTTAAACACACAGAACTACACTCCTCCAGTAGGTATGGAGTAAGCTAAGCAGCTTCTGGAGAACTTTCCACAAAACTGGCATGGACATGAAACTCTGAAACTGACAGCAACCTGCTTTGGTGAATTGTGAAACCAAAGAGTACAGTTACTGCTTACAAGTGATGTTACTAGTAATTAACATTCAGCATTCCTAGACATCAAAAGCTTACATTTACAAATCTGTGTCCAAGTAATGACAAACCTTATTTTCCACACTTGGTGTAATGTGCCTTAACTACAAACCCCAGACAAATGGTGACAAGTGGAGCCCAATTTAAAAATGCCAAGTGACACAACAGCAGAAGCGCAGCTGTGAGTCTATCAGATCAAAAGCAGCTGGTTCTTAATTAAACAGAAAAAAGATGAGATTTCCAGGGAACCTGTAGTTAATTGGTTAACTGGGAAGTGATTAATCTGGGATAACTAAATTAGTCAGATTTAGATGAAATGCAAACAAGTGTTCACAGTAGATGTAAAACACATCCCATAACCTAAGTGACATTACCAGGCTATTAAGGGTGCAGAGTAGAGCATGTGTAAGTAAGCAACGCCAACATTAACGCTGCATGAGGTACTTTGGTCCATTACTCAGAGATGATTTCATTTACAGACACATCTATCTCTGTAAAAGTGCCACATTCTGCAATTCTTACAATTTCAAACATTTATAAACTTCTAGTACAGTAATTCGTTAATGTATATAAGATTAAGGCTTAATATCAGTAATGGGCATTTTAGTAATTGCAAAGCTCAAAATGACTTTAATAGATGCTCAAGAGGTTTGACTTTAATTATAAATAAAAATAACAGTTACTAATTTTCAGACTGTTCATTTTGCATCAAGCACATGTAAGTTATTGCTTCTATTCACTATAAACCAAAGTGAATTCTTTTGAAACAAGAGGCTTTTCTACAGTATAAAAGCTTTAGCACTAAACATTCGGAATGCTCACGGACTAATAAACAGATTTATTTGAGGAAAAATCCTCAAATTATGAAAAGAGCTTTTGGCCCCATAAATGGCAAGTTTCAAGAAGATTTTGTACTTTTTAAACACTAGAAAAATCCCACACTGAATTTTATACCTTTTCATGTTTATTAACTTGCTCAGAAATACAGCAGTTAGTCTACTGACCTACCTGAATTTAAATTAACATTAAACTAATCAGATACCGAGTGCACTGCTACTTAGTCTGCACAGGAATGTTTAAAGGGACAGATGAAATAGCAGGATATATAAAGGCTATGGAAGAACATCATAATCAGATGGAACTGGTCACACTGATCTGCTGTAGAGATACTAAAATTAAGGCCAATCAGCAGCTGAAGAAAAAAAAATAGGCAAGTTCCTATAACCTAAATTGTCAAATTTAGCAGTGAATTAATCCTACCCCTACCTCAGCAGCATTCCTCTGCACTCTTATGGAGTCAGACTGGCTACAACCACAACAATCTCTTCCCAAAGCTATGCAGGTCCAAGAGAACAACGATGGCTCTTCTTAACATTCCTCCGGTTCCGTAAATCGGGCAATGACAACTCTCACTCACTGTGTTGCTACACAGACACTAAAAATTGATCCAGACCTCAGAGCAAGCAAACCTGCGCAGAAAATACCCTTCTGCCGCTCGGAAAGCTCCCACAAACTAGGGAAAAGCTCAGAACAGAAAGGTTTTTAGAGGCTGATGCAGCAAACCCAAGGATTACAATGACACTGTACCTCCGTCCCTGATCCAGATCCCGGCGAATCTACTTTCCTTTTCTTTCTGGGACCGATGGCAGCCAATGCTGTCAGGTTGGCATCCCTCTGTCTCATCTGCGCTAGCTCTTGTTGCTGCATCTGTGTGAGCCAAAACAAAACACAGTTCATTATTTCTACTGCTATAACCAAAACAAAAGGTCACGTTAAGGTGAACACTTACCTCCTTGGCCTTCTGTTTCAACCTAAGCTGTTCTGGATCTTCTTGTCGAGATCGAGACTATGTTGATCAAGGATGAACGGGGAGTGGTTGGAGAAAAAGAAAGAAAAATGAGTTCAGTTACAGAAGTAGTTAAAGATTGTAAGTCTTACACAGCACACCAAAGTTTCTTAAACTTCAGCAGGAAGTGGAAAATATCTATCGCTCCCAGAGAGGGCAATGGGAAAATAAGGCAAGACTGACTATATTCCAACAAATCCTGACTGGTTTTAATCCCATACATTCTTTAGACCAAGAAAACAATAAGTTATTTTAATTCTGTACTCAAGTACCCTTAAAATGTTTACTTTTTCCTAACAATTAACCTTTGTCTTCCCAGCTGCACTTCAGGTGCAGCAAACACAGGGAATTATACAAATACACAAAACACAGTCATGAAGACTTATGTCATTTTCCTCCTGAAGTAAATGGATTTACTCTGATTTTTCTTCATAGGTCACAATCTCCAGACCTTTAAATGGCTTTTCTTCCCAAGTCTACTTGGTGTAGGGCCCAAAAACTGGACAGAGTATTCCAGCACAGGTCTAACGGGAACCAACTGAAATGAAGGTGTTAGTTCACAACTTACTTAGTGCCAACGGTGGCTTTTGACATTATTTCCTCACACCAGATCACAAACCCAACAGAAACCTCCTGTCGTTTTGTGAAGTATTCCTAGAGTGCTCCTGCCTAGTTATTCACATTCACCCCATATTTGGGTCACTCAGTAAAACCACAGTCTAACGCTTACGTTTGTGCTTACATCAACCGCTTCCTATTTGTTGTGTTTCTCCAACTTGTAAAAAACAATCTTTCTCTATTCTGTTTCCAGTCTCCAAAACACCTGGGAAGTCTCTATTCCATTTCAGACTTCCACCAAGCTATAAGAATTTAGCTTTTTCACAACACCAAGTCCAAAAAACTACTTTACTTTGGGAACATACAATGATGCTGGCAAAGCTGTCTCACACGCTTCACCACGGAAAGCAGAGCAGAGCTCAAGCTAAAGAACACATTCATCAAGCTCCACCTTTGAAGATCAGAGTCTTCCCCTTCGTTGCACGTGCTTCAGTATGAAAAGAAACTCTGCAGTTTTGACGTCAAAAGTGACACTTTGCAAACACGTGTGAAATCCCAGCACTTGCCTTTGCTGCACGCATTAAAATTTCCCTTTCTTGTTCATCTTTACGCTGCTTCTCTATTTGATCAAGTTGTTCAAAGAACTTGAGCTGTGCCCGAACGTCACTTGCTTGTTCGTATCTTTCATCATCCTGAAAACATAGCAAATATGTTTCTCATTACATTTCTCAAAAACAAAGCTGTTTGCTTGTACCCTACGGTAGAAGAACATACACATTTAAAGCTCCAATGTTCACTTTGTCCTTTTCAAACAAATAGCAAGTGTGTGTTTACACCAGCTAGAATTCTTAAAAGTGTTTTGTTCTATTCCATGAATCATCAGATTTTGACTTCTAAACTAATACCATCACAGCCTTAACCTCACAAACGTCTCTCAGTGCTGTGTGGATTTTTAAATGCTGTTTCGGCATTTGCATCTATTAAGAACACACATCTGTCAGAGAGCAGCCTCTGGAGGATTCAAAGCAGTACTTTTATCTGCCTGTCTGATTGGAAATCACTCAGACTCTCAACATTTGACATAATAAAGGGGAGGGCACAGTTTCTCCACGTTTGTTTTAAAAACATTTTGTATATGCCTGCAGAAGAGTTGTACTCATCCATGTGTATTAATATCTTAATACAAGATGAATCAGTCAACGAGAATGAACAACCCAACCTCACAGAGCGAAGAACACCTGAACTCAGGCTCTACAGCCCACATGAAGTCCTGCTGAATTCGTGCCATTTGGGCGTTTTACCTGTGCAATTCAATTGTTACCTTGTAAGAAATATTCCTTTGTTGAGCAGTCTCTGATAATTTTTCCACGAGGTTTTGTAGTCTTTGTTGTGTCGCATGCGATACGTAGCTAACTACATCGGGATGGATTTCTGTTATTCCGTGCTTTTTACCTACAGTCAGGAAAGAAGCCAGTTGTACAAGTGATTTTACAATCCAGCTAAACACATGGCTGATCTCAAACGTGGAAATTTAAATGCCTTGTGCACGACTCTGCCTTCATAAGCTGAATGATTGCCCACAAGCACCAGGACACACGAGGTAATGACTCCAGCAACTTTAAGCTCTTCAAATCATTCTCTATGGAAAAGGCCTTCAATTAAACCCACGACTTGTGAAACTTGTTTAATAAAGATCCAAGAAAAGTCAACCTACCTATTTCTAATATCCTTCTTTGTAAAGGTGCCGGGAAAAGGAAAGTTTCATCTTTACAGGACCTTGTTAACGTGCCCACCAGCTCCGAGTTTGTTGCCAATATCCGAGCACTTTCTTCCGACAGGTTGACTCCAGCCATTGATGCAACATCATTAATGTCATCATCATCCCTTAAGAAAGGAAAACTCATTATAATCGTAACATTCAGTGCTTATCCACATGCGCTGCCACAACACCACAGCTGCATATAATGAATTCCACAGAAAACCTGAAGAGTTTACTTCATTTTTTAATTTTATTTGCTTCTATTGTACGATAAAATAAAACTAACAGAATTTTATTCCAGAGAGCACTGAAAGTACTTTCAGTTTTGTACTTCCTGTTTTCCCAAAATCATTTCTTACAAGATATTTCAACACCTTAAGAAACGAGAGACCAGACACATCCTCACCATAAAACAATAATAAACCTCACTCATCACTGTAAGATGGGCTGTACCTCTGAATAACCCCAGCAGAACTGGGAGGAGGGAAGCAACGAATTCCATTTGCCTGTCCAGGCAGGAATTGTTGGTGAGGTTTTAATATTTATCCTTAATGGCAGCTAAATGCTAAAATCAGCCTGGCACAACTATATTCACAGCTGTTTGTTAAAGTCTTTATTAAAGCAGCAAACCTGCCCACAAAACATCCACCTCCAGTTCTTGCCAGTTTTCCCAGTCTGATCCTAAACCACAAGCACAAATATGGTTTCTCACCTAAAAGAGCCTCCCCCAGGTTCTTTCAGTTTATTCTTCTGAGCAGCAGCTACTTGTGTCGAAACGGTGGCAATAGCTTTGTTTCCAGGTAATACTGCTGGTTTTACCACAGGTACTGCAAGAAGACAGACAAGATTTGTACCCCATCAAATCTGCATGGGATTTACCAGCCAGTTATGGGTAGCAAAGCCAACAGGTCGGGTGCAAAGACCTCAATAGGTTCTGTCAGTGTTTCACCCATCTGAAACAGGATCCTCCCACCCAGTTCCAGTACCCATACAAGTTCTCTGGGTGTAAATGCTGCCCTGGCCTGTGTATCCCCAGCGCTACAGCTCTACGTGCTGAAGGTTTCAGCAGCAGCATGACAGCCAGGGTACAGCTGCAGGGCACTTCACAACTGACATTCATAAACCAGGCTGCAGTTCATGTTGTCAAATACAGCACATTCCAAGGATCTCGACCCCTTACCTGTCTGAAGTTGATTCAGTTGAATCTGAGGAGTCGTGAGCATAATACGACTGTGTGGCTGCCGCAACGCTACCATTGGGGTCTGTGTCAACGTTACCTGGGGGGGCCTTATCAATGCCCCTGCTTTTTGAGACTGTTGGATAACCTGCAAGAAAGGAAAAAGGAAAAAAAAACCAAACCTATAAACAATTTGAGAAATAACTAAGGCTGAAAATCAGGTGGGAAGAACAAGCCCTAACAATCAGCTTGTAAATTGCAATCTTAATGCATCTGTTCAATAATCTAGAACCAACACATTTTAAGGTATTTAAAGGTTCTTTAGATAAATTATACCTTAGAGGAAAACTAATACCCCATTTTCTGTGATAACAAAAAAAATCAGTAACCTATTCCTACTTTAATAAAGCAAAGCAAAACAAAAAAAATCACTAATCACAGAGGTCCAGATAGAACTTTCTACGTGTGGTTTCTACATGAGAGATACACGGGCAAACTGGATCTGCCTGAACAAACTCTGGACCTAAAACTCCTCTTTTGGGGGTAATCTGTTATTAAACTTATGAAAGGGGAAAGGAAAGATCCTCCAGAACACTGCTCTGTCATGGCTACGCAGTGATTGAGACAATCTGACAATATTTCACACTAAAATAGGAAATAATATAATACATTAAATAAAGTTTATTTTAAATTATACCTTTTTTTTTATTTAATAGCTAGTTTCTCTGAAGAGGTCAAAGATCTCCCATTGAGCTAAACCACCAATTTAAGGAGAAAAAAATCACTGCTCTCGCAAAAACCCCGTGCAATGATGGATGACACCCTTCAGCTCACGTACCAGTGGCGTGGACTGCCCTTGTTTACTGACACCGACTTGCGTGGGCTGAGTTAGGCTGATGACGGGCTGTTGGAGGGTACTCGTGACGGTCGCCGTGGCCTTCCCCGCCGTGCGCTGCACCGCAGAGCTTATAAGCACCGCCGCTGAGGGAATCGTCGCTATCGTGGCTTGCGTCGTCGGCTGCTGCTGTTGGCTTTGTTGAATGAAAGCTGCAGAGTCCGGTGTTAACTGTCTCAAGGCAGGTAAACTCCTCTGGAAAAGAAGAAGAAAGGGAAAAGAATTTGCTTGAGTATTTTAAACTCGGCCACGCAAGACAACACCAGTGGTAAAAAGCAACGCGGTGCATTTCAGACCATTGCATCAGTCCACACACACCTGGAAGAGCGCGGTAGTGGGGCAGACACAAATACCATCCTGCTTCACAGGTAAAGCTGGACAGAAATCACGGTGTTTTACCAGATTCTTACATTAGTTGCTTTCTTAAGTAAGAACTTTTGTCCTCGTGAACAGCTCTGGGTTGAACAAGCATTTAGGAACTCAGACACATCAACACAAACCTACAACAACATCCCTTTACCGTACACGAGCGGAGCAGTCGTACTCCCACCATACAGTACTGCTGTACCTTCTCTGATTTTCAGATGATAAATGTTTTGGAAAAAGTGTTATTTTAAGATGTGTCCAAACACTACAAAATCTGGGACAAATAGGATTTATTACTGAAGTGACAAATTTCCTCTTTATTCCTACACACGGCGCAGCAAAAGACTATGAGTTTGTCCAGAAGGTACAGTTTTCCATATCATTCAATCCCTTGTTTTCTTTCCAAAATTAAAAAGAGGACAATAAATCAATTCATATGTTTGGTTCTACAGAAAGAAACTGCTTGTAAGTCATAGAAATAAACCATTTCAGATTTCTCAAAAGAGCTACGACGTTGCACTATGGTGGAAATTACGTTATTGACTGTGCCAATGAATCACACAAACAAACTCTTGGAGCCAAGAGGAACAAATATTTTTTAAGGGAGCAAAAGTCTAACCAGGTACCGGTTAAAACTTCTGTTTACACCATTTTGAAATTCCACCTATACAGGTAAAAGATGTGTTTGTGTTCATTGCTGCTGATACACAAACACAGAAATACAGAAGGACCAGTGAACACGAGTTACCTTCAGGAAAGGCACAAGGTAAGGTTGAGGTGAAGAATTAAGTTCTCTGTACAGCCTACTGGTAAAGTCTTCTGCTTCGATTTTTCCATCCTTCAAAACAGAAAATCCAAATGAAGGAACTTGCAGAAATTAACTTTTACAGATATTCAACACCAGAAAAAATAAATTTGAGACTTAACAATTTATTGACAATAAGGGTGTCTTTTTTATCATCCATCACTAGTCTTAGTTCAGTTGTCTTGTGACAACCTCTCGTTATCAGGTGTTAATGTCTGGAACACACAGCTCTACCTTAACCGAAAGGCTGGGAACAACAACGAGGCTAATTCTATAAATACTAAGTATGTCAAGCTTTTACATTAGCTTCAGATAATACTGCTTACTTCTTTTTGGTAAAAACTTAACAGCTTGAAGGAAAAATGTGTTTATTTTAATTCAGAAGCAGCAAAAATTTCAATTGTATCTCAGCCTTTATAATCTCCCTACCTCAGTTTTGCGTCTGAATTTGCCCAGATGTTTGCCAGTTTCTTACAACTTTTAATGAACTTTTCTTACCAGCAGGTTCTGTACCAATTCTTTCACGTTGGCCGCAGTCTCTGAAGACTGTTTCCCAGATGATGCCAGTTTTATTAATGTCGACAGAAAGTTTTTGCATTTCTTCACATTTTCCATAGTTTCCTGTTATGGGACGAGGAAAGGCAGGAGGGAAGATAAAGACATGATCTGACTGTATACTCTGAGAAATAAAGTCCTTCTCTGCTTCATCACTTCAGACTGTTATTTATAGACTCATGTCCCTCGCTGCTTCAGCCATAATCAGACTGGAATTAGTATTTGGTTTCATAAATACATGTGCTATACCTTTTTTGCTAGCAAAATTTAATAAATTATGATTCTTAATGAAGTTAGGAAACAGCAAGTATTTTAAGAACAGCACATTGTGTATGGGCAAATGTGTTTTAGCAGGACAGCCAATAGCCAGCTCCTCCCTCCCAGGGCACAGCACAGGGCACAGATTCCCCCTGATCTGCAGTCCTGGAAATACACGTCGTGAGTGAGCCAGTGCCAAGGGCCCTTCTCACGTTGGTTCAGTGCTGCAGAGTGGAATAACTCACTTTTCTGCATGGTACAACTAATGGGTTTTTAAATAAAATAATTAAAAAAAAAGGAGTGTTTTAAAACTGCTACAGAAACCAAAATGAAGGCTTTGACTGCTGTGAAAACTCCAGGGGCCTGTGTTCACTTTGTAAAATACAGGCTTCTACTAAAAGTTTACCTTTTCAGGACCACCAGTTCGCAGAACTCCTGCAGGCTTCCTACTCTCCCCTCTGCTCTGTCTTTACGTACACACAGACACAGGCACACGGGGATGAAGAGCAGACTCTACCTGCACCCCGTGTCTTACCGTGGCCGCAGCCGAGGTCGCCGTTGTCCCTTGCACTGTTCTCTGAGGAGTTCCAGTTTGCACAGCCGTTGCTGTCCCCAACGTGGTGGTTTGTGCAGTACCACCCAGAACAATCTGAGGCTGCAGAGAAAACAATATGTGACGTTATTTTACCTGGAACGTACCAAACCCTGTTTTCCCGACCCGGCAAAGGGCAGGTGAGCTGCAGGAGGGCAGCAGACCCCTCAGCTCCTACAGAGAAGTGACTGATCCGCCGCCTGCTGCAGTGGGAAGAAAGAGCCACCAGATGGCACAAAACACTGCACGTTCAAACCCGACAGCCTCAAAGTTGATTAAGAATTGCAGGATTTTCGGTTACTGAATAAAATGGCAAAATACTACCATTACCATCAGCCTCACACACCGTGGTTTTCAAACACAACTAAAGCCAGAACTGAGTTTCTGTGGATGCAAGAGCTTTTGGTGCCCGTTCCCTCAAATGCCACCTTCAAAGGGAGGAATTTCTAGAAAGGCAGGACAGGCACAAGAGCCCAGGTCTCACCAAAGTCTTTTTGATGAACGATGGGACAAAACGTCTGTCTTGTTTCGTAGCCAATTTGGGAATTCAAAGTAGGAATAGCAACTTTAAAGAATCAACATTGTAAACAAGCACTTTTTAGGTACAGAGTTCATTCATGAATTCCAACACAGTCTAATTACTAACGACAACCCAATCAGAGACAGTAATTCTTACCAAGCTAAAGCTGCTCTCAGAATTTATAAAAAACATTTGTAAACTTGCTCGTTATGTAGAGATGCACAAGAGAGAAGGCTCCAGTGTTGCCAAAGCTAACTTGCATTGCTTTTTTGAGACACACAAACTGAGATAGGATTTAATTTGTATCATTTTTTGAAATCAGAATAAATGAAGTCCATGCTCATTACAGCAAAAAATATGCAAATAGAATGACTTTTTTTTTTTTGTCCAGAATAAGAGCAGTTCAAATTAAGGAGACTCAGTTAGGTAAATTAACTCTTAGATCTGGAAAGATCACTGGCATAGGCACAGGCTTTCTGAGGGGAAAAAGGTTAACTGGATGCATAGCAAAACCTGCGTGTTTTAAATTAAAACTCTCTAATCCTGTCTACTCAAAGGATGAAGAAAGCACAATGAAACAGATTAGGCCACAGCAATCATACTGTATCACTGTTGCCTGGAAGCTATGGGGAGAATTTCACACTTTTGCACTGCATTTTAAACTCACACCACTGCTCCTCAGACAAAAAATAAAATAAAATAAAAAAATCTATGGGAAAGCACAGCATTCACACAGAGCAGGCAGTCAGAAGAGAGCCCACGTAGTGTGATGCCACTATTTATCCTTGAGGTATCAGAATCTCCCTGAGTGCACAGCCCAAAGCAGAGGCTCAGAAGGGCTGTGGAAGAGAAGGCTCCAGTGCAGGCTTTTTTGTAATTGGGAATTTTGCTGCGGAACTGAGAGGACTAAGATCCCTCACAGCAACAACATCAGAGCTCCAAATCCAGAGGGAACTGGTGTCACTTTCTGGAGGCAGAAATCATAAAGGTATTTTGGTCAGTTCTGTGACTAAATACAAGTTCTGTAACTAAGATATCTTTAAATATATATGCATGTAGGTATGTATTCTATAGGTATAATATAGTGATAATAATATACCTATAAAAATATACATATATATCCAAAATACACAGTAAATTGAGATCTGTAAATGTTCTAGAATGGATAATCCAGAAGGTATTTCTCCCATGTGCTCTGCAATTATATTTCCTGTATTTCTGGCAGTCTCAAGCAGGTTTTCAGCTAATCTTAACATCTGACATATACAATACTTTTCTACAAACTCACTTGCACAACCGGAGGACGCTGTAGCGTTGTTGTGGGTTGCACTGTTGTTTGAGCCTGAGACACTTGCTTGATAATAGTAGTTGGTGTCACCTGTCGCGCAATAATCGGCGTTCCTGGAGCCTGGGGAAGAGGAAAAACACCCAAACGTGTTAGTTCTTAGATTTAAATACAACCTACTTTATCTAGGATTTATTTCTCTGGATAGTTGCCATTATTACAGACATAAAAGAATGCATCTGGACCACTATAAAACTGTGAGAAAGATTTTTAGTCTTAATGCAACTGCAGTGCTCTCAGTGTACATACACCCTTATCCACTTCTTTCTTTTAGTTTTATAAAGAATAAGGATTCTTTGAGGAAAAGAGTTCTCCATGTTAACCATATATGGTCTTGAACAGTCTTCCTTATATCAAACAGTTTTAAGCTCAGCTAGGTAAAAATATTTTCAATGAGCAACAGCCAAGCTCTAACAGAATTAGGAACAAAACACAAAGCCAGTACAGCACCAGTTCGATCAATGGTTTCTTCAAATCACTAAAATCCACGCCTGACTTTCTGCTGGATTCTTCACAGGAAGAAAAAAAAAAACAAAAACCAAAACCCAACCCAAACCTGAGTGTTGTTAACACTACCAATTGCTGCACTAACCTGCACCGTGGATATCTGCACTGGAGGAGCACTGGTAGGTGTAGCAGGACGAGGAGTCAGGGTATTTTGAGGCTGAGACTGGGCATGTGCCTGCGCCTGCATCTGCGCCAAGGCTTGTTGAGGGATCATCAGCAACTGCCCGTTCTCACTGCGCACAAGTACCATGCCTGTCACAGAACAAATTGGTCAAGAAACATACATCCTTCTCCAAGATGAAAACACATCATTTTTGCAGCTTTTCTGGTTTTTTCTTTCCAATCCCAGTTGGATACACACCGAAGTACTGTGCTGCCAAAGGACCACACAGCTAACAAAAGTGCTTTAGGATAAAAAGGTGAAATTTCACATTTAGTATAGAATGGCTTAATTACAGAAATGTTCTTGCTCTGTCAAAATGCTCAGGATGGTGTGCATCAGAACACACAATAATAGGATTTGCCCCAACCAAAAAATCCCATGCAACTAGAAGTTAAAATTAGCAGTTAAAAATCAGCAAAAGTCCTACCTGCTCTCTATTAACAAATTCGTTTTATGAAACACTGCAAAGAAAATAAAATCTTGCCAATAGGCAAGATTCTGGTTAGTTTTAATTTAAGAGGAAAAAAATTAATAATCAAACATAGATTTCACCATCAACAGGCACACAATTGCCTAAGTTCTAAATTAATTTCCCATAACAAATTCAGTAATGAAAGCGACTATAAAATCCTAATCTTTCTCATGTGCATCTGCAATAGGCTGCACTGGGCCGTGTTTCACCCCAAAAGAAAGATAAAACAGGAGGGAAATGAGGCCCTTGTTCCCTGCTGGGTGACTCAGATCAATACACTTAACCCCACCGGGTAGCTATAGGGAAGCAGGTTTGAAGAGGCAGATTTTCAGACAGTATTCTCTCTTTCTGGAAAGCACCAACAGGATCTGGGCGACATGAACTGGTTTCCAAGGGTTCATTCATTTTGCACACCTCAGTCAGTCCATGAGAGCCTCAGGACCTCATCAGCTCTGAAAAAAGCCACCAAAGGAAGCAAACTGGGCACTGGGAATGAGTGAGCCTTTCTGAGCAATCAGCTACAGGAGGAAACTGCCACAAAAATCAAGAGGCGCTGCTGGAATCAGAAGTTCCTCTTAAGTTCAGTAAATACAAAGCCTGCACACGCTCCCCCAGCAGTACCTGGAGATGTGGACTATGCCATCTCACACCATGGCTTCTTCAAAAGAATAAGCTTTTATTTGCTTTTCTATTCACATGTGCTGAAATGTGTATAGACAACTTCTTAAGCAATCTCCTTGGACTGTCTGAAATTCCATACACTGATTTCTACAAAAATGAATTAAAAGGAAAACCAGATGATATGAGTGAGTTTGCCCCTGATTTTTTCCTTACCCTCTCTACATTAACTCTCTCTTAATGAAGCAGACTCACAGAGCCGTTAAACTATTTGACATCAAAAAGGTGACTTTCCATTGCCACTTCTTTAGAAGTGCTAAGCTGGGGCTGTGATGTGCTACTGGCCAGAGTTCTACCTTGCTGATTACCATTTAGTTTCTAGCAACTGAAAAAGCCCAACACAACTATAAGTGCCTGTCCTTCCAGAAGCCCTTAAACACCACAGAGTTGTACTGACATCCCATAACGAACTTTTTTTTCCTTAAAATTCATTATTTCGGGGGTTCCCTAGGATATTCTAGGGCTAACATACCATTCAAATTCTTTCAAGAGTTCTGCAGCTTTTCCTCCCAAGAGCGACATAAGACTCTAACTCTAGCTGTGGGTTTGGGGAAGGAGATGCTTTATATTTTAAACTTCTGTGTCAGTTTAAAAGTGAATTATTAGAAAGTGCTGACCCAAAGCAGCTGAGTGGTGTGTGAGAACCTTCCCAGCCTCAGGCCCACAGCTCTGGGTACTTGTCAGTACATGTGAGTGTCCTGACAGGGCACAGCCACCCCTCGGGACACCAGTGCTGTCAACTCACTGCTCCCCAAAACAGCCATGAGAAAAGAAGGGCAATACCCACAAAATGAATGTTGAGTACCCCTGTAGAGCAAGAGCATCACCTGAACAATGACATATTCTCCCCGAGCTACACACAGAGTTAGCACGTGCCTACACACTGACACGGCACAACTGCCCAAAGAGACAGTTGAAAAACACATTTGTGTGAGCTTGAGGAAACATTGCAAGAAAGTTCGATTTTTAGCAGCAGACAGACAAAACAACCATTTGTAATTCAAACCCTGACTCCTGTTAGATTTCTAACTAGGGGAAGTCTGAACCTTCCCTCCAGTATTGAAGTCATAATAAAAAAGTAATTCATACAAAGTTACACTCATATCTGTCCCTGTTTAACTATTTTCCTACTGCTCTAGTATTTGACAGACAGCTATTTTCAGTTCATTCAGTTTCTAACATGTTTGTCAGATAGGGTCTGCCACTGACGAACTATGTTACTGAAATTTCTGTGCAGAATTTCACCACTAATAGGGTGTGGGCAAGTAATTTTTGACTGAGCACTTCATGCCTTTCCAGCCTTGTGGAGAATCCTGTAAAAAGGGAGCTGGAGCCGCTCACTCGCCTTCTCCCCCCTCAGCCCAACTAGAGACTCTTTTCCAACCCAATTAGCTATAAAAGAAACTCACCAACCCAAAACTATACCCAAACTGCCATTAAGTGGACTTTCAGTGAAAACTCATTGGAGTTCACTTGATTAAGGATTAAAAAGAAAGCACCATTTACTTCCTGCTTCTAAACAAAGTCACTGTAGGACTGTCACAGCCCCCTCTCTCCATACATACATTAACCATCTCTCAAATGGTTCATTCATTCCAATGGAAAAAAGGAGGGGCCAACAGCCACACAGGTAGAAAAAACCCCATCATTCCTTATGCTCTAAAACTTGTATTTTAAATACATAAATACAGATAAGTACTGTAGTCTCCAACTCCAACACATAAGGTACAAATGCTGTTTCACCAGATGAGAAATGATGACCAGGAATTAGAAGTCAGCTAGAGCTGTACCAAGGTGTCTCATTTCTCTAACTAAACTCAGCAACAGATTTAAAGTAAGAATTAATAAATACCTTTCTGTTTCAAGTTTACCATACAGGAGTTTATTCCACATATTAATGAACTGCTACTTGAGACCGAACAGCTAATAGAGACCATTGGAAATGTTCAAGTAGAAAAAAGCGACAACAAAACTTGGCCGTTTTAAATTTCTCTCTACCTTCCTTTTCTTAGAAAGTGTGATCACGTGTACTCCATATTCACTATTAAAAATGCAAATATTCAAGCATTCTTTCCAAGTCTCTCATTAAAAATACTAATTAAAACTAAAATTAATTACTAATTTTGTGTAGAAGTTGGAGGCTTAACAGAATCTTGCAAGAGGCTCCTATTTTAGTCTGAATAAACAATTCATCACAGCTCCAAACAAAGGATTAACAAAATTGAGTCCTTACACCAGAAGGACTTGTTCTCCTGAGGAGTACGAGGGTCATCTCCCGTGTTCTTGTTGTGGAGATATTCCCAGATCCCTCCTGTCTTCCAGAGTGTTTGGATGGAAGAGTTCACTATTATACGATGTAGCTGCGTGATTCTACACCGTGTCCTCTCTGCCTCTTGCTATTTGTATTTCCATTTGCTAACGGCATCACCACTTACAAACTGTTATGCTTTGGGGATTGTTTTGTTTGTTGGCTTGGGTTTTTTTTAATTAATAAAACTTGCAATATCGTGCACTGGAATAAAAAGTGAAGACCTCTGGCCACGTGACATGTTAGAGAAACACAAAACAGGCTTTTTTCCCCAATGCCTTAATTTTCTTTCTTTCTTTGAAACGTGGCTTGGCTTAGCAAAGACTAAAGAAAAAGAATTACCAGGATAATAAAGCAAGATGAATAAAAAAATACTTTGTAGCCTTTGCAGACCACTCTGTTTATCTGTGTAACTCCCAAAACATAGGGCTTTCTTGCCAGAGAACCTCTGTATCCAAAGAACCCAAACCAAAACAGTTTCCTGGTTTGTTACCAGCTTTCACTGGTAAATCTGGATTAACAATATTTATAGGAGTTGGACTTCCCAATGACAGAGTTAAAAGTTTTCTGCAGATATAGCAGACTGTCAAAGGAAATACAGAGCCTGGCAAATTGTCACCTCTACCAACCAGACGTAGCAGGCAGCCTAATCCAGATCAATTTAGAACCATTACTAAGGACCCCAGACCTTTAGTAAGTTTTCTTTTTAGTAGCTGAGACACGACAGAAGAAGTAATGGATGTATAATCTTGAAATTGCATGGAGAACACCCCTTTCCAGTCTCTTGAGGAAATTCTCTTCTTAAAGTAAAAAAGTAACTGAACTTTATTTCCAGACTAAAGGCAGGGTCAGGGAGAACTGTCAGGCAGCCAAGAATCACCTTCAACACACACACGCTGATGTGCAGAAAGAATGTTCAAGCCTGAAAGAATAACTAGAGGATTGATGCTTCTGGTGTAGGAAATCAAAGTCCTTAAAAACATCTCTAGAAAAGAGGGTTATGGATCATGAAATCCACCAACATCTGACCAATCTTCAAATCCTACCTAGATTTGCCGGGAAAGTCCAGTACAAGGTTATCTTAATGCCAAAGCAGTTTGTGCCTCAGCCTCTCAAACACATACTCATTTGTGGCAAGATGCCACAAACATTTGACGTGGCAAAAGAATCAGAGAGTAACCATAAGCAGGCTGTGCCTTATTAGCAGAAGAAAGCTTTATTATAGGTTCCCTTCTGTATTGTCAGAAGAGATTCTGTTGCAGCAAAAAGGAAAGCACGTGTCTGTAAGGTTACACGAGTCGGCAGCACACACACCACAAAACCCATCTAAAGCAAAGGGGATGAGTCAATGCTCTGTTGATGGATGGGTCAGGCCATACAGGAACCCTGGAATGACAAAACCTTTATAAAAAGCAAAAAGTCTCTAAGATTTTTCCCCAGTAGAAAAAGACTATATGCTGTGTTGACAGCTGGAGAGAAGGACAGCTGCATATCCAAACTACAGAAGAATCTTGAACAGAGCATCTTCCCTAACACAACTTTTATCAGATTTAGAACTATGAAGGACAATCTATCACTAACTCATGAGAAACAGTGATTACAAATCAAGACTAACAGCACAGGGCTTTAATTTTGTACCAAATGAGAGAGTTGCACCATCACATTAGATGCACTATCTCAGTTCAGGTGCTTTGAACCTCACCTCACAGGTGACCTGTGCTGTGCAAATCCAGAAAAAACTTCTACCTCAACTTCCTTGCCTAAGTCTTTGACACTGTCAGTGATGCAGGTTCTTGAGTTTCATGAAGAAATGTGGTTAGTTTGTGGCTTCTATGAAGGTGTCCTTTCTCCACAGGGGAAGGCACAGTGCTTACAGACAACTCTACATGGTGTGGGTATTGGCTGCTGCAAACCAGCCAACTGAAAACCAGCCCATCACTGTCACAGAATCATAGAACTGTCTGGGCTGGAAGGATCTTCAAGATCATCTGGTCCCCATCAACCCAACTCTGACAAAACCCATCACTGAACCATGTCCCTCAGCACTATGTCACCTGGCTTTTAAATCCCTCCAGGGATGGTGCCTCAACCCCTTCCTTGGGCAGCTCATTCCAAGGCTCCATAACTCTTTCCATGTAAAAACTGGTCCTAACATCCAATTTAAACCTCCCCTGGCACAACTTGAGGGCACGTGTCTGTGCCTTCCCCTGCTGCAGACACACGTGTGGATGAGCTCAGCCTGCACAAGCAGGACCCTGCTGAGCTGCAGGTCTACAGGCTGTAAAATGCCAGCGGTGACAGAGCTGCCCAGCACACACTGGAGCAACCCAGTGGCAGTGTCAGGCACCTGAAAGCAATGAGGGCTGAGGTTTTGCACAGAATGGTGTTGAGAGCACAGAGCACGTGCTATGCCAAATATATCTTAAAGGTGCTGTTAAATGTTCAGCTCCTGTTGTGCTTCAGGTGAGCCACAACTTGGCACGAAAGCCCCTGACTGTCAGGTGTTGGTTCAGAGCACCCTCTGACACAAAGCACTTGGAGTCCCTCAACTTTACAGCCCCGTGAAGACTGGCACGGAGTTTTGGACAAGAACTTACCACAGAGCTATAAAAGAGCATCACTCCTTCCACTTCTCAGCTCACATCACGCTGGAATTAAGTCTCACTGTACCCAGATACAATGCCTAAAAGTTTTGGTACAGCATTAGTTCACTATGGCATTCCACTTTGTTTGCCTATCACCACCCTCCCTACGTGCCAAATCTGCACACACGGATTGTAATTAACACTTATGGTCCGGGAAATACTAATTCTTGAACAGCTGATTTACAATTATTGCCAAGGTAGATGAAAGACAGGCTCTCGAAAACCATCAGGGATCCTGACTGCAATGCACAGAAAAGGTAGTTTGTGCAGACCAAGCACACGAGCTCTTCTGGTTTTCCTGAGATAAGAGTCAAAAGACCAAACTTCACAGCTCTTACTACGCAGGACTTCAAACTACAGAACTCAATTGTACTGTGTAAAACATGAAGCAGTGAATCATTTGTAAAAATATTGATTCACAAATCTGAAGAATATAGTTAAAGGAATAATGGCATCCTGGAGTGCCAAAACGTCACCATATTTAACAGTGATCCTATACCTGCTCAGCTGAAAGGTGTGTGAGAACTGTTCTGGGAAATATGGCATTTTGTACAGCAACAACTGACAAATGCTGCAACAACAATGTGACTTGAGACTATTCTGGCTTTTCTGGAAAGCTATATTCCTTGGAAGTGGGTTCACATTCCCTTCTAGGCGAGGGTACAAAGCCAGAACAGCAGAGTACCCCCCCAAACCGCCACCCCATCACCACACAGACCTGCCTTCAGTCTGATGCAGAAAGAACTAAGAAAAAACCCTTTCAAGAGCTAAACCAATTACTTCAATTATTGATCTTGAAGCGATTCAGATTTAGCTCTGCCATTAGTTTCAATATACTTACATCAAACAATAATGCAGTTACACCAAAACCGGATTCGCTTTTGAGAAAGGAAGACACAAAACACAGTGTCAGTAATTCTTTTGGTCTGTTATGCTTAAATGGGAGCCTTTAAAACTCAACTAGGACTTGTTTCTGCCAACAGTTAGTGCTGCTCGAGCACCTGAGGAAGTAGGAGCAGAGAAGCTATTTGGCATTTACCAGAGGCTGCTCACAAATCCTTGATGAGGAGTAATGCATTAAACCCACCTTATCGTCCTTCCAAAAGCAACACCCCCGAACAACTAAGTACATGAAAAACAGATAGAAAACACATTTTTTTTTTGTCCTCACTGTGAATGCCCTACTCTAGCTATGTACCCTTTGTAATTTTAGCAGTGACAAAACCCTGTGCTGATGCCACCTTTTCACTGGGAGCTGTGGGGACCCAACGTCAGACAATGTCCCCGACTGAGAGCGACCCAGGGCAGCTGCGGCGGAAACGTTCCCTTCAAACCCTCCTCTGCTCTCGCTGCTGATACAGAAGTTACTCTGCTTTGAAAACAAGCCAAACACTACACCTCAAATACAAACTACCACCACAGTCCTGGTATTACACACCCTTTGGCTGACAGCAACGTTTATTAAGTAGCACTGGTTTTTCAGTTACTCTGAACACAGGGATACAAGCATTTTCACACCCGTAAGCTGGAATGCAAAGCTTTTAAACAAAAATCAGGTCTAGTTTTGATTTTTGCTAACCATCAAATACACAGTCCTGAGTAATGACTAAGCTTAATGACTGGGTATGACTAACACTTATAAATAATTAGAGCCTTCTCTCCCCCTCCCCCACGGAGAAGAGGAAAGGACAGAAAACCAAATGATACATTGGGAAAAAAGAAGAATGAAAGGAAATAAGCGGTTGAGTTCGTGGCATGAGCACTTGCCTCTTCTTCCAGTTCACCCTTAATTCTACTGCAAACATGACTGTACAGATGTTTACTAAAAACCAACAGCTCCTCGTGCTTTTCTGTGAACTTTCTGAACTTCTGAGAGTTTAATCATCATTCTCAGCCTCCCTCCTCCAGATCTCCTCTTCTGACCTCCTCCGCTGACCCCTCAGCAGACCCCCTTCTGCTCTTCTCCACCGACTCTTTGGCTGTGGGTGCTGCAGTTCCTCAGTGCTGCTCCCCAGAGTCGGTACCCGTGACTCATGTGAGTCCGACTGGTCCCACTCGCTGCACCACGAATGCGCCTCATGTTATTACATCCTGCGAGAAGCACTAAATTAACCCTCCCTTAGAGAAATATTTGATTCATAAACTGAAGGCAGGCATGCAGACAGCTTACTACAGCTGTGCTGCCCCCTCCAACCATTTAAGAAAGACTAGAGCACGGCACCGCATCTCAGTGCTTTGCTGTTGTTCATATTTTGATATCCAAAACGCACATTTTCCAACCAAATCTATACTGGTTCTCTGTACAGAGTCTGTCCAGCACCTGCTTTATTCTGTACAGAAGTATCATGATGGCTTTTAACAGTTCCAACTGCTCTCACAAGCATATATAATCAAGTTTTAAGTTAGATCATTTTTACTAGAGATTTACTCGATTCAATACAAATCTTAAAGCAGCCGTGCTAGTCTTACAGAATCCCACCATGAGTTTTCTGTTACTGGTTGTCCAGGTACTGCTTACAGTGTGTTACTGAAAAAATAATAGTTTGGTAATGCATTTTAAGGGAAAAAAGCATCAAAACTAAAAGATACACAGTGTTCATCATTTACAGTTTGAATTTATAAACAGTGTTATACACTCACAAGAAGCTACTCAATTATAATTACCAATATACTCTTCCAAATCCCACAAAAAGAGCTTGGAAACTGAGTCAAACCCTGCGCTAAACCCCCTACAAATACACAGTAAAAGGACTGTCCCTGGGCAAAAAGATTTATAACCTATTTATGCCCTTCATTGAGAATCAGCCTTTTATGTTCAAAGTGTAACTTTCTGGTCACTGGCAATACAGGTACAGAAACTCACCTTTTTAAAATGTTACTTCTAGCCTGACAGCAGTTCCAGAGCAGATGCCCCGTGTTTGTACAACGCCTTAAGAGAGCTCTGTTGGATGCTGAGTGCTGCCTGTACAGATCCACCGCAGAAACAGGACACAGCTCCATCAATTCCTTATGATTACCAGGTCTGTCTTGATTATTGATAATCTATACCATTATATAGTGATGATAATCAAGGTTTTGTTTTCACAAAAAAAAATAGCCTGTATTCAAAAAATCCTCAGTTAAAGGCATGAATGAGGCTTGAAGCACAGTTATTGCAGTTTACAATAAGCATTACCCTAAAGACAACCGAAGAAAACCGCTCCACGACAGGAGGTTTTGTGGCAAAACCTTGGCTCTCAGTTCCTCCAGACACCTGTACCTCCAGAAGACAACCAGCATTTCTGGAAGGAAATTACCAGAGAACAGAACCAGGGTAAAAGTTTCCAGACTAAACGGTGGTAGAACTGTCCTAAAAGGTTGTTAAAAAAATAAAAAATATGTATATATATCTCTCATTTGGTCTATTCACGTGTCCATGGCTGGAATGAAAAACAAGCCCCCCATGATTTCAAACAGGAGTGACCACACAGTCCTTACACCTGTTTCATTACAGCCTGGTCCATGTACAGTTTTTACGCTTCTCTCAACATCTGAGCTGGAAATGGGACCGTTTTGCCACAGTAATTTAGTGGTACAATCTCCAGAGTGGCTGTAACTACATCTTTGTAAAAGATGCTTATTGTATAAGCTATTTTCCTGCTCTTCTGAGGAAGTAGTGTGCATGAGAGCTGATACCCAGATGAGAAAGGTTTTATAGCTTTCAAGAAACCTGTCTCAGCATAAACACACTCCAACTTCTTGCATTTAGGCAAGACCGTAATTAGTCTAAAAACACGTTAATGCATTAACAACTTGGGACAGCACCAAAAGCAAAGCCTGTGCATTCCCCCAGCGTGCAGCCTGGCCAGGACAGAGCTGTAGGGAGGCTGCAGCCCCAGAATTGCAGGGAGGACACTTTGGCAGCGTCCACAGATCCCACAGCTCCGTACACAGGGACATCCCTGCGCCTGGGCACGGAAAAAGCCCTTCATCACTTGTGAGTGCCACATATTCTCTTAGGGCTTGGCCTTCCTTCACATCTAGTGTTACAGTCCATAGTACAACTGGAATAACCTTCTACCACCAACCACTAAAAACTCCTTCCTACCACTGTCTTCTGTTGGGAGAAACACAATTTTCAGAAATTTTTTTCCATGCCATTACGTCTCCGAATCTTCTTTCACAAGAGATAATGTGTCTGACAAAAGTTAAACTTGCTAACACTTATTGTCTTCCACCTGGCAAAAGCCTTCTCTTTAACATCACACAATGACAGCAAATTCAAGGAGTGGATCCAAAATATGAAACAGACAGATAAATGGAGTTATAAACATTCATAAAGTTTCAACACAGAGAATAATCCTGACAAGTCATTTTCAGGTAAAAGTCCTGATTTCAAGTATTTCTGACAAGAATTAACAAGAAGAATTTTAATGTGCTGTGCTCTTAAGTGACTTCTATTCCCAGTTCCTACCAAGCAGACTCTTGGTGTCTGACCAGACACTTTTCAGGAGAACATAAAGCCAGAACCATGAGCCAATCTCTTCTCTTGGCTAAAACCCGTTCTGGCTAATACCAGGATTTTCAACTGACTTCCTGAACTACCTCTTCCATTATTTTTTAGGATTCTATTTAAATATTGTTTCACAAAACAGAGAAAACAAAAAAAATAGTAAGAGTTTTCATACACCAAAACATTTCATCTGAAGAGTTTGTGATACTTAGGAATTTGTGTCTTAACAGTACCCAGAACTGTTGCATTTTCATCTCCAATTGCTAACTTTGCTGCAGCATCCTGTGTCAGTAAGTGCTTCGAGTCACTTAGCATCCAAATTTGTGGTCCTCAAACCACATGCTGCATTTTACAAGTAACCTGCACAGATTTCCAGAGATGGAAACACTCACCATAGCCCCCTGAGCACAGAAACACCACAGAACTGCCAGAGGAGCAGAGCACAAAACAGCTCAGGAGATGAATCGCTCGTTTCTGGTCACTGACCAACAACCTCAATCATAAACCTAGTGATACCCCAAAAAAATCCCAGAAAGACCACAATCTGAGGGGTAGACAGGCACATGAAGCAAATCCATACCTGCTCTTCCAAAGGCTGCTGGGAACAACAGTATTTTCCATAACAGACCTCAACAATATTTAGTCAAAGCTAAGAGCTTTCATAGCTCAATGGAATGATGATTATATACCCACTAGATGCCATCACTTAAAGAGACACTCTTATCAGATGTGCCTCATGACACTCATTCTAACAAAACCAAAACAAAAACCCTATCACATAACTCTCTGAGTCCCAAGTTCTTTGGGGTACAAAGCTAAGCACACATCCTCACGATGAAAGTTGCAATAAGCACACACACAACTTCCAGCCTGGCAACATATGGCAGATCTGATGTAGCAGATTTCCAATAAAGCAGAATGTTCCTTTTGCTGATGCATGATTTGAACATAAAATCCACCCCTCACCCAGAAGAGCTCCGCAGAAGAGATCCACAGTTATCTTTCAGAAAGAGAGATACCACTTCATGTGCCAAGTACGGGGCTCCCAAGCTCTAATCTTGGCAAAATATCGATTCCCTCATGGCCTTGGGCAAGTCAGAACTTCTCTGACTTGCTCTTTCCCCCAGCTCTAAAGCAGGGTTCATACTACTTTATTTACCAACCACACAGGCATGTTGTGAGGATCAAGTTTTGTGAAATGCTTTGAAAGTGAAAACATGCTATAAGAAGGCTCCTATTCTCATAGTGCATTACAGACATTATTTTTAACAAAATACAGCCATGCCAACACAGTTAACAGGCATAACATTGGCAGCACACACACCATACAGGGAAACTGTAATCAGGATATGTTTGAACTCGCTTGCTAGTCAGTGAGAAATAGAAACAACTACATTCCACTACTTCATAGTATTTCTTCTGCTCCTTTCCATGTTTCTTGCCTTATGGAAATCTGTAGATTTCCTCATCTATTTATATTCCCAGTTACTTTAGGCACTTCTGGGGCATGTTTCAAGCACAAAGTAACCCAAAGAATGCCACATTCAGTACAAACAAGTACCACAAGTTGTTTTACAGTGAAAAGATTGTCTGTTTCTTCCCAGCCTGACACCTTTTCTCCTTTTTCTACCTGCTACCTTTTGCCCAAACCTTTGCCTTACACCCCAACCCCTTCCTGAAGGAGACTGAACTACTCACTCCAGCTCCAAAAAGTACGACTGTTTGAGTCAAAAGGACCTGAACCCACACTTCAAATTAAGTTTTCCCATCCTAAAACCACTACAATCAAGGCCTAAGTTAACAATCTTTCTTGCATAGTAAATACAAGCTAAAAATCATCAGTTACTACAAAACTTAGGCTTCCTTTTAACACCAAGTGATGTTTCCAGGCTCTCAAGACCATGAAGAAAACCTCAAATGTGCAAATAGGTGTAGTCCATCCTCCAGGGTGTGCAGATGCAGAGCACCAGTGATGTTCCAGGTACCCTTTGCTTCTAGAAAGCAACAACAGTAAGTTTAAACCAACTGTGGAGTTCATTTGCATTAGTACTGCTCAGAACCCTGGAATGTTCCATTTTTAAAGAAGTCCCTCCAGTTTCACAGTTGGGAAATGGCTCATCTTGCAGTCAACACAGAAATGGCACACGAGACACCTCCAGAAAGCAAGTGATGAAGAAGTCCAGTCTCATCCCCTGGCATCAGCTACTGGCAGATCCAACCGAGTTTTGTGAAAGTAATAAGGAAGTTTTGTTATTAGCTACAAAGCAGAACAAGTCTGTGACAGCAGTTTTCCTCCAGCTACACAAGTGCATTACTGACTGCTACAGAGAATACTGGCCATGATCATAGAAGTAGAAAAATTACATGGACTGTGAAGACAACATCTCCTCTCTGCTATCTTCAAACAGCACTGCATGTCACAGAATCCTCTTTATTCAGGGGGGAAAAAAAAGAAAAGAGGAAACAAGCTAATCTTTAGGGTCAACCTAGCAAATTTTCCTAAGTTCTGACATTCACTCAGAAGGTAAAAGGAAAGAAAGGAGGGGAGAGGGGGAAGTGAAGGTTTCTAGATTTCAGTTTCACCTAAAGTAGCAAGGAAAACTCTCCAGGCCTACCAGCTCTATATTGCTGCTGTGTCCCTTCAGCACCCTCTCCAATCTGCTCCTTTGTTTAAGCAATCACCTTAAGAGCTTATTATGAGATGCCTGTGCATAAAAATAAAGCAGAAGAGAGTAACAACATCAAGCATCCACAAGAACAGAAACCAAACATTTGATCCCTGGAGTTAATGGTACCAGGAAAGGAAGCATAGCTCATAGACCATGGCTTTGAAATTGTGTCACAGCATTGCTGGAGAAGATTGTGTTTTGAAAGTGATTTTAATGGGCACAAGTTTTGTTATTTTACAAGATGATTCTACCAAGTGTCAGCAATAACCTCTAAACACTTTACAAACTCTTACATTGCAAAGGTTAATCTGAGGACATAATCTCAGTTATGGTTTTCTGCAGAAGGTGCTGAGTACCTGTAACAGCAGAACACTGACTTAATGCTTCAAACTCAGTAATTTTTCTACCTCTTACCATATTATTCTATGCAACACATTTCATATTACTGCTTGAAGTTCTCTAAAATAACTTTGTACAATTTCTTTTCAGTCACAGTTTCAAAAGATGTCGCATCTTTGAAGTAGCATTGTGTAACTTGTGTTCCTGCCCCCTGGAAAATTATCTGACAATATTTTCACATCTTTGCTAAGAAGCTATAAATAAGGTTATTTTTGGACCTTCATTACCCAGATCTGTCCAACTGGGCCACAAAGTTCCTAAGTTCCAGTCTACTAAAGAAAAGACTTAGTGCAATAGTCCTCTTCCTCAAGGGTGTCAGTAGTGGAAAACCATTAGAAATGCACAGATGCTCTGAATGGTCCAGTTTCTTTGAGAAGCAAAAATCCAGACTCCAGTGCGGTTCACAACAACTATTGCCCATTAGCTCCTCAAACACCTCTAATTTCATCAGTCCATGTTTGCTGCACAATTGCCCCAGTGCAATACAAAGCATTATTCTAAAAGTAGTACGTTTTAAAGAGTGTGGGTCAAGCTATTCTCCACATGCTCTCTTTAAGAGAACATGTAAAACATTGCAAGGTTTCTAATTTTCAAGCTGCAGGTTAGTAACAGTTACTGACGTTTTATATATTCTGCTTTCCATACATGTGAAACTGTAACTGGACTTTGGAGAACTAGAAACAGTAATTCAGGGTAGGAAAATAATTATAAAACACGTGCTGCTTATTGGTCAAACCATCCATAAGAATGTTCTTCTTAAGTCTTTGTAAATCTCGGTGTAAAAAGCAACACGTGCAGTGCCTGATGTCAAATTATTTCATGCACTGAGTCTTACAAACTCTTATTCACATACTGTTAACTTTTAAAAACATAGACCTTGGGCATGTAGGCTTGATGCACACAGTAGACACGAAGCACACAAGCACTGTAGGTGCAGCTCTGGACTACTACTGCCTTGAAAAACCTGGCCTGTGAGGCTGTAATTTGAAATACAATTTCAAAAGCAGAGTCATCACTTGTGCTTTCGCTATGAACGTGTTTGTCCTCTGCTAAAGACTGAAGCCGTTGCATGTGGCTCGACCCTCAGAGGTGCTCAGCCCTTGCACCTGGGAGATGCTTGGGAGAGCTCAACATCCATCAGCTCTTGAGCTTTCTGTAAGAACTGCTTTATGCAAAACAATCTCAAAGTTGGCTACTTTCACAAGGTATAAAGATGTAAACCAAAGCAATTTCCAAAGAAATCCATTCCACTAAAAAAAAATAAAAGATCCTTTCCAATATTCAGTCTGTCTCATCACACAAGAGCCCAATCTCCAATTTCTATGCATCGAGCCACGTAGACTTGCTTATTCTAAGAGTCAGGCCATTTTTTTTGAAGTTATAAATATTTTTAAAGTGCAGGGCAGACAAGAAAAGTGCTTAATAAAAAACCTCAAGTGTTTAGAACCTATATTGTTTTACTTTGATCTATCGAGACCTCCAAAGGAGCAATTTATGGTCCAATTACGCTTAAGGACTGGCAATGCCACATTTAAGAGCAACACATTTCAGTATGCTTTGGCAGTTTGAAAACATCAGGTACCTGGAAAAAAGGTCCCACTGGACTCAGCAGCAGTATTTTCCCCATAATCAGGTGTATAATGCAGTATTAGTGAAAATGTAGGTATACATGGCAATAGGCTGCAAACCTGAAAAATCCTTCAATACACTGCGGCAATAAATAAATAAATAAGGCTTTTCCAGCCTATCAATTTACAAGCTTCAAATTAAGCACTGGGATTTCAAGATCTGCATTTTACTGCCTTTTTTTTTTTTTTAATNAAAAAAAAAAAAAAAAAAGACTATTTAGACCAGCTAGAACTTAAGATACATCGAATGTCTGCTAGACTTCATCAAACTACATGGCATCATGGACCATAAATAGAATATTACACAAAAAGGAGGTGTGTAGTAACAGAGTCTGGTTTGGGATCTACCTTCTGTGACAGGTGCATTGCTCTAAGGTTGGTCAGGAGTTTCAATAGATGCATTTTTTACAAAGACCAATTGAAATAGATGCTACACAACCACTGCTGATCTCATTTGGTACTAGCAGTAAAATTTAATTAGCTGATCTCTGTATCTTCCCTGAAAAAGGTGCGTAGTAAGGATATGGCTATTGCTATGTGTTATTAAAGAGACAGAATACTACGTGTAGGTTCACATGAGTATTTTCAGTTAAAACTGAAACCTCATGTAATTACAAGCCTGGTTCAAAACAGCAGCAAGTACAAAACTTAAATCTCCAAATCTAGGGATTTAAGGAGGGACAGAACCGATCTCAGGAAAGAAATGCTTCTCATCCTGCTTTTCACTCACCCACTGAGCTCAGGACTAGATCCCTTGTCCAGAGATGCTCAGCACTAAGCATGAGACGAGCTACTACAAAAGCTGCAACCCCAGACACAACAGGGTGAGGTAAGGACATAGGAAGACTGTCTTTTGTATCAGACTCCAGCGACTAAAAAGATCATTAGAAACTCACAGATTTGAAGCTTATAAGTCACACTTTGAAGGTATTTAAAGCAAAAACGGTAGTTTTCTTGTGTTGTATCTGCTGCTTCGCTATTCATAAGAGCTCTGTGGTACCGAGGGCACGCAGGGACAGAGAGGGAACTGAACAGCACGTGAAGGTTATATGAACTACTGACAAAACCTCCTTAAAAATCAAAATACCTGGCGTTAAAATGAAATAGCAACATTTCACCCCATAATATTCCACTGTCACACTTTGGCAGTTTGCAGCTTCATCTACACTCACATTGTCACCAAGATAGTAGGGCAGAATTATTTTCTAATTATTACTGCTGAAAAGACTTTTTGGTCACCCAAGATCATGGGCTGAGTACTGGAATGCTACTATTCTATTACTCAAAACCAGACAGTTCTCACTGTTAAATGTAACGCCTTTTCCACAATTCACAATTAAAACAGCAAGAAATCTTACTTGGATACCTTCCTTCCTGCAGGAAATACAGTCGCAAAACAAAACCCCTCCAATCCTCGTACTTACCTGGTGGTAACTGAAAGTTCTGAATGTTAGTTGGATTCTGAGGTGGCTGAGGCAAGCGAGGTGCTAAAACTGTAGGAGTCAAAGTTGCTCTGATTCCACTCGTGGTTGCTGTTGGAGTCCTCGGCAGACTTTGTGCCACCGTGTTGGCAGTGCCTTTAGCCATTCCTGTGGGGGTGCCAGGGGCTGCAGGAGGTATCCCACCAGGATTGGGAGCAACATTGGAGAGCCCAGCTTGCATAGTTTGCCCAATAATCATGTTACCCCCTGTAGTACTGGGCTGGCCAGCAGTAGCCAGCGTCTGTTGTTGGGATACTGCCTGGACAATAGTTTTAGGAGACTCAGATTTGATGACCTGTGTGGCAGGAGCTGCTGGCACAGTGGAACCAGACTGGCTGTTCACAAGCGACGTCTGGAGGGAAACTCCAGATCCCACAGTGGCTGTAGCAACAGCAGGAAAACTCCCCACACTGATGGTTGAATTGATCACAGTATTGCTCCCGTTTTGAGTGGCTGCACCAGCTGCAGCTACCGTGGGTCCTGCTGTGTGAATGGGTGGCCTCACCAGTGTCACCGTAGGCGCCCCAGTTCCAACAGTCGGTGGGGGCTGCGAGGAGATAACTGTGGCCGAGGAGGAAGATGCAGAGGACACAGCAGTACTAAGGAAAGAAGTCTGGATGACAGTGTTGGAAGCAGACGGCAAAACAGCGTTAACAGTATTTCCTTTCCCCACAGATCCAGGTCCATTGTTAACGATAGGGGCAACAGCAGGGGCAGAAGCAGGGTTAGCAGTCACAGGAGTCCCAGCGAAAGCAGCAGCACCTCCTGTGTGGTGAGAGTTCATCACCACGTTACTCCCATTCAGAGTTTGCACTGTTGTGGTCCCAATCTTGCCATTCCTGGTAGACAAGGCAGTCGCCATGGTGCTGATAACCACCGATTTGCCCTGACCGAGGGTCCCTGGAGCAGCAGTGACTTCAGATCCTCCTGCTGCTGCAGTGGTGGTGCTGGTGCTGGTTGTGGTGGCTCCATCCAGAGCTGAAGTCTGGGACCTGGTGTTATGATTAATAACGCCCCCTTGCACTCCTCCTGCTCCTGCAAAACAACAACAAGGTTAAACAGAGAAAACGAGAAAGAAGAGAAGTCCAGCACAGAGAGAATGTTCTTCCTCATCACCAAGTCTTCTCCATCTCCCAGGCTGCCTGCCTGGAGCCAAGAAAATGGGACAGAGCACAAACTGAAGGTGGCTTCGAAGACATCATCTCAAAGCCTCCAATCTCCCACCCAGGACTGACAGATCCAATATTAATTGTAACACCCCTGCTTTCGACAGTACAATAAGAGAAAACAGATTTGATATGAACCAAGGGAAGGGAGGAGGAAGATCATGTTAGACCCCTTCCCCATTCTAGAGCTTGCCATCACATTTAGCAACAGGATGGCAACTGCAAGGAGGGAAAAATGGCAACGGAAGAGACATTAATAAAGACATATTCCCTATACCCAGCACACGTTACCCTCTAACCCTTTCATCTCCTACAACCTAAGTCAGTTAGATCAGGACACTGAACAGCAGCAAAATAAGAAAAAGTGAAAGGAAAGAAAAACGTTAGCCTGCCAAGATAAAAAGTACTGCAAGGCCTGGAGGAGGTTACCAGGAGACTCCTTCACTTTATTACAGAATTTGTTCTTCCGATGTGAAGTTCCCTCAGCCAGGGATAGTTTAAAATAAAGAAATAAAAAGCAAAGCTGGTTTTGAGAAGGGACAAGATGATGTAGCTTCTTGTCCTGAATAATCCTCGTGCCCCCCGATGAGGCCTGTTGTTACCACAAGCACAATCACGCACAGTCCAGGTCCTGGCCCTAAGGAGACAGAAATGGGAAAAGAACAGCAACAGACAGATACGGAGATGCATGTTATAAGGGTTAAGGAGATCCTCCCAGAAGAGCTTCATTAATCATGACAGAAGGTCTGTAATATCTTCTTACACTTCAACAACGAGAAAGAAAGGAAAAAAAAAAATTTAAATAAAAAAGGGGGGGAGGGGAGGAATTGCAGAGAGATTCTGGGGAGACATATTTTTTTTTTTTAATTCCCCTGAAAAACAGCTTCCCTCTATCCTCATGTCGTGAGTCCTCAGTCCCAGCCTTCACACTATTCCCCTACAATCTTCACAAGGGGAAGAGGGGGAATATTCCCAGATAGCTATGGGGGGTGGGTGGGTAGGAGAAGACATCCTACAAGGTGGGGTGCTGTGGCCTGAATTCCCCCCCTTCCTGGGACCCGGCGTTGTGACAACCCCCCCTTGAGGGCAGAGGAGGAATGAGAGGTGTTGGATGCCCCCCTCCAAGCCCCTGGAACAAGGGAGAAGGGGGGGGGAGAAGAATATTCAGGCAGGCAGATATAGGGGGGAAGCATTTTGAGGGACTTCCTCCCCTTGAAATCCCCCCTCGCTTCCTCCTCTACAGGAAATAGGTGTCATGATTAATAACACCCCCTTGCACTTCAGCAACAGAGAAGGGGGAGGGGAAGGAGCATTTACACAGACAGCTAAGGCGGCATTATCGAGAGGGAATCCCCCCCATAACCTCCACCCCCGGGAAGGGAAGGGGAGCAGCCGGGGACGGCACGGGAGGCACGGCCGTTACCGAGGGGGTGGTCTCTGCCTCCCTCTGCCCCCCGAGACGAAGAGAAGCCCCTTCACACTCCAGCAAGAAGGGCAGGAAAAGCCGAGGGGACCGGCAGAGTCGGGGACGAGCTCTGCCGGCTGGTTCTGCGGGGAGGCTGCCCCCACACATGATAAAACACCCTCTCGTAAGCAGAGGCGAGGAGGGAAAATAAAGGGGAGGGAGCAGAGGCGCGGATACACACCGAGGGGGGCATGATGAGGGGAGGCTCTCCCCCAGATGATCGATACCACCCTTTGCACTCCCGCTCCTGCCACAGCGAGAAGGAGAGAGGGAAAAGGGGGGAAAGCAGTGAGGGAAGGAGCAGCCGGAGCTGGGGAGTGGGGGGAGGGGAGGGCCCCTCTCCCTCAGAGCCCCCCACCCCTGCCCATGTTACCTGCTTTTGTGATCTCTGGGGCACTCAGTCCCATCTTGCTGCTGCTGCTGCTCTCTGTTTGGGCATTAGCATTGCCTCCTACTACTACTCCTCCAGGGCTAGGGCTAGGGCTGCTGCTGCTACTGCTGCTGCTCACAACATGGTTCCCCAGCAGCCCCCCAGCGGCCCTCAGGGGCTCCTGCGCCTTGTGGTGCTGGTGGTGGTGGCCGGAGGCCGCCAGCTGGGACTCCAGGGAGCCCACCAGGTCGCTCACCACCTTCTCATCCACCTCCGTGTTCAGGAAAACCTCATCCAGCAGATCCGAGCCCGCCGCCATCTTTTTTTTGGAGGGTTCCTGTGAGCTGCTCCCTCCTCCCCCCCCTCCCCTTCCAC